>OZ018332.1:87111107-87588607 GCA_963969495.1 Ceratothoa steindachneri | reverse complement strand
GGTACCAGGCATTGATAATAGCACAAATCATATTATATATCATCAAGCTCACTATTTTCTCAATTCTACGTTTAATTATAGCCCATAGATTCTCAATGGGGTTTAAGTCGGGAGAACATTCAAAGAATGTGCACATTATTTGAGAAGTATGGCATGGAGCCAGATCCTGCTGGAAAATGCTGCCTACATTAGGAAAGTTTTTCTGCATCACAAGAAGCAAGTGAGTCTGCAGGATTGCCTTGTATATAATCCTGTTCATCATTCCCTCTTTATAGTAACAAGCACCCCTAGTCCTTTAGCGCTAAAACAACCCCAAAACATCTTAAGTGGGTATTTTGGCACCTGTTGAATGTGTCCTGGCTGAAGTGATTCATCTTTGCTTCATCTTACTACCACTGACCTATACCCATGTACTTCAAAATGCAATTTGTTGAAAACAACTTTAGGTGCCTTCCATCCAGCCTACTTGCATGCTTAGTGCAGATGTTTTGTCTTCATAGTAGAAGTCAATAACTGTTTACATACCGGTTTTTTAGCAAATCTGCCAACTTCAATGATCCTTCGCCGCACGGTTGAAGAAACATTTACACCAGAAAATGGAGTTCTTTACTGGTTTTTCTTGGGAAGTGTTGTCTTTCATTTTCTTCCACATTTTTCTTGTCTCAGTGTTGAATATTCACCAGTGTCTTCAGCTCTTTTCACAATATTGCCAACAGTTGACTTTGCTACCTTCATTTCCTCAGAAATGAAGGTATGATATCCATAATAAATTTATAGTCTAATAATGATTGGAAGGTGAATATTCTGGCAGAACCAAGTGCACCACAGAGCACGCTCCTAGCAATAATCATCCATGGTGAGCTCTGGTGTAGCCAGGGTGCAGGGTTGGCAAAAAACCCCAGAAATTTAAAAAAGCCCAATAAAACCTGGGTTTTATTCTGGGGTTTTAAAAAAAAAAATCAAATGCTACAAGCATTAGAATAACATAGAAAAAGAATAGTTATCTCCATTTTTATATAATATTAATAATTACTTAGTTTAATAATTATATTATAGTAAGAACAGATCACTGATCGAGAATTGTGGGTACCCATGATAGCCATAACCTGTAGAAGGAGAGATGAATTATTATGAGTTAGTAGCATTTCTTTTTTGAAAAAATGCAAGATTTGAAAAAAAAACCCCAGAATAAAACCCAGGTTTTATTGAGCTTTTTCAAATTTTGAGTTTTTTTTGCCAACCCTGGGTGTAGCACTGTCAATCTTAGTGTAGCTAGGGCACAACTAAATAATTGCCAGATGTTACCAGTACACTATTCTGCACAGAAAACTAAAACAAAAACTTTATTAGTTTTGCCAAAAATTAAAACTGATAGTCCAAAATAATTTGCACACTAGTGTATTGTGTGTGTGTAAACAGAGTACTTATATCAAATAACAAAGTTTGTGCAGTTATAGACAATGTAGACCTAGCCAACTCAAAAAATTGCATATACTTTTTTTCTTTATACTAATACTTATGAAAAGTCCAATGATGCTACATGGAACCACGTAAGTTAGAAAAATATTGCGCATACAAGCCAAGTTCTCCCATTGGCAACCCATTAAAACATTTTGATGCCACATGAACTCATTGGACACTTTATAAGTAAAATTATCAAGCTAACTATTAATGATGCCATATGGAATCATTGGGAGCGAAAAGGTTAAAACAGCTGCGTTCCATTCACCCTCTTTTTGATGCATAACTTAACCTTTCTCATTAACCAAACATCTAAACCTCTCCACCTCCTACAGACCTATCTCACTACTTTTAACTTCAAAAACACAAAGAACTAATTCTCAACAGAACTAAAACCATCTCTTCTCTCGCATGCTCAACTTATCTTCAGAACAAAATGCTATCCAACCACCCTAATAAGGCTTAAATTAGAGCTTCCCATGCTATATAGTCATGGCTAAATAGAAATCAAAGCCTTCGACACTCCCATGCCATTAAAGTGCAGCAGTCAGTGTCAAATGTTTTTGTATTCATGTAGGGTGGAGTAGTGGCCTGATCACAGCTTAGCCAGTCAAATATGGTTTTTGTTCCTTCAAAACGTCTAACTTTTACACTAATTTTGACTACTTTTTACAAACCCCTTCTCACCTATTTTTACAAGCCGGGAGTAAAGGAGACTTTACCCCCGCTCTCTTGGCTTCAGTTGAAAATGGTTATTTTAAACGTTTGCCTCTGGCTCCACCGTCACCTTTTTTTTACAGATCTTACAAACTTGTGGGTGATGTACTCAGTTTAAATTAAATGTTCTGAAGCTGTGTTGGCTGTGTGCGAGGTGTGATTAGTTAAGCCTATTGGATTAGTTTAAGTATTCCTAAGATGGTTGAGAAGAGGGAGATTGTTTGGTAGGAGGCTATGTGTGCATGTTTCTAGATGGCGGGAATAGGAGGTTGTGTAACCAGGAGTGTTTGAAGAAGTCTGTCAATGCAGATATGGTTATGAGACAAAGATGTTTTGAGTGGATATTTTAGATGTGATTTGAGGTATATGATGCTGATTGTAGTGTCTTGAGCGGAGAGGGTGGAGTGTGGGTTGTGTTTGTAACTTGCGTAGGTATATTTTTCTCTTGTTTCAGTTGGTGGGTAGTTGGCTCATTTTGGAATTGCAGGTCATAACTATACTGCATTATTACTGATTCTCTTCTCTGGTGAAGGACGATTCATGTTAGGGTGTGTATTTTTTTGTTTGCCTGAGTTTGTAGTCGTTTGTTTTGATCCTTTGAAGTTGTTCCCAGATGTCTTATTGTATGGTGGTGGTGAGCAGTGGGGATTCTAGATATATTTTACTGGGTTGTTCCAATTGGTTCATTGATTCATCAAAGGGTGGCATCTAAGCTGGTTCTTATTAAATAAATGGCAATTAAAATAAGATACTACAAACGCCATTAAATATGTAACTTGCTAGTTTGCCAGATATCTACTGTTACCAATGAGGTATTGAAGCATGATTTTATGATGCTTCCATAAAATGCAGGAAATAAGATTGTTTACAGCAGTTCATTTGACTACAGCATTCCTTTAATGACAGGTAATTAATCTAGTTGCATAGTGACCTTTGTAGTTCAGTATCAAGCTTGCCGATAAGAGAATAGTATCATAAACCATCTTACATTTTAACTAATCTTACATATATGTAGAACAGCCATTTCTTGGCTATATTAAAACGGGTACTTATTTGTCAGTCAATCGATCCCAACATCGGCGCTGATTTAAGCCACCTACATCTAGAAAAGTTCCACCGTTAACCTGGTGTTGATGAAAAATTTTAGACTAGGATTTGTGTTGCTGCGGGACGGGACCCACAGCTCTTCCTCTAGTATTAATTTGTGTTTATGCTTTATTTGGTCTGTTTCTTTGTCTATTTCAGCTGTGAAATGGAAGTGATGTATTTTTACTTCTTGTTTGGTGGATTGTGTTGAGGTGAGGGAGCCTTCTAGAAGGAACGAATTTAGTCAATTGTGAAGTTGACCAAGGTATTTTCTATGTAGGGTGTGAATTTGTTCCACTTGGCCCTATTGTAATACTTTTTCTGTTTACTGTGAATATGTTAGGTTAGAGGGTATGAAAAATGGTAAGTGATGAGTTTGGAGTGCATGGAAAGTTTGTCAAGTTTTGTTTTTGAAAGGTGTTGGGTAATGTTCGAAGGTTTTTTTTTTTATTGTGCTCTAGTGGTTTTCTTGTTCGCTGGTTTTTGTTCATTATGTTCAGCGAGTGTAATTGTTCAATGGTCCTGGTACTTGTTGGTATGTTGGACTAGGGAGTAATCCAGACATGAAGATGGGTGTTGAAATCACGTCCTAAGAAGAGGTTGGGCAAGAAATCCTCTGGGCAGTGTGAAAGGGAGTATAGATGGGATTCTTGGATTGGTGAGATGCGAATCTTATAGGAAGTACTTTATTTTTAGTTCTTGTTGCTAGATGGGGATGCCATTCATGTTGAATTGGAGGATGTTTAGTGAATGGGTTGCTGGTCTACTGTGATGTTGATTTGTCTGTGTGCACGCCCTTTGCTTCTTTAGTGATTGGCTAGTTTGAGACAGTCCTCAGAGAGAAGCAATATATAAACTAGAGATGGGACAATAAAAAAAAGAAGATTCAGAGTCTGATTCCACTTCGGCAGCACTGCTGAACAAAGCTCTAACATCTTAGAATTGCATCAGCTGTTCTAAATGATGCCTGAGCCCTGAGTAGGCCTTCATTTCCTGCATATATACAATACATTCTTATAAGTAAAAAGAACTCAATGGCAAGTTATGGTATATGATAGTGAAACCACTGTATAGGAGCCAAAAGTTTAATTTAAGAGACTAGTTTCAGTATGTAGTTTATCATGCCCTCTTCAGTCGTATATTGAGAATGCAATTGTTACAAAAGTCTATAAATACTCTACAGATCAGAAAAAAAAACAAAAAGAAAGAAACACAAAACAGGGGGATGGTGGGAAGGGCATTAGTCTAAGATCATTGACTAAGCTATTTACAATGAGGTTACGAGAATGGGGGCTGGCATTTCATTTGCCCATCTGACAAATTAAAATTGGGAATTTTCCCTATTAATATAGATTCTACTATTTTTTATTTTACAGAAGTCTTTACAATTATATATGATTTGTGCCTTTAAATAGTCAATTTGGTGGTTGAAATTGCTAATATGATTAAAAATACTGTATGTGGTACTGCTTCGTCTGACATCACCTTTATGTTCATAAATTTGTTTTGTTAAGGTTCTTCCAGTCTCTTCTATGTAAAATGAGCGACAGTTTGTAGAGCCACACAGGATTAAATATACACCTGCTTCATTTGGCTAATCCATGGGCTTGTGGTCGAAGGGAAAGATTTAGGGATAGAAAAAGGGTATTTAAATGTGGTTAGGCCTGGAGAACTAACTTTGTTCACTCCTTTAAGGAGGGGAGAAAAAGGGAGGGATAGACACTTTGTATTACTAATTTGTTTTTATCCTTGGGATTTTAATGAGTAGATTTTACTTTAGATAAACTTTCATTGATCACATGGAGGGGATAATTTAATTCAATGAAACTGCAGGTTATATATGTAATCTTGTCTTCTAGAAAGCAAGGGTAACATATCCTAAGGGCTCACAAAAACATACCTGATGCAATGGCTCGCTTAATGTTAATATGATGAGAAAAGAAATGGATATAAGAGTTAGAATGGGTTGGTTTTCGGTACACAGTGAAGCTAATTTTGTCAATGACTAACAATTTTTATATCAAGAAAGGATATACAATTATCTTTTTCCCACTCTACTTTAAAATTGATAGTGGGATAGAGGCTGTTAAGATTTTTAAGGAAATTGTCAAATAAGTTTAATTATTTATATGCCAAATTGATATGACATCATCTACATACCTATACCATACAAAATTATGATGGGGAATCACAGAAGGGAGTAATGATAGTTTGAAATGCTCCATAAAAAAAGGATTACCCATGCTAAGATGATATTTCTGACTGAAAAAACCCATATCGCCGATAAATACATTGTTCCAGTTTACAAAGCTCTTGATGTTCTATCTAAGGTATTAGATAACACTGGGGAACACAATTTTTGTTGAGTTAGGTCTGATGGCTGTTTTTAACTAATTTTTCAGTGCTGAATCCAAAAATGATCTCCGTTTTTCTCTATCACGTCAAGTTTTTTAACTTTTTCAAAGGATATGGCTACTCTAATTATATAATTATAATTGTGCGCAAGTAATTAAAGTAAAAATTTACGTTTATAGCTCTTTCTGGAGTGTTCAACTTGAGGACAATCATGTTTGATGGTCCAACAATAGTCAGCCATCATATGTACATCCCATCTACCCTGATAACATTCTTCCATAACCTTCAAATCTTGGTGAAATCATTCACCTTGCTCATTGCTAACAGCACCAAGATCATCCGGAAAGCTGGCAAAATGGTAATGCAGAAAATGTAGTTTAATACTCATGTTGCAACCAAGTGCCTTGTAGCTCTCTAATAGATTCTGAACAATTTCTGTGTAATTACTTGCACATGTATTTCCAAGAAAGTTCTTGACAACGTCTTTGAATGATAACCAAGCATTCTTCTCAAGGTTTGACATAATCCCAGTGAACTGTTCATCTTTGATAAGCTGTCAAATTTGTGGACCATCAAACACACAGGCCTTGATTTTTTTTCAATTGACAGACCAGGAAATGTCAAGTGATGTACTTAAAACAGTCACCATCAGTTGGCAATGCATTTACAAACTCCTTTATGAGACCTAGTTTTATGTGCAGAAGTGGTAATATGATATTCTTCCTGTCAACAATAGGCTCATGTAGATTGTTGGGATCTCCTGTTTTAAGATCAGATCGTGCAGGCCAATTCGTCTCAACCCAATGCTTCCCTCGAGCTCTGCTATCCCACATACAGAGAAAGCAGGAATACTTTGTGTACCCACATTGCTGACCAAGAAGGAAGCACACCATTTTAAGGTCAACACAGATGATCCAATTGTGTTTGTCCTATTGCAATAACTCAATGACCCTCTTTATATCTCCATGTTCTTCACAAAGACACACCGAATGCCCAATAAGGACTGCACCAAATAAATTGCCATTGTGTAGAAGGACACGCTTCAAGCTCCACTTTGAGCTGTCAATAAACATTCGCCATTAATTTGGATTGTAGATTGAAAGCCTTAATTCCTTCAGTAAACTATGAATGTTATGGCAATACCCAAAGCCGCTGTCACTTCGAAAGTACTGCAGAAATGTACTTTCTCTGGTTCGAAAGTATGATACTTTCTCTCCTTGTTCAAGTAAGTTTTTCTCATTCACTCTTGATGCTAGGATTTCTGAAGCTTTTTTGATAGGCCCAAATCACATGCCAAATCATTCAACTCATGCTCATCAAATCCCCTACAAACAGAATCCTCGTGAATTTTGAAATCTGCATCATTGCTGTCATTGCATTCGTCAACATCACTCAGATTTTCTAGAGGAGGTAGTTGTTCGAAAACTGGTACTGGAATTTCAGCTGAATGAGGCATTGGCCTTATAGCTGATGGTCAATTAGGATATTCTATTTTACTTTTATTTTTCTTGTTAAATCCTGATGTTTTCATTAAACAAAAGTAAACAGTCTGTGCAATGCTCCTTTTGCTCTCGCCAAACCATGGGGTTACCAAATGGCAACCTTTCACGAGTTCCTTTGGTCCACAACCGTAAACTCTCGACACACTGCCTGCACACTATGGGGGGCCCATGGCTTGTCTTGATCACCGAGTTTTACTTTAAAATGATGGTTTGACAAATGCACTGATGTTTGCCATCTGACTTGGAATGGTGAAACTACCACAAATGTAGCAGAAGGAGTCAGGGTTGTTTAGGCATTTACGACGAGAAGTTGCAGGAGCAGACATGATCTGAAACAAAGGAAATATATACCTATGTAAATAAAACACTAAGATGGAATAGTTACCAGCTTTGAAAGCTAAAAAAACGGTATATAATGAAATAGAATGTACAACACACACCTCTCTCTGCACTGTCTCAATGGTGACTGCACAAACAATTTGCCACGTACCTGTAGATGAATTCAATTGTAATCCACAGTCAAATCTTATTACAGCTAAGCAGTGGATTTTTTACTTCTCTGGGGGGTAAGCTGCGGAGAAAAAAATAGATGTGCTAGAAAAAAAGCTGACTACAAATTTGGAATCAGCATGCTAATTTTAGTGGTAATCAGCATAAAAATCTAACTCAACAGAAATTGTTTTCAAATTGTTTCCCAGTGTAATAAAAAATTAAACCTCCCTCTGGGCAAAAATAAAATTATAAATCTTCTTAAACTTGGTGTTACTGACCTTTTCCCCTCATTTTGTTTTTCTGATCTGTATGCTATTTATAAACTTTTGTAACAATTGCATTCTCCGTATACGACTGAAGAGGGCATGATAAACTACATACTGAAACTAGTCTTGTAAATTAAACTTTTGGCTCCTATACAGTGGTTTCACTATCAAATACATTCCTTATACAGTCAGATCTTCAATATTAATTGATATTAAATAGTGATGCATTCTTGTCAACTAATCTAAACTATTAGTAAATAACTTATTAATGTTATTATTTCACTGAATAATAGGACAGATGAGTAGATACATAACTTGATTGACACTAATGGGAAATAAACAATGTTTAAAATTTTGATTCAGCTATTTGGCAAGTAGGAAAGAAAGTTAAAAACTTAAAAACACTGTTGAAAAGTTTATGTATTGAAATTTTGAAGGAATCATTTTTGGAGTTGGAAAACTGGAATTATTTTTAGCGATGCTGATTTCCCCCAAATTAGTGATTCTTGCATTCCGAATTCCAATTAATTGTCCCATCTCTAACATAAACTGCCTGAATGATTTCATATGTAAATTTCATTTAGCAGGGCCAAGTTCCAGTGTTTCAAAGCACGCTCACTGCTTGAGTTGGGCATATAAGTGTCTTCACTGATTCGGATAACCCCTGTTGCAGAGGTGTGGAAGTGTGTAAAAAGGATTCTGTGCAAGTTCTTGCAGAGCGCCCATCCAGGACGACGTGGTTGCAATTTTGGACCCTGCCTCTCTGGCTGAGTCCTTCGCAAGGAACCCTTCAAATAACCTGTTTGATATGTGAGGTGCATTCTACCCTCAGTTCATGGGTGGCTACCGCCTCTGCTTTGAATGATATGGGTAGCGATTGAGGCATGACCTTTCTGCTAACTCTGTTCAAAAAAGATATGGATGAAGGGTATCCTCCCAGATTCCTGATGAATGGCTTCTCTGTTTGCTTTTCGCTAACTGGGAAGGGATCACTACCTGGGGAGGCTTTCCCCAATTTCTCTTGACTTCCTGCATGTGCAAGTTGATGTAGGAATTGGGTAATGTTAGGTTAGCTTATTTCTAAGACAGTGTAGGTTACCCGTCTCATGTACAGTGCGGCTTTTGCAAGTTCCATTCCATGCCGGATGCTCTGCACTGGTTGGAAAATGGTATCTGCATGGCCCTACTTTGTGGACTGCTTCGCTACCATATTCTTTGAACTTGAGAAGGCATCACTCTCTTTGTCTGAGTTTCTGCAAGATAGTTGATTCTGTGTACAGGTTGAGGAAGCTTTCCGGTCCAATAAGAGAGGAGGGTATCCTGCATGGAAGCGTCATCAGTATCACTTTCTGTGCCTTGAGTATCAATGGTTTCACCTTGTATTGCAGAAAGATGTTTTCTACGCTCTTGGTAGACCTTTCAATCTCCTTTGGTTCAGCTCGGATGGCCTTCTCTCACTATTCCGAAGCACATGGATGATTGTTGTTTTTTTTGGCCAAGACTAAGGTTGTCACTTCTGTCACCATCCATGGCTTCGCCTCCACCCATACTTTTTCTTAAACGGGGCTCACCTGGATGCCGTAGTTGCACCATTAACTTGATCTTGTTTTTGACTGGCATCTCACCTAGAAGGCCCATATTCTCAGTCTTATGGTCTCTTTGACCCACTTAATAGACATTCTTCATTCTGTGACGTTCAATGCTTACAGATGTTGCTCGCGCGCGATTGGACTGCTACTCCTCACAGGTTCAAAAATGCCAAAAGAGGACAACTAGTTTGAAGAGAGCAAACTCAGCAAGCGATCAATACCAAGACATCGCTACATTTCATGCCTCGGCCCTCAGGCTGTAACCCGATCTTGGGATTGGGCCCAACAGATTTTTCCTATCCAACTTTCAACTCCCCCCTCCCCCTTTTTTTTTTGCTTCCTAAGATTGAGGATTAGCCAGCCCTCCCCACTCGTCTCCAAATTGTTGGTGACATAGAACTCAACCTTGGCCCACTCCTTATTCCACATCTGTCACCACAAAATCCCAGGTCTCCTTAAAATGCAAAACTAGATACTTGCACACTCCACAAACCATCACAACAACACAAGCTCGACTTGCCCTCAATCCCCATCCTCCCAAAGCCCACATATCAAGCCTCCAAAACAACATATCTTTAACCTCCTACAACTCGACATTCGTTCTATCTCCTACAAACATGCTGAACTGCAAGACTTCCTACACAAACACAACATCCATATAGCACTCAGCCAAGAAACAAACCTGCAACCAAAACAGACTTCGCCCTTTCCACCAATACACCACCCCCATAGGCCACTGATTCATAAACATAAGTACACAACTCCATTACATTCATTGACCCCCTCCCCTAAAAACAACAACTTATAAACAATGCCCACACGAAAATTACATATTCCATTGGAACAAAGCTCAAAAGCGGAGAATACAATCTAATAAACATATACACCCCTCTCCCACACTACCTTGAAACTACGCATCTATCCTAGAACTCTTGTACACCTTCATGTGTCAATTTTAATGCACACTACCGATCCCGGCTCAACCCAAACAGCAGAGAACAAAAGCACCCATATAGCAAAACAGCTTCACTTACTCACCATACTCAACAACACCTCTACTAACCACACACCTCCATCACATGCAAAATAGCACCTCCCTAGACATAACCCTTTGCCCACCTCACCTACATACCAAAACTACATAGAGCATAATAACCGATCCCCCCTCATTATTATATCCTTACAAACTACCCACCCACCACCAATCTCAAAACCTTCAAAATCACATATATAAACCACAAAGAGCAAGCTTCACAATTTCATCTCTAGATAAAGCACTACACTACATTAATAGCGACTGATTTGGACTGTGTTGTGCCTTAAATCTCATTTTGGTCTGTTGATTGATTTTTTTGATTTTTCTACAGTTTTTTTTTTCACCACAGAATCAGCGAAAGCTAAGTTGCTTTTTTTTTTTCTTATTACTACTTAAGTTCTTTCTTTGTTTGAATAAGTAATGGAGTTCGGGGATGAAAGTGAGCATGAGTGTCGGAATGTATGCATTGGTTGTGGTGTAGTTGGTGAGGGGTATACATGTGTTGTATGTGGACTGCGTGAATGCATTGTAGATTTAGAGGGGATGAGAATGCAGGATTTAAACAGGATATGTAGGCTGGAGGGGTTGGTTGCTGAGCTCAGGAGGGAACTTAGTGTTAGGCCTAGGGCTGGGAATAGGTTAGGTGGTGAGGTAGGCCAGTTAGATGTTTCAGGTGAAGGTAGAGGGCCGGTGGAGGAGGTAGGATATGATAGTTCTAGGGATAGTAAAGTTAGCCCCCTTAGATTAGTTAGAAATAGGCCTAGTGAGGATGGGGGACAGTGGAGAGTGGTTAGGAAACGTGTAGCTAGGGAGGCTTCTGTTCTTTTTGAGGATAGGATTGCCTCTGTTGAGGTGGTTAGCCAGGGGGAGAATAGGTGTGTGAGTCAGAGGGACACCGAACCTATTAGCTTGACTAATAGATTCAGTGCCCTAAGAGAGGAAGTAACTGGGTGATATGACTGATGGGGGTGGGGGTGGAGGTAGAGTGACTGGTAGTTTGAATGAGAATAGGAGTGGGGATGGAGTTAGGTCTGTGGGGGTTAGGAATAGGAGTCTGACTGAAGTGCTTGTGATGGGTGATTCGCGAGTTAGATATTTAGATAGGAAGTTGAATGGTTTGAGGGTGTGTTTGCTGGGTGCTGGAGTGAGAGATCTGTCTGATAGGTATGAGGAGCTGGTGTCTGGCTGTGCAAGGGATGCGGTTGTGATTACACATGTAGGAGTGAATGATGTGAAGAAAGTGGGTGCATGTGAGTTACGTGAGAGGTACAAGAGGTTGATTGAAAAGGTGAAAGAAAGTAGAATGAAAGGTGTTGTGACACATGTGCTTCCAAGAATGGATGTTGGGGTAGAATGGATGTCTCGTGCGATTGGGCTGAATGATTATGTGAGGAGGATGTGTGAGATGGAAGGTGTCATGTTTGTGGATGTGTGGGATAGGTTTGTTGGAATGAAAGAAATGTATGCGATGGATGGACTGCATTTGAGTAGGAGGGGGGTAGATGTGTTGTGGGGGGAGTATGATCGTGTTATTAGGTCTTTGCGGGCGGGAAACTAGATACTAATAGTGGTCAGGAAATTATGAGAGGACATTATAGTACTGAAAGTAGAATGGACTTGGTAGATAACAGAAATAGGTTCCAAAGCGAAAGAGGTGAGGTCATTCAGGTTTCAAGAGGTGCTTCAGGAATAGGGGGGTTAAATTGTTTCCATACAAATGCTCGTAGTCTTAGAAACAAGAAGGATGTGCTATTTAGTTATATTAGCAATGAGGATATAGATATATTATGTGTTACTGAATCATGGGTTAATGAAATCGAATTTAGTGACACTATAAGTGAATTTGATTTACAGCGCTATAATATGTACATTAGTCAAAGGACAGGTAGGATTGGTAGAGGAATAATTATCTCTATAAAAAACAACATTGTTTCAAGTTTAAATACTACAATAAAGCAGGATGGAGTTGAGTCACTTTGGATAGATATTAGGTTCATTAAAAATAGAATGGTGCATTTGGGAGCTTTTTACAGGCCACCTGTGCAGACTGATGATATGGATGAACTAATGATAAGGGAAATAAGTAAGGGATGTGAAACAGATGCAGTTATTATTGGGGACTTCAACTTAAACTCTGTGGACTGGGAAAATATGATAGGTAGGGATAGAACAAGTGGCAGGTTCATAGAATGCTTTGAGGATCATTTTTTGAATCAATTTGTTAATGAGCCAACGAGGGGGGACAATATATTAGATTTAGTACTTTCTAACAGTGATCATTTAGTTCAAGAATTGACTGTTGGGGAAGCATTGGGAAATAGTGACCATCAGATAGTTCGTTTTAACTTGGGAATTGAGAAGGGTAAATTAACCGAGAATGCTGTAAAAGTTCCAAATTTTCATAAGGAAGATTATGTAAAACTCCGAAGCTTGCTAAATTTTGTAGACTGGGATTTAGAATTCAGAGGTAAAAATGCTTATGGGATGTGGGATACTTTCAAGCATATAATAAATGTAGTCCAAGAACAATGTATCCCAATGAAGGCCATTAGGAACAAAAGTAGCAAACCATTATGGTGGAATCAGGAGATAGCTAGAAAAATTTCAGAGAAGAAAAGGGCATATAAAAAATTAGAGGGAGAAAATAATATTCAAAATTTAAGTGATTATAGAATGGCTAGGAATGAGTTAAATAAGATTATAGAGAAGAACAAAAGGGTGTCAAATTAAATTAGCTCAGGATAGCAACAAAGATCCTAGAAAGTTCTTTAGTTACTATAAAATTAATAATAAGTCTGGCAGAGTTAAAATAGGGCATATCAAATATGAAGGGGTTGTGAGAGAAACTGATGAGGAAATAGTTGAGGTACTAAATGGTCATTTTGCATCAGTATTTTCAAAGGAGAAACTAAATAGTCTTATGTATAGTATTCATGGGTCAGGGAAAGAGGTGTTTACTACCATTAGTGTGGATTGGAGGATGATAAAAGGACTAATAGGGGAGTTAGATACTACCAAGGCCTCCGGCCCTGATAATATTCATTCTAGGATACTTAAAGAAGGGGTTGAAAGTATCTCAATAGCTCTGGAGAAGTTGTATACTAGGTCACTGGAATATGGAGAAATACCCAATGATTGGAAGAGAGCGAATGTAGTCCCCATTTTCAAGAAAGATAGTAAAGAGGATCCAAATAACTTTAGACCGGTTAGCCTAACGCCTGTAGTCTGTAAAATTCTTGAGAAAATAGTTAAAAAAGGGATTTGCCAACATCTAGAGAGGGAGGGGTTAATCAGCGATGCTCAGCATGGGTTTAGATCAGGTAGATCATGTTTGACTAATTTACTAGACTTTCTGGAGTTTGTAACAGATCAAGTAGATAAGGGAGAGAATGTAGATATAATTTACTTAGATTTTAGTAAAGCATTTGATAAGGTACCACATAGGAGACTAGTTCATAAATTAAAAATGATTGGGATATGTGGGGGGGTTTCAAATTGGATAGCTGAGTGGCTGAAAGACAGGAAGCAAAGGGTAGTGCTAAATGGTGTAAAGTCAGAGTGGAGGGATGTTATCAGTGGGGTTCCTCAGGGATCAGTTCTCGGTTCATTATTATTTGTCATCTATATAAACGATCTTGGGGAGGCAGTTAATAATAAAGTGTCAATTTTTGCGGATGATACCAAATTAGCACCTGTAGTTAAAGATATTGATGATAATTTTAAAGTGCAGGGGGATTTAAATAAATTATTATCCTGGGCACATAAGTGGCAAATGACTTTCAACCTTGATAAGTGCAAAGTTATTAACATGAGAAAAGATAATAGAGAATTTAACTATGAAATGGATGGGCATTGGCTGAGCTCAGTAGAGGATGAGAAAGATCTAGGAGTAGTAATAGATAAGTCATTAAGGTTTTCTAAGCAGTGTATTGAAGCAAGAAATAGGGCAAATAGAGTGCTGGGATTCATTAAGAGAAATGTCAGTTACAAAAGTAAGGAGGTTATTCTTAAACTCTATAACTCTTATGTTAGGCCACATCTAGAGTACTGTATACAGGCATGGTCCCCACATTTTAGACATGATATTAACCTTCTCGAGTCAGTGCAACGGAGGGCAACAAAGATTATTCCTTCCCTAAAGCACCTTGAATATATAGATAGACTGAAGGTATTAAATATGTTCTCGTTGGAAAGGAGGTGTTTGAGAGGGGATAGGATTGAGCTCTTTAAAAAATTTTCTGGGATAGATAAATTGGATGTTAGCAAGTTTTTTGAGTTAGATGATGGAAATCGGACTAGAGGTCACCACTTGAAAATTAAAAAGCAAGGGTGTAGGTTGGATTTAAGAAAATATTTTTTCACCAATAGAGTGGTAGACTTCTGGAACAAATTGCCGCAGAGGGTAGTAGGTAGTCCAAATTTAAATGTATTTAAGAGTAGGTTGGATGAGTTCATGGGGAGGGAAGGTTGTGATGGTTCCTAAGTTTTGTATATATTAATATGGTTTGTATATATTTATAGCTGCATGATTTAGTTCTTGACAAGCCTTGATTGGTGATACCTTTGTTTCTGGACGCAATCCTCTGGATGTAGTTTTCTTGGGAGTATGGGTGCCTTAAAAAAGAGGCCGTTTGACTCGGATGACCTATGATGGGCCCTTGTGGCTTTTGTCATCTGTTATATTATATTGTGGGCGACTTTGATTTTGTCTTCCCCTGGCGATGGTGCTTTTTGTGGGTGGATTTTGATGGAGGCGGATGACTTTTGATAGGCCCTTGTGGCTTTTGTCATCCGTGAAATTATGTTATGTTATGTTATCATACATGCAAGCAGCAAATTCATCCCTCATGGCCACAGAAAAACATACACCCCCAATTTTACAGAGGAAATAAGAGACTGCATAATGCAGTGAAACATTCAAAAACAAAACGGGGACACCCTCACAAGAAGAAGCTTGACACATCCAATTACTCAACACCCGCATCACCAACCTAATTACTAAACATAAAGCTGGAGCCAATACGTCAACACAATATATCACAAAACAAACAACCAACTCTAGAGAACCATAAAGTAAATCCACACATGTACTTGCCCCAGCTCCCACAAACGAGTCTCTAGTTACCAGAAATAACCAAATTGAAACACCCTCAAATTCAGACTAAACACACAATACCTGCCGCAAAACAAAACCCCCCACCTTCCTAAGACTCGCACTAGACACCCACATGACATTCAAGACCCACAAAAGAAACATTACAAACAAGACCACAAAGAAAATCAACGCCCTCAACAATACATTTGGACAAGAGAAAGAGTTCCTCACCACTATACAAACTATTCATTCGCACCACCCTCAACTACGCAGCACCAGCATGGCACCCAACCACAGCCAAATCTCACCTGAATGAATTCCAAACCACACGAAACCATGCACTCGGAACAATTACAGGATGTACACTCATTACACCCACCAAACACCTACATGCTGACACAAAAATATTCCCACTCAAAATGCACCTACACATGATTGGAAGCCAACACTTCAGAGCACTGATCCTTTCCCACCCCACCACCATCTGACAGCAAAGCCCTCGCCACCGAATGCAAAAAAGAAACACCAGTACATTACTTTCCTCACTGCTCCATTAACCTTTCTCCCCTACTACCAAATCTTAATCAAATGCATCCACACTAGCTTCACCCAAAAGCCATTTGAACACACAACCACCGCCACACACATCCTAAATGAGCTTCCACCCTTAAGAGAAATCATTGCATAGAACAGAGTAATCCTATCATGAAATGCCACTCCACTATACTCCAACAATACAAATTAAACCTTGGGCTGACACAAGCATATACTAGATGCAACCAAGGACCAAACAACATTCAACACCTACTCATAGACTGCCCAAACCTTACACAAGCATGCACCTGGCCAGCACACCACTCTGGCTGGTACTACGTTTGAAGTTTTGTCGCCACACCTCTGCTGCCAAAACTTCTCGAGCGCCAGGAGTATTGCTTGCAAACTTTTTGCAGGAAATGTCACTGGAGTTGTGCTATTGTAAGGGTCCAAATCCGAAAAGGGTAGCTTTCACACTTTTCCCTTTTGATTACATTTCCCGCTCTGTACTGGAGATTGTGTCATGCTCCTTTCGGAGACTGGATTGTGATATATAGTGACTCATAGAGCCTTCTCGAGACATTGGAATCTGCGTACCTCCTCTTTTGCAGTAACCTTGATATGAAAGCTCTCGGGGAGATGTCGAGATTGTCTTCTGCTAGGTTCTCTGCATGTAGGGGATGCTGGAAATGAGGGTGCCAAATAGTCTGTAGGCGACCGCACCATCGTTTTTCTTTCCCCTAGGAATTAGGTTAACCATTCAGGCTGCATGGCAAAGAAGATGGGAGACTGCCAACGAAATCGTAAATCTGTATGCCGTGTTGACCTAACCCTTCAGGTAGTCTTCTGTCACCTCTGAATCCGGCACATTCATGGAACACAGCAGTATCTAATTGAGAGCTCCACAGATACGTATTGTGACGATTACATGGTCTCCCAATTGTTCGCCACGAATGTACCATTCTGGGTGATCGAGACACCTGCTGCTACCTATCCCAGTACTGGGACGACCGAGGTATGTTCGTGCAACCCTTATTGCGAACTGATAGAGTTGCTGTTTGCACATTTGGCCCCCTGAGAGGTCCTCCTTCCCGGCGCTTGAACGTGTCTTTTCTCTCTCTCTTTCTACGTCTGTTTTTTGATTAGTTGGCTTGGTTTTGTTTTTTGTCCTTTTTATTTTTACTACCTTTTAATGTTGCCTAGAAATGGGTTAATTTATTGTTTCGGCGGCTCTGTCCTTGTTGGCTGTCGCCAGAGGAAACGGAATGAAAAAAAAAAATCTTATTGACATGATTAATACACTTTCTCCATATCTATTATCCTAACATACACCTTGCAATTCTTCCCGTGCTTTTTTAACTGTTGTCAAATTAAACACTTGATCCACACTGCACTTATTCGCTCTATCCCAATTTTACTCATTTCCTCTGGAGAGTAGCAGCTGTACCATCCTTGGCAGCCTCCGGAAAGAGATCATAAAATTAATACACACCGGAGATTGGAAATGGTATTAAAGATTTTGAGACTTTTCAATTGCAATCCTCTTCGCCATTTATCTTATTCCTTTTTCCCTATTCATTTAACCCAGTTTCCATTTCTTCGGGCATGTTCGAACTCATTTTTTCGTGTTGGTGATTGGCCTGTATGTGGACCGTAGATTATCTCCAGTCTTCCGGTGCATGTCGTTCTTAAAGGCGATTAATCCCGATTAGGCTTCTCTGGTCCCTGAAGTCGCCTCCAAAATCGGGGGGATGTCGCAGACCACACTGGGTAAAATTGCGTTTCGCGCCGACCCCGGTTTTTGTGGAAGCGTGAAATGGATGGATTTCAGATGCTGTTTGTTCTTCTTAGTAGATTTTTTGATCGTGAAGAAGTTGACTTGCCGTTACTAACACGTTTATTTTATGATAAAAGCTCGTACATTAACAGGATTTGTGAGACAAGGTGCGTCTCTCGTACTAGTCCGACACTTCTCGTCTCTTCAATAGGTAGGGTTTCTGGTGATCTTTACGGCGGCTCTTGGTCTGCTGCCAGATGGAAAGATGAAGCAATGGTTGGCAACCCACGCATTCTTGTCAGCCTTCAGGACGATCGCCAGAGCCATTAGCGCCGTCATTTATTTCCACAACCTTGAAAACCGCCCCAAGTGTAATGGAATCTGCGTTGCGAATCACACCTCTCCCATTGATTGCGCAATTTTGTCATGCGATAACGTTTATGCCTTCGTTAGTTTACTTCGCGTTTGTTATGCATCCCCCAACTCTTGTTATGTTGATGAATGGCGTTTGTCGACCTTGATTAACGTTTAAATGCGTGCTTTTGTTGAATCTAAATGCTGTGGTTGGTTGTTTTGTTCGTGGGACCATGCAAAAGGGCGTTCTGGGGCTGTTTTGGGTAAATTTTCTGTGAACTCAGTCCAATATCTATTGTAGTTTTCCAGATATTGATTTTCTAAACTCTTCCTCTCCTACAAGTGTGTTCCCTTTCTCCTTTTATTGGTTTTTATTCTCCGATGCCAGAGGTTGGGTGGAATAATGAAACTATACTATGATTTATTACCATTGTAAGCTAAGCTATTGCTAGGATTAAGTTGTCATTGTGGTTTTGACTTGGTGGTCCAAACTTGTATTTTACGTAAAACTTTGGGCTTCTAGTGCACTTAAATATTGCCTCCTTCTACCGTTTTTTGCAGCTTTACATATTATTCTTATATTTTAAATTAGAATTACTTTGCTTCTCTTATGCCTTTACTCTATTCCTTGCTTTATTAATCTTAAAACAAAATTATCTTTGGAAATACTTGCTAAATGTCTGTATATAATATTGATTCCTTGTGTCGGAAGGGGCTTCCTACAAAATTCTTGATTTTATAAACACACTTTTTAAAGTTGGTATCAATCTTTCTCAGTCTATTTTTGCCCGTGGAGTCCCGATATTAATTTCCCCTTATTTTGGCAAAAAAAAATCAAAATTTTCTATACAGGGTGTTCAGGCTAAATTTGACCGTTTCAATAAAAGCAAACCCCTGTAATACCTCAGCCCAAAATAAATCTTTCTTTTTTTTTAAATAACCTGATTTAAAAAAAAAAAACCCACTGTATTCCTTGAAATATCTTCAAATACCACCTTGATCTTGGCCACTAGCTCGGTCTTGGTGTTGCAATCAGAGCGGTTGGTGTCTTTCTCAACCGCACTTCACACATAGTAAGTAATCCATGTAATTACAATCAAGGGAATTAGGTGACCAGAAAGTGGTGATGGTGAAGTTGTAGAAATTCTCCGATATAACCACTTCTTCACTCTTTCTGGAGGTATGTCCTTCCAGCACCAACCTTCTCCAGCCAATGTTTGACCACTGTTTCGAGCAGCTCCGCATAGCCGTCTGAATTGAATCTAAGGCACTTCTCAAAGATGTGGGTCGGTGTGACGTCACCCTCACTGGAGACGCCCAAAGAGGAACTTTGTCTACATGATACATGGAACTTCGCAAGCCATCTGTTGTTCTGAGTATTGTACAACTGGTCCTGGCAGACGTTCTTTCAACCAAGAAGAACCAGATCGTCCTCGGCTTAACAGAATATTTTAACTTGTCCATAGCTTATTTGCCTTCAAGTGGCTCTCCTTGGCCTTGTGCTCAGAATTTGATACTTGCGCCTCTTGTATGAGTGGTAGCGAAGGTCCTTTCATTCAGGGCCTGCTTCATGGTGGCGACTAACACCCCTCTTTCTCGCCAAAGCTCGGATTCCCTTCCATTACCTGGTCGTACAGTTGTTGGATGAATTACGACGTACGGACGCAGTCAACACCTGCTGGCTACGGCTTCGTAGTCTCCGTTGCAACTGCCCATGTCACGTCTTTCAGCTTTAACATTGTTCACAGAGCATTGATTAGTAGCAGTCATGATATTGGTATTTTGATAGCCGGCCCGAATCATCATAATGCAGATAACCCAATATTCAGATGGCTTCCGGTCTTCCATGTTCAGTGAAAGAAAGGAGACTTCTAAAAATCGTCATTTAGCCCGAATTCCCTGTAATGTGCAATTTTGTACATGCTTCTTTCAGGTCTTTGATAATGTGTTTTCGTCCAAGTGTGGGGATTTACTTATGATTTTATTCTTTTCATTTTCGTCGTCACATTCCTTTTCCTTTTCTCTACGTTCACACTCCTTAGTTAAATTGATTCAAAATGAATATGTCCTGATCGTGGCAACTGCGCGTGGTGCTAATCGAACTTGCATGCAACCACTCAAACCCAACTAAGGACAATCGATTCAAGCATGATGCATACGTAAATTGCTACCAATGTCGGAATAACAGTTTTGATTTTGTTGATTGAATGATGCATTCTGTTTGGAAACATCTGAGATGGAATGTCTGTCGGCTCATTTTTCATGGTTGATCCTTGTCTCTCCCAACAGATGGGACTCACTGTTGTCAGCACTTACGTGGTCGGTTGTTTACCTAACAGTTCTTACAAGAAATCTTTGAACAAACGTTTGTCCATGTTTTGCTTTGATTTCCTTAGCGGTGCTTTATCGCTTGTGTGTAGGTATCACAACGCAGAAAACGTTCCTCAGCAGGGAATATGTGTCGCTAACCACACTTCTCCCATGGATGTGCTTGTCCTTGCTTGCGATAATACATACGATATGGTAAGTGGTAGTTTCTTGTCAGTTTTCGCTTTTAAATTTTACCCCCATAATATCCGCTGCTGCTTTTTTTTATAAATAAAGATTATAATTTCTAGTTTCATTTTAAGCATAAAATTAGGTTATTCTTACTTGGATGAATCACGAAGACTGAAAAAAAAAAGACAACACTGACCTTACGGTGCATATTATCAGGCTAGTCCACCTTTCCAACATGGTGCTCTTTTAAGTTTTTATCCAAGTGACAACCTGCTCTAAAAACGAGCAAACATTAAACCTCTTGCTAATTATATGCTTATCCTAGGTGGGTCAAAGGCATGGAGGTTTCCTCGGCATTTTCCAAAGGGCGCTTTCTCGAGCATCCGACCATATTTGGTTCGAACGTGGGGAAGTGAAGGATCGCTTTGCTGTGGCGAAACGGCTAAGGGATCACGTCGAGGACCCCAACAAGATGCCAATCCTAATTTTCCCTGAAGGAACCTGTATCAACAATACTTCAGTGATGCAGTTCAAGAAAGGAACGTTCGAAGTCGGTGGAATAATTTATCCCGTCGCCATTAAAGTGAGTTCGATTGTAGGAATTTACCAGGATGTTTGGGGAATAAGGACCGGGTACTTTTTTAAGTGTTATCCAGTCTGGCGTATCTGATAGGCAACAAAACTGACATAAGTGTTACTGAAAAAATGGGTGTATGTGTGGAAGGGACTACTAAATCCTAAATGCCGAGTCTAGCAAAGCTCATTAGAAGTCTTCAGGACAAATTGGTACAGACATGAGAACTAGAGTACAAATCTAATTTCTGTATCCATCTTAAACCGCTTTTCCAGTGGGGTCGGGACGCATCACCACTCCCAAAACTACCCTCCACACAATGCCTCATCAAACACAAACCCAGCCATCATCTTTTCCATGCCAAAATGGCCCCGTCACAGCGAGGGGGTGGGGGCTGGGGCTGGCTGACTATGTGCTACAGTATATCTTCTGGTCTGGGTTCATCCCTGAGCATTACGCACCAAGCACACCTCTCAAAGCGCTCTTTACCAGGTACACAATCAACTTACCACACGGTATTCCAGCTTGTCCCACGCCTGCACACGTCGTCTTTCGTCCATTTCTCTTACATCATAACCTCGCTCCTTGCCCGCTCTCTTCTGCTGACTGCGGACGCCCTACTCCCTTTTCGAGGCGAGGGGAGTTTGCAGGCCTTCCTGTAACCAAATGGACTTGTATCAAGCCCTTTTCCCCGCAAGGGGGTGCTGGCTGGAACATGTTTGGCCCAAGCAGTGATTGATCCGATTGAGGTTTCATGTAGCACAATTTTGGCACGTTTAATTTGGACCGTATTGACCAATGAGATACCTACCCCCAACCAAAAAGCCAATTGAGCCATCCTTGGATCAAGGCACTTTTGGCAATCAGCGCCTTAAGTGGTGGGTCCTCCCTAAATGAGTCCTTCCCAAACACTCCGTAGACACACTTGAGCCCCTATTCGACACGCCTTAGACATTTCCTTACATCCTCCTCTGTGCCTTGGTACGCACTAACTAGCCTCAATTGGCAGTCATAATTATCTACCAATTTTTTTTTTTTAAATCGCGATTCTGCCTAGTTTCACCCTTGACATCTCAAATTTACATCTAACCATTGATTGCATCATGCCACTCATTCAGAAATATCACCACCGTGACAACAAAAAACACTTCATTCCTTTTCCTTTTGTCTCAGCGCATGTCCCCAAGGGGGTGATGGTGGAGTTAATTCTTTCCGACACGGGAAACATGGGACGAATGACCCTTTCCGATCCACTTGTGCCCTACAAGTGGGGGGAGTCGGGTGTAACATGGGTTAGCATGCTGCTGCTGACATCTGGAAGTTTGTGTGCCCTCCCAACTATACTACCCGAATAAGGTCTGCAGTTTTTCGCGTTAGAAATCTCTCCCTAGTAAACTTTCTAGCTACCATTAACTTTCCGCTGTGGTAAAAAAATAAAATGATTATTTGCCGTGAGTGGGCGTGGCCAGCGCCAGCCCATTGTGGATTGCGCTCACCGGAACAAAACTTCAGGTTAGACGGCTTCCCAGGTCAGCAGCCTAAATCTCGGTTTACTTTCCTATTACGAAAACGGCCGTGTAGTGCGAATGTGCAAAAAGGTGGCTTTGAGTAGTATATCTTTTGATGTGAGTACTCGTGTGGTTTCTCTCCTTGGATCAGGAGTTGAGCGCTTTTCAGATCACTACCATCCTAAAGTGTTTACTCTAGTTTTATACCATTCTACACCATTTTATTAAAAACAAACCCACCTTATCAATCCCGTTTATTTAGTGGCGTCACGCGCATTAACGCAGGTAAATTTATTCCTCCTCTTTATCCGTTATTAAGCACAGAGTTATCCAACATTTTCCTAGCCCTTGGCCCTTCTTTCCAATGGGTTCCTGATATATCGGAGGATACGACCCGCTCCCGTTTCAGTATGATGCCCGATTCGGTGATGCGTTCTGGAACTCTTCTAAATATTCCATGATTAACTACATCTACATGATGATGACATCGTGGGCTATCGTTTGCGACGTCTGGTACCTCCCTCCGATGACTAAGAAGGAAACTGAGACGTCGATCGATTTCGCAAACAGAGTCAAAGCGGAGATTGCCAAGCAGGGAGGCCTTGTCGATTTATTATGGTGAGACATTTAACTGGTTACTAATCCTTTCACCCTCCTCATCCCGCCGTGGTCTCGCTACGTTGAGAAACATCTGGTAAGGGAATTAGGCTACCTTTTGATTTGTTTTGTTCCCCTTTATAGTTATCTTACTTGTTTGCTGCAAAAAAACAAACAAAACCCTTTACATTACGAGCCTTCATCCTTTACAGGGATGGAGCTTTGAAGCGCTCGGCTCCCAAGAAGGAACTAAAAGAACATTTTCAGCAAGAGTTTTCACGTCGTTTGAAACTTAACGACATAATTTCGGAGCCCCAAACGTACAATCACGTTAATTTGCATACAAAAACTTGCAATCGGAATCCCTCGGAGTTTAAGTGTGGTCTTGAGAATCAGAACAACAAGAGCCTAAATCAGAACGGAATCGGGCATTTAGAAAAACTTCAAAAGGTGGAATGAGGGCACAATTATTTCCCTCTAGTTATTTACGGTTTCAAATGACCAGATGCATAAAGACCAAACTTAGTGATGTAAGTTCTTTATTTTTGTAGTTATTTACTAAGACTTCACTCATTTTGACCTAATTTCACCTGAATGTGGTTTCAAACATGTTGGTTGATTTGGGTATTCATCCCCTTAATAAATGTGCGTTTGTGTGTGTACATGTCTACTTTCGAATTCATTAATGTAACCCCATTAAAGATTTATATAAACATTAAATACTCGAATTGTCGCTAGTTTTAACTTCCTGATACTTGGGCAAAGGTAAGAATTTGTTTCCTTCCGATCATGCCTTTAGAAGGCATTGCCTTTTCAAGTGCAACGTGGTACCTCTCGAAAGGTATCAAGTCGTGAAGAGGACACTGAAACTTTCCTTTTCTTGATAGGTCAAACAAATAGTCTAGCATCTTAAATCTCTCAGGGTCATCTAGATGGAGGTTATTCCAGGCCGTCATCCAAAATCCTCGCAGAGTAAGGTTATTAAAGATTAGAGATCCAGCTCCAACGGTCAAAGGCTGAAAAGATACAAAACATTTAATTGTAGTGGCTAAGTAAAATATCACAAATGTTAGTCGTGTGTAAGGGAGAGAGCGAGGATGGGACCTATATAATATTAAAAGATATTGATGACCCAACCTTCTATGTGGTGGGTGGGGGGTATGCTCAGCGAAACGCATGTGTAGAATGCTATGCTACTTTTTTTGATAGTTGATTGGCGCATACGGATCCTACTCAACGAGGTTCTTCAGTCAAGTGGAAGCGGGAGGAGAACGAATGGGTAGTGAGGTCGAAAGCTCGTAAAGAACAATGGGAGTAGGCAGGTAAGATAAGGCCTTTCGGATGGCGTACAGCTCTTGTTCGAGGATGTACCAGAGGAAGGGGGAGAAGGAAGAAAAACGAGCGCAGAGGCACCTTTCCCCGAGCTGGCTTCAGAAACTGCCTCCTTGCAAGACTTTAAAGAGATTCTTGCTGGGAACATCATCCAGAGGGAAGCCCCTGTAGTTAGTTGAAGACTGCTTCAAAGCCGGGAGGTCGAAGCTGATGCAGAAATGTAGTACAGCCAAAGTTGAGTTTGGACATGACTAAGACATTGTAGGGTCGTGGCCGAAGGTTTTGAGACTAATAAATATTTTCATTTGTTTTAAAAATTTGGGCGATAATTCTAATGTTTAAATTAGTGCAAATTTATTAGTCTGTTTTTTAAAAATAGAAAAAAAACGACTGCATATCTTAACCGAGTCTTGGATGCGAGTTTCATTCCGTGGAACTTTGCTATTAGATTAAAAGGGTAAAATGACATATGGGTTAAATGAATTTGCAATTATACTTTTTAAATGTTTTTTTTTTAATTCCGGAAATAATTCTTTCCAAAGAAAATCGTGCAACCGCTGTTGTTCTGCAGCAAAAGGGGCCGGGAATACAAGGCAAGAGTTGCTAATAGTATTGCATCTAGGAGCTCCATCTTTAGGATCATTAGTGACTTTAAAAAGATTGGCTACACTCCTAAGAGCTTCAAATGAATTGAAAGATCGCCTCCTGGTAAGATTCCAGCTCAATGAACGGGTTACCTCTAGTGCTAATTTACTCATGATTGGAAAGAAGAGTGTGCTTGCTTTAGCACGCACAGAGTTGAAAATGGCTGCGAAGAAGCCCAATTTCACCAAGAACTTTACAGATAAGTTCCACTTTTGTGGGAAATATAAAGAATGTACTGTTGAAGACTGGGGCAAAGTGATATTCTCTGATGAAGCTCCGTTCTGATTATTTTTAGAAGGGGATCGCTTTTTCGAGACCTGTGTCGTGCCGATGGTGAAGCATTCGGACATACTGGGGCTGCTTCTCATCTAAGGGAAATGGAGCAGTAACAACTTTGTTCCAAAACACTGCCATGAACTCAATTGTACCACAACGTGCTTTATCATTCTTTGCCCAACAGTTTAGGACCAATTTGGGGATGATAAATGTTTTGTTTTTTTTCAGCAGGATGGCGCACCTTGTCAAAAAAAACAAAAGCAATAAAAGTTTTGACTCAAAGTACACCGAACTTTTGGGACCTTGGCTGGATTTGAACCCAAGAGAATTTGTGGGTGATAATCAAACTGGCGGTTGATAAACAAGAATCCTTACATGTCCAGGAACCCAGCAGAAAAGAATCTCCCGTTCGCACCAGCCATGACATCACGGAAACTGCGAAAAGAGGGTTCCCGAGATTCCAATGTCTCGAGGGCACTCATTGATTCGCTATAAATCAGAACCAGGCACAACACAATCTCCCGCACCGTGTTCCAACAAGGGGAGAAGGCGTGAAAGCCGACCCCATCCTCGGATTGTGAGTCATCTGTGTATTCTGGTAAGGCTCCAGCGTGACGATCTGTACTCCAAGATATTCGAACGCAGTAGAAGCATTGCGTGGCAACAAATGTTAAAAGGTGGATAGTCCTCGGGTGGCCTCCTGGAAATAGCCATCGCCGCGAGACCCTACATCGAGTACTCGAAGGAGTTTTCTCGCCTTAAACCCAAAGGCCTTAAGGCTATGATTTGAGTCTCCCAGCGGCATCGAGAAATACTGGGCTGGGGCGTACGAGCGCATAATCGAATGCACGCGGTATCTCCCGAGCATCGACAAGGAGGCTGACTACAGGGCTTGTGCTGAAGGCATCAGTCGCCAAACGGAGACCAGTGTGGTGGTAGATCAAGACCACTTTCCGCAATTCACGCTCGGGACCGCACACCCCATTATTCGGAGGAGGAGGAGAGCGCGCATCCAGCAGAATGGCCCTTTACTAATAGACTGGAGCGAGACAACAAACCTCTCTACTGAGGTTTTAGCATGTAGCTCCTGAAGTACTCGCTCGGGATTTGAGGGTAGGGAGGTCGATGAGAAGGATGGTCTGAGGACCAGAAAACGATTAATGGACAAAGGAAGGTCAAGGCTGTATTTGAAAATAGGCGGTGCACATTAACAGCGCGCTTGGCGACGTGCGTTTGATTCCGAATAGTTTATGGGGTTTGGTAGCTGGGGGTGGGAAGGACGATGAGATGGAGGTTGGGATTGGGGGGGGGGGGGCATTGAGGGAGATCTTGGGGTGTACGTTTTTATTTTCAGCGCCCATCTGGCGACTGCCTACTAGGGCATAAATCGTGGTAATCATCTTGTAGCCTAATGCTAGGCTAGAATAACAACCAAAACGAGGAAAAGACACCAAAAAGCAAACAAATAAAACAAGAAGCAAGCGCACTCCACTTAGGTGGTCCAGGAGAGGCCCATACGTGCAACCAATTAAAAAAAAAATTGTATGAAGCCCAGCCAAAACTCTTGCACTATAGCCTGGTGTGCAGAAATTAGTTTCCAAAACATGGGACAAGAGGGTAGCGAGACCGCGCCTCACGGTACCAGGATTCGGAGCGCAGCCAGCTCCGGAGAGAACATCCAGCGACAACATTTCCCTGCATGCTCGGAAAGGGCTACCCCCAGAATCGACGATCTCATAAAAAAACTCAGGAGAATGGAGAGGCGTCTCCTCGCCCCCATAGAATGGAGGGTCTCCATGAAACCGTACAGCCACATGGTACCATTGGCCTTCTCCAAATCAAAAAATGTTGCCTGCGAAGGAGAGACCCGCAGATACAACTCTCCAGCCAGAGCATCAGACTTGTACTATCAAAACAGATGAGAGCCACATTGTGCTGAGGACAGGTGGCACTCGCTATCCAGGAAATAAGGTAAGGTAACCTAACCTAACGTTTACCAATTTCTATAGAATACGGAGGAACTGGTGAGGAAGGATAGGAAATCGAAAAAGGGGTTTATTAAAATAAAATAATCACCACTATCGGTAATGATGATAAGGGTGTATAATATAAAAGCAACATCCCTGGTTGTTTCCAAGCTCAGAAGTGATCGATCTACCTCGAGCCATCAACAAGCGGTGTGTATGACCCTGGGTTAAAGTTTTTTATCCTCGAATTTTAAAGCGCAATAGCAACGAGGGCATATCATGCAGATAGTGTGTAAGGAGAGATCCGAAAAATAAAGTGACTAAGGTGAAAATTTATAGATACAAGGCCACAAATCCTCCTGTATGCATTTGGGCTGAGAGGGCACACAATCATTCAGGAAGGTTGCCCAAGCATCCCACGTTAAGCGGTAGGTCACAACTGAGGCATTAAACGGGGGCATATTTGGGGTAAAAATCAAACTAAAACAACAATCACACCCAGGCTCTGGGCAGAGTAATATTAACAGAGCAGAATAATACCTTTTGCCATTTAGACATCTGGGGATGTTTATCATAAGCTTACGGCCTAGCCGAGTCGAAACCCTGCCAAGTTAAGCCACATCGGGTAAAGTTAGTTATCGGATGGAATTCCGATTTGGATTGACTTCACGGTGCCCACCATACGCTGTAGATAGCTGTGGGTCGGTTCACACGTTAAGCTGTAGGTCCTGGGGTAAGACCCCACTGTTTGTTGGTTGTTTTTTTACAATCTTCGTAATCATCAATCTTTAACTCTACCCCTGTCCGTTCTATTCAGTCATTTCAAACCTGTCAATGTTTGTTTTCCTTTATCACCAATATTAAAAAAGTGAACGAAATAAGAAGCAACACTCGCCTGTCTAGACATCCCTCCATATGTGACCATGGTTCCTCCATTGGCCAAATATTTCATCATTTCTGTGGCAGATTTTCCACAGACGCCATTTAGGGCCAATAATGGTTTGGGGAGATCTTGCAGCGACTTGTTACCCCTTGAGAAGAGGAATTGATTATTGGTAGCAAAAAAGTACACTAATAACACACTGGGGTATTAGAAGATCCTCATTCTTACTGGAAAGGTTTACTGCAATGTAATAGCGGGAGGAATAAGAATATTGCCATCATGGTGCTAGCTGCGTGTTGTACAGTGGCGGCAACAAAAAAAGTGACATGTGACAATTCGGGGAAAATAAAACAGAAAAATGTAACTTACATATTTTATTATGAATATTTCATGAAAGTTATTACTTGGTCATGTTGCCCTTGCACTTGATGACCATCCTGAGTCGATTGGGCATTGATTCAGTGAGGTTTGCGAAGTAGGTGGGGTCGATCGTAACCCAGATCTGCTTCAGTGATTCTATCAGGTCCTTGATGCTGCTGGGTGCTGTCTCTTGAACTTTGGATTTCATCAGATTCCAAGCATTCTCAATAGGATTTAGGTCCAGGAAATTACCAGGCCACTCCAAAACACTAATATTATTATCATTGAAGAACCTTTTTACTAACTGGGACCTGTGAGCAGGGGCACCATCATACATGAAAAATTCACACTGATGAATTTCCCAAAATGGCAGCATGTGCTGCCTCAAAACTTCAAGATAGTTAGTCCCCCTCATGGCTACATTCTTGGCAAGGAAGTACAGACCTCCTCTGCCCTTTTTTCCACTAAAGGCACCCCACACCATCACACTATCAGGGTGCTTCACAGTTTTCACGGTATATTTCGGGTCATCCCGAGACACAGTGCTGGGACGACGCACGATCTTTGACTCTCCTCTGACCAGCCTAAAGGTGCTCTCATCACTGAACATGACCTTCTTCTAATGGGCAGCTGTCCAATGTTTATAGGTCTTGCAAAAATTGAGCCTTTCCATCTTCATAGCCTTGGTAAGAAGTGGCTTCTTGGCAGCGCGGCGAGACGGTAGGCCTAAGTCCTTCTGTAAGCGATGACTGATGGTCCTGAGGGCAACGTTCTGGAGGAGGTCTGGGTGTTTTTTCTTGATTGAAGCGGAGGTTACAGAAGGGTCTGACATCACTTTACGCCTTAGGATATTATCAGTCCTTGGAGATGTCTTCCTAGCTGCACCAATGCCCTCCTTCCTCTTTGGTATGGTACCTGGTGGCAATAACTCAGCTGCACGTTTTAGGCGATGAATCGTATTTTTGAGGTTACTAAATCTGCTGCTACATCAATAAAAGACTTTTCCTGCTCTAATAGGGTCAAGGCACGGCTTTTCTCTGTCATAGAAAGCTTTTTCCACCCCATTGTATCCACTTGCACAGAAGTTATAGCACGTCAAATGTAGGCACGAATGCAGATAATCAGCACGCTGGAGTGCCATATACTAAAACCTCGTTGTACGAGCTCAAACGAGACACTGAGTTCCAATAGAGCGCAGTTCTGTTGTCTTAGCCCAGGAGAGTCGTCCACTTGCGGCATAAGCTCCGCACATTTTCATTGAATTGTTGGCAAGTAAAATAGTGAAAGCGATTTTGTGTATCGATTTCTGTTGCCAATATTCAATGTCACTTTTTTTGTTGCCGCCACTGTACAATGAGACTAACTGTAACTAGACTAACACATCAAGTGGGCGGAAACAATGGGTTGGGAATCCAAATTTTCCGGTAATAATCGTATGAATATATTAAATGGTATTTGAAGAAACGGGAGAGACGAAGGTTCCTAAGGCATTAACACATGCCAACGCCGTTATTGAATAGTATGGTTTAGGTAGAGAAGATTAATTCATTCTTTATCATAACTAGATATTGCCCAATGAATGGGCCTCCTGCAAAAAAAATAGCAAACAGGGAAGGGGAGAAGATGAGCCTCCACCGGGAGTCCACGGCAATTCAATTGAAGGAATATGCCTTCCAGGAGATGCGGGGACCCTCTTCGAAGTTAAGACCTTCACGGGAATGGCCGTACGCTTACGGAAGCAGAACTCCGGGCGCTGTTGGCGCTCTCGCCTTCGAGGAGTTATCGGGAGAGGTTAGACTCGTATTGCAAGTCTTTTCCATCCTCCGCCTAGAAACCTTAGATGGGAGACGTGGTCCCTCTTTTGGAGGGTCCCGCGCCTCTTATTCGCCCGGGCTAGCCTTGTGTGGGGGCGTAGGAGCCGAAGCTCCTTTGGGGTTGTTCTCCTTTAGGGGGAGCTTTTAAGTGTCCCCGAAGACGACTGCATGATCACCTTTGGGGGGGGGTTTGCCTCTTGCGAGTCAATTGATTCGGCCGAGGCGAGTTTAATAATAGTGGAAGCCGGTATAGGAAGAACAACATTAACAAGGAACTCTTCGAGGAAATTTAGGAGATCGGGTACGGGAACTTTTGTAAAGAGGGAACATACATCGAAACTAACGAAGCTAAAATTATCAGGGTAAGGAAGATCATTAAGTTTCCTAATGAGATCGAGATTATTAACGATGTGAGAACTAGAAACGGTCCCCACCAAGAGTACCTTGTTAATGTTGTTCTCCCTAGACTGGCTTCCACTATTATTAAACTTATTTCCCTCTGTATTAACAACTGTAAATTTACCTTTGCTGGGAAATATTACCGTCAAATCTTTGGAATGGCTATGGGCAATTGTTTGTCCCCGGTACTGGCCAATCTATATATGGAGTTTTTTGAATCCAAAATACTTCCCCAGACCAACATAACCCCTATTTTATGGATGTGTTATGTTGATGACATTCTTTGTTTGTGGCCTAATGATCTTAATATCAATACTTTTCTTGAAAAAATCAACACGTTAGTCCCCTCAATTAAATTTACTTTAGAAAATGAAAAAGATAACACCATCCCTTAGATATTTTGATCCACAGACCAAGGTTTCAAATATGAAATTTATAGAAAACCTACAGCCATTGACTCATACATCCATTTCTATTCCGATCACCATATTAGTGTTTTCTCTTCCATGTTTCTCCGTGCCTTGAGAATTGTTTCACCCGAATATTTAGAAAAAGAGTTTGATAGGATATATAATATAGGTTTAAATTTGTGTTGCCTTTTCTACGTACTTAAAAATTGTTATAATTCTGCTAAGCGTTCATTTTATCAACCTAATCGTAACATCCCTAAATTTCATGTCAAAAATGTATTAGTTTTACCTTTTAACCAAAGTTTCATTAAATTACCTCATTTACTAAAACCTTTGAACATAAATGTTATTTTTAAATATGAAAACACTATCCATCGCCTTCTCGTAAAAAATTCACCCCCTAAACCAGGCATTGTATATTCTATTGGTTGCAATAATTGTGAAAAATTTTATTATGGACAGACGGGTAAAGAATCGAAAGTTAAGAGTTAAACAGCACCAAACTAATGTTCATAATTTTTGTCAACAATCTGCATTATTTTTACATGAGGGGCGGTCAATAAGTTTTGCGAATCGGTAGGGCAAAACAGAGGAAGGGGAATGGCTGCTTGTGGGGGTGTTAGGACAAGTTATGACAAGTCAGGACCTGCAGCCGCACGGTCCTGCCTCATCTATTTAAGAAGCAGTAGCTGATCGCATATCGTCAGTCACAAATTTTTCAACAATGGAAAAGGCAAGAATGCAAAAGAGATCCATGAATGCATGGTTGCAGTGTACACCGACAATGCCCCTTCCTATGCAACCATTGATCGCTGGAATAGGGAGCTCCGCCATGGTCGTGAGTCTCTTGAAGATGACCCCCGTCCAGGACGCCGGTCAGACGTGACCAACGAGGACAATGTGACTCGTGTGGAGAGGATGATCCTCAAAAATCAACGGGTGAAGGTCTAAGAAATCGAGCGAGAACTTGGAATATCACATGGAAGTGTTATCAACATCATCCACGATAATTTGGCCATGACCAAGGTCCCTAGAGACCTCACGCCCCATGATCAACTTCAACATCGTCAAAGTCCACAAGGCCAGAGTTGCACAAGCTGCCCTGCGCGAGTGCGGATTCGAGGAGCTCAACCATCCCCCCTACAGTCCAGATCTGGCCCCTAGTGACTTTTTATTCCGCCAGCTCAAGGCTGCACTGCATAGATGCCGGTTTGGGGACGATGAAGATGTCCAGCTCACCGTCCAGGAGTGGATTGAACAGCAGTCGGGAGATTTCTGGTTGTCAGGAATTCGAAGCCTCAGGGACACGTGGCGCAAGTGCATTGAAGTCGAGGGTAGTTATATTGGAAAATAATAAAACACTTTTCCTCATATCTCATTTCCTTATATCTGAATTGCAAAACTTATTGACCGCCCCTCGTATCTATAGTCAGGATCATACTATTAATTGGAATAGTGCTAAATCTATTATTAAATGTACAAACTACATTTCAAGAAATATTTTGGAGTGTATCTCTATTAATACTTTCCCAAATTTTAATATTAGACCTGGATTGTTTAGCCTAGATCCTATCATATCTAATTATATTAAATCAGAAATTAAAGTATTTAAAGAATTTGTACCCCCTAGTTAGGGTTTTGATGCAGGTAGCCGTTTTCACCCCCCACTCCTTACTATTTAAGACATTGTCTGTCCTGACCTAGGTTATTCCATGAAGAGGTCTTTTAGAATAAAGACGAAAGTGCTCGGAGTCGTTTTTCCATTTTCCTTGTGGGTGTTATTTATCATAATTTTGACTTGCATGCAAGTTGTGGGTTTCTTTTCATATATATATATATATATATATATATATATATATATATATATATATATATATATATATATATATATATGTATATATATATATATATATATATATATATATATATATATATGATAGTAAATTATTAAATCCTACCATGCATGTATATATATTATTTTTTTCATTGTGGTGGCCCATCTGGCAACTGCCTACTTGGGCATAAGTCGACGTACACAGGGTGCAGTGAGTAATTTGCCACCATTGGCAACTCTGAATTCCATGCATGCGTGTCGTCAGGCATCGGGTCACTCTTCTTCCCACTATATGATAGTAGACTCAGTTGTGCATCATCTGTCAAGGAAGCGATACCATATATGAATTTAATCCTCCAAAAGGGCAAGCTCTGCTGCTTGGGATTCACACCAGGAGCTCCAATGTGAAGATCTCTGAGTGTTTGGGTGTCAATCTGAGGATGGATCAGGGAAGAGTTGGATGAGTCAGACAGTAATTAGGAGGGGGTTTGGCAGCTTGGAAACCTCACTCGAAAAGAACCCTCACATTTGTCACAGAGATCCAGGCCATCCATCATTGACAATGATCCAAGCAATTCAGGCAGCTAGTGCATGAGGAGATCCACTACTAGTCATACAGGATGAGAAAGGGCCAGCTTCTATCGCAGAAAATGGACAAGCAGAAGGAACATGATGCAAAGCTTACAGACAAACTGAAGAAACCCTTCAAGCCTGGCATGTTTCGATTCTTCTCACATAACAAGAATTTCTGCTAGGACCGGGTGGTGAACTTGCAAAACAACCGCTGGCGTTGCAGTGCCCCCCTATATATGTACCGGGAGTCCTTAAAACCAAGTTCTCAGTCCACATCATGGTGTTTGGGATGGAAGGTATTGAGGGCCACATTATGCCCCATTTACGTTCCCAGAGGGCCTCAGGTTCAATATGGAGGGCTACATCAAGTGCCTGGAGGAGTTTATGTTACCCTTGATCTAGGAGGTGGCTGTATATATGGCATAGGGACTCTGCACCATACCACACAACTAGGTGAACACAATCTTGGCTATTAGACAATTTCTTTGACCACATCACTCTGAACATAGGGCCACCCAAATCTCCAGACTGCAATGAATAATACAATCCTTCAAGTCTTTAACATGTAACCTTGGTAGAAATATCTCTATAAATTAACTCTTGTGTTATTTTCTTTAATATTGAAATTAGGCGACAAATTACCTACTGCACAGTTCAGGAAAGAGAACAATTGTGAAATAGAATAAGAAATAAATTAATCTAAAGTTTAGGGGTAATGAAAAAAATAATGTGCTAAGAGGAGATAGTTACCTTAATTCTGAATCTGCAATAACCAAAGTTGAACCCAATGAGGTTAAATAACTTTTCAACTCTTCAAAATCTGGCCTCTGTCGAACAATGTTCACAGTTTGAATTTCCCTTGCAGCTGCTATCTGGAAATACACATGACTGTTACAATGGAATTGCTCTCACCTCCTTATATGTTGTATGATGTTTTAAATGTACTAGTAAACTGCATTTGAAACCAGTCAGGCACTATGCTTCTAACACTGTCTTTGGTGGGATATTACATTCAAATGTTTAGCATGATTGCTTAAGAGAATGTCAAGGATATATGTATGGCTGAAACATACATATACCAGGCAATGGCTTCACCACTCCTCCCTACGGGAAAAACTTGCGCTTCACTACTAAGATTAAAATTTAAAATTTAAAAAAAAGCAGCCATGGTTAAATTTTATAAATTTTCTGAACTTCGCCAATTGTAATAATTTTAAAAAGTAACTCTAAACTAAATTTTCTGAACTTCACCATTTTTAATTCTTTGAGTTTTAAAAAAAAAATTCAAAAAATTTTGATACTCATATTTATTTCTAAACTTTGATAAAAAAACATAAGTCATAACCAAACTAAGATGAAATTATTATTCAAATACTCAAAAAAATCCCCTTCTTAAATTATAGAGTTAGTGATGAAATTTTCTAGTAATTTTAGCTTCCTATTTTCAAAGCTCCAATAAATTAGAAAAATATGAGAATCTTGGCCTCTTAAAATAATACATTTTTTTCTTTAGAAAGAGCTCCTCTGGCATTAACCAATGAGGGAACAGTGGCCAAAAGTGAAAAAAAAAGACCAGGCCATTTAAAATCTAAAAAGGGGCAACAAAAACAATCAACAAATATAGCAGAGGGTCTCAAAATGAACTAACAATAAATTTACCTACTAAAACAATGCAAATTTATTATCTTAATTACCCATCAGATATTTTGAGTTTGAGTAACCTATGAGAGGCACATGAAGCACTTTCAAAATTCAAAAGAAATTCCATAATGTGGAAGATGGAAGGAAATGAATGTTATCAAACGTATACTTAATTCACCATTTTGCTAACAAAGCTGGTTCAGGGAATGAGGAATCTATCTTGTCTGAAAGAAAGGGGAAGAGGGGAGGAGAAGGAAACTCATGAATAGGGAAGTAGAGAAGATGTAAAGGGTGCCCAGGAAGCAGGCCATCTCTAACACTGAGTTTGCAACTTGATGTCCATTACTTTGATTACTTTTTTTTATTGATTCATTTTTTTTATAGTTTATTTTTTTCCTTAATCCAGGTCATATTTAGTAGCTCACTAATTGTGCATCAGCCAGGGCTAAGTGTACCTTGATTTACCATTAGATGTTCTGGATGGAAAGTGGCTTTAATAGCTACCACCTTCCGCATCAATATTGAAGTCTCCTGGGAGAGTTTCTGCAAGCCCAGGTTCCATTTGTCCTGGCTTCTTGTTTGCAGGTGTTTATGGTTTCTAACCCAGTTTGTTGATATAATTCTCTTGATGTCTGAAATTCATACCATTTTACGTTAATTATGAATCAGAGACCTTGGTTTTGCAACCGCTGAAGCTTAGACATATTGTGTCTTGATTCTGCATTGAGAGGGACTGCTGGGTAGAACAGCTAAGCCATTACTAATCCCAAATATAGTTTACATTTGTTGGTTTCATTCAGGTTAGAGAATCTGTGGAGTTTATCTAGTACAGCCTTTGCATGTCCAATATTGATTTGATCACTCTGTTCATGCTGACTTTGACAAAGCAAAAGCAAAGAATGGTTACATTTGGAGAGTATTCCATGTCTATGTCATTTATTAGATTGGGTTAGACAGTCCAATGTCACTCAATCGAAGCTGGAGTGAGTTTTGACGGGTTAGTTTGGATCTTCAAGCAGTGTTCATATATAGAGATCCTTTATGCTTTTCTGCCATTGCCCTTGACATAATTTTTTAGGAATTAGTCGGGTAGGTTACAAACTGGGTGATATGCTCCTCATACTGAACAGTGAGAGTCAGAGGGTTGATGGGTTTTGGATAGCCTCTTATGTATATCGCAGAGTAAGACTGAGGCAACCCCAGTGCAGTACTGTAGAGAGGTCAAAAAGGTTACCTCTATGCATTTCTTATAAGAAATGACTACTTGCATATTTGTGAGGTAACTACAGAGAATTTTTTCAAAGTGGGGCATGAGTCCAAGCCTCGAGAGGTGGTATTTCAAGCCATCAATCCAGACTTTATCAAAAGTCCTTTTCACATTTGTGCAGACTATACCCATAATGTGTCCTGATGTATGCCCCGTTACTACATGCTGGTACATGAGGGCACTGGCTGTCTCATTCCCCATTTGACTGCAAAATCTGTTGTTCCTCATTCAGTAGAGAGGTCAATATGCAAGGTTAGAGGACAATATATTGTTCAGTAATTTTTTCAATAACCTTACTGATACTCTCCAGTAATAGATGGGTATCCTGTAACTCATTAACTGGTTCGCTGGCTTCTCAGCTTCAGATTGAAAATAATTTTAGATGTTTTCAGGCCATCAGAGGGAAGTATCCCACTGCCAGAGATGTGTTCAGGAAGTTCAGCAGCTGTTGTATGAGCCTTTCTGGTGACTGATGGGAGTTTGACTGAGGACTGGTTTTTTTGTGTGAATGAGAAGATTGTAAGCTCCAATCCTACATATGAGGATTTTGCCCTCTGATGAGTCACAATGGAGCTGAGTGAGGTTTGCACTTCTGTAGTGTAAGAACCTGTTCTCATGCCTCTCCATGTATTGCAGGACTGGTTCTCAAAGGCTAGATTAAAGTTTTCCTACTTTTCATCAGAGATTCTTAAAATGTCTTTCAGACATCTCGGATTAGCATTTTTTTTTCCTTGGAGAGTATGCAACCATGGCAGTATGCATAAGTGTGGACTAACTTTTCTGAAATAAGCCCAGAAAGATTTGGGATTTTTTCGACATCTATTCTCTTGATGGCAGTCTCACTTTTATCTTAGCTCTACACTTTGACTAGCTTGGGTTGAGCTGCTGAATCTCCCAGAAGTCTATGAGATTTGCATAGCCTGGATTGAGGATGTTTTCATACACCAGGGTGAATCTCTGTTGAAGGACAACTCTCTCAATCATCAGATGTTTTAAGTATGAATTTGAAAGTTGTTTTGTCTGCCATTGAAATGCAACTGTTGATGGCTGCCAGCTCAGCATCAATGTATTTTACAGTCTCATTTTGCAAATCTGAGAGCTCTATTGGGAACACTTGTGTCCTTTATTTAGCATTCTTATAGCACTTTCTGGATGGTAGGAGCAGCTGCCATGGTGATGTCCATAGGTATACGGTACCTTAGTGTTAAACTGGGTCTTATATAGTGATGGAATGGAAATTTGCATGTGAGAATATCAATGCAGGAGGAACATGCAACATACAACAAAAAAAAGTCAAATAAAATGAAGTCCAAAAAGTCAGATAGTCCACAGGTATGTGTACATGAACCTGCTCCAAGTGCAAGGGACAATGCTGTAATGACATCACTTGCCTGATAATGGGACAGGTAACGCACACAATGACCACCAAGAGTGGGACATTTAACAAGAATGTGTAAAATGCTGTGCATCATGCAAGTGTGCCCAATTTTAAGATGACAGGCAGCAACCTGAAACCATCTCTGCATTAGGGGGTAGGTCCATGACACACAACTTTAAGTTCCCCTCAGCAGTCTCCCATCTTCTTTGCTGGAAGGGTGCTTGGATTCTTGCTATGTAATAGGTGTGATGAAGAGTGAAACAATGGTTCGGTTGCTCAGCCCTCACAGCAATTTCCACATGTCCAGGAACCCAGCAGAAACTAATCTAGACATCCGCCCAGCTCAAGTCATCACAGATACCACAAAGCAGTGGATGTGGAGATTCCAATTCCCCAAGAGCACTGGGATTGCTTTGTGAGTCACTTAAGATCACAATTCAGTCTCTGAACTAGGCACAATGCATTATCTACTGTACCAAGCAGTGTATTGCAACCAGCTCAGCCATGAAGACAGACGCAGGAACTGGTAGAGCCCTGCTGACTTCAAACAGAAGGGATACAGCTTGGAAACTGACACCCCCTCCCCCCAAGATTTGGAGCCATCCATGTACACTGCCATGGATCCAGCGTGAAACAAAGTGTGATCCAAAAAGGCTGAATGCAATACTCCCAGTGCTGTGGAAGCTTTGGGAGCAGAGTGAAAGGTCGTAGCCTACAGGGTGGCATCCTGAACAGAACCAGTGGTGCCACTGGACTGAGAGCTACACCAAGCTTTTCAAGGAGTTTCCGAACCCTAAACCCCAAGGGTTTATGGTATGACTGGCGTCTCTCGGCGGCATAGGCACCATCAAGATCGGCTGCTGATGCAGTGAGACCCATTGGCATCTCCCCCAGCATTGACAAGTAGGCTCTCAAAGGGGGATGTGTGGAAAGCACTGGTCTGAAGGCAGTGCCCCATTCTCGGGCAGCGATGCGTAAACTCATCCACATTTAGGACACCTATCTCCAGGTCGTCAATCAAAGATGGCTGATGGTGGAATGTATGTAGAAATACCACCTTTCCAGGTATAGCTGCATTGCTACTGCCTGAAAGTAGATATTTAAAGCAAAGAGAATAACAGAGACATCATGCTGGGAGAAAATGGTGCATCCTCCTGCTGAGCCGCCATCCTGTGGTGGTGAGGTCGCAAAATCCTTATACTCCTGGGAGGGTGGGCAGGGGACAGTGCCCAGCATGGTCTCCCACAAAAAGATAGCTAGAGGAAAACAGGAGGAGATGAGCCTCTGCAGCTCCTCCCAGTTGACCTCGAGTCTGTGGCAATTCTAGTGAAGAAATATGCCCTCCAGGCCTAGCTCGGGGGAGATGCAGGGGCCTCTTCAAAGAGAAGACCCTGACAGGACTGTGTGTACACTTCCTTGAGGCAAAACTCTGGTCACTTTTGGTGAAACAATGTGCTGGCACCTTCAATGACTTATCAAGGGAGGTTGGGGTCACTATGTGAGTCTTTTCCTCTATCCACCTTGGAAGCCTTAGGCTTCAGAAGCAGGGGTCCCTTCTTTGGAGGATCCGCTGTATTCAAGTCACCCAACCTAGGTGTGGGTGTAGGAGCCGAAGTTCCTTTGGTGCTGCCCTCCTTTCAGGGAGCAGCTTTAAGAACCCCAGAAGATGGCCTAATTACCAACTTCAGGGGTGTTGCATCCTGTGAGTCTATCGACTCAGTGGAGATGCGTGGGCGTTTCTCTTTACGGGAAACGGTCATGCTGAGGGAAGGGAAGGAGAGCCCTTGTTTTAGCTGGGGCTGGGTGTGAACCCTTTGTGCCGCCAGATTTACCAGGAAAGGGTTCTGAATAGGCGCGGAAACCACCATGCTCATAGGCCTGGAGGGGCCAGGAGCAGAGGGGGTCTTTTTAACATTGAGACATAGGACATCCCAGGCAGCAAATTCTTAGCCTCGCAAAATGAGAGACGATCGGTAGCCTGGAATATTTGAAGAAGTGGGGTGCAGCTCTCCATAATTGACAAACTTAGTCATACATGATTTGGACTTATCGTGTACAGCCTTGGAGCAATTACACAGACTTCAGTGAACCCCACTTTGTATGTTTACAGGAGCAATTTGTATGGCTGAAGCGGTGGCAAGAATGCATTTACGCAGTAGAGATACCAACTGGCAGACACCCACTCAGGAAGCCTGTCACAGTCGACTGTGATGAAAAGTGTAGGGGTTGGTCTCGAGGTCCCTCCCTATTTTCTCATCAGACATTCAACCTTGACTGCTCTTTGGTCAGCCATCTCTAAGGTGATGTCATCAATGGAATAGTCCACAAGTTCCCTTGAATAAACCACTTTCCCAAATGTTCATAGTAGAATGTGGCATCACACTCACCGGCATGCCATCAAGTGGCTGAAGAGAACTAATCATGGCAACCTAGGAGGGATCCGGCACATTCACCATAAGTCTGCCATCGGAGAAACGGGTCACCTTTGGCTATCTAGCAATAGGCTAGCTATAGCTCTCCTCTGATGGAACATGTTGCCCTTGGCCAACATGCTCCCATCAGTGGAGCGAATAACCAGAAAGCATTTGAAGCCAGCAGACTTGAAAATACCAGGCAGTCTCTCAATGAGGGGCCCTGATGTAATTGAGGCTCGACTTAACACATTTGCAACATTGGTCTTGCTCTGGGCCTCCCCACCCAGGGTAGCTTCGGGACCAGATGTGCTGATCTTGGCCCAGTAGCAGGCCGAAATGGCAGTGGACCCACTCATTCCCGGAGCAAGAGGAACCCTTAGTCCTCTTTTTATTCCTTTTCTTTTCGGGAGAGGCGGGTGGGAAATGAACCTGCTTCTCTCCGTCGCTGGAAGAAGCCCTTAGGCCAGATGGACTGGCCTCAACAAGATCCTTCTCTGAAGTGAAGGTCTTGTCTGTCAAAGGGGCACCAGTCGGGGAAGGAGGTCCCTCTGTTCCTTGTGAGCCCTTTGGGGCCCAAGCCATGTGAGGAGAAGTTTGCACAGGGGCAGACTCAGGTTCTGTGCTTGAATCCAAGCCCGGGTTCAAACCAGGGGCTGGGTCATCTTAGTGACCATGTCCATCTCAGGGGGTGCCTCCATGTGGTCACCATTCCCCCTCAACAGATCTCATTTGAGGTACTGTTTGTTTCATCTAGGGCAGACCAACTGGCATCCATCGAGGAAGAGAGAGAGAGGGAGGGGGGAGAAGGTACACTGGCCTACTGTAACCTGAGAATACAGGACTGCAGGATGTTAGGGGACACAGACCAACAAGCCCTGCCCCTCTTAATGGGGTTAGACCTATTGAGCCATTTCCACCAGGACCAAGTCAATCTTGGGCCCTCCTTGCAGTTCCCTGTGAAAGTGAAGGGGGGTACTGCCACTGAAAAAAAAGAGGGAATCGCCCAAGAGCAGCTCCAGAGAAGGGGGTGAATGGGAGTCCACCACACCTGTATGCCTAGGAGAGGAGTAAGCCTCTGGTCCTTTGGAGCTGCCCAAGAGTGGTTCCTCCTATGGTAAAGGTTTTTTTTTTAGCATTCTCCATGGATGTAAGAAAGATTTCACCACCCCTGCCTATGATGGCCAACAGTGATGCCAACAAGGAAACAGCATGACTGGGTGCCTTTGATTGGTCCTGGCCGCTATCACGCCAGAGGGTGGTATATGGCTTCTCCACTATGTGGCATGGTAGGCAGGTCAGGAAGATGGATCAAGCTTGGTGACTGGCTCCTGAGCAGTTAGGGTCACCACACCTAAGAGTATTCGGTTCTGAAATCCAAATGAGCACCAGGTCACGTTCAAGGAGATCCATGGGCAAGAGAAAAAGGAGTTATCAAAAGGGGATTGAAAAGTTGAACGTAAAGGGACAATGGACAGGCTGGGGCAAGATGAGGAAAAGTTGTTACAAGAGACAGATATTAGGAGTTATCATTTTTTTTTTTTAAGAGCTCATCTGGCGACTGCCTACTTGGGCATTAGTCGCCGTATTAAAACTGGCCTAGTTCTAGGCTACTTTAAAATAAAATTAGAGAGAAAAAAAAAGAACACCCCAAAAAGCCAAAAAGGGGGAAAGGAAGCAAGCTGGTGCGTCGGGGAGAGGTCCCCCCGGCGCAGGAGCGTGAAACCAAAGGGTAAAAAACAAATGCAAAAAACAAAACAAAAAAAACAGACCTTGCTTAAATAATAGGGAGAAGGCCGGCCTTCCCCAAGAAGTCAACTAGTCCACAAGTCAATGTGCACGAATCTGTCCCGAGTACAAGGGACAGGCGGTAGCGACCCCGCCCATCCCGGTACCGGGACAGGTATCGTGCGCGAAGATCACCCAGACTGGAACATTCAACAAGAATGTGCCGAACAGTCTGGGGGACGACGCAGTCGTTGCAATAGGGCGCAGGCGAGCGCTCCATCAAATAGCGATGCGTCACACGAGTGTGTCCGATTCGGAGACGACAGAAAGCAACCTGAAGCCGCCAGAGCATTGGGGGATAGGTCCATGGAAATAGTCGCGGTGCAATGGCACGCAACTTTAAGTTCCCTTCGACCGTCTCCCATCTTCTTTGCCAAGCAGTCCGAAGAGCTGCCCGTATTCCTGTCATGTAGTCGGTGTGAGGAAGAGCCAAACGCTGGTCCGGTCGCAGAGTCCTCGCGCCCTCATCGGCGCGTTCATTCCCCGCAATTCCTACATGTCCAGGAACCCAGCAGAAGATAATCTCGACATCTGCCCGGCTCGCCAAAACCGTGGCGTCACGGATATCGCGAACCAGGGGATGCGGAGATTCCAATGCCCCGAGAGCACTCAGGGCGCTTTGTGAGTCGCTATAGATCACAATCCGGTCTCCGAAACAGGTACGTCGCGTAATCTCCCGTACCGAGTGGTGTATTGCCACCAGCTCAGCCGTGAAGACAGACGCAGCGCCTGGTAGAGCCCCGCTGACTTCAAACAGAGGGGATACGGCGTGGAAGCCGACCCCCTCTTGGGACTTGGAGCCATCTGTATACACTGGCACGGTTCCAGCGTGACACGATGTGTGCTCCAAAAAGGTCGAACGCAATACTCCCGGCGCAGTACAAGCTTTGGGAGCAGAGGCGTGGCGACAAATAGCCAAATGTGGTACCCTCCAGGGTGGCGTCCTGGGCAGAACCAGGGGCGCCACCGGCCCGAGAGCTATATCTACCTCTCGAAGGAGTTTCCTGGCCCAAAACCCAAAGGGCTTAGGGTATGACTGGCGTCTCTCGGCGGAATAAGCACCATCGAGATCGGCTGCGGATGCAGTGAGAGCTGTTGGCGACTGAGGGAGACGCCGGGCTCGCGTGTAAAGGCGAGTGATGCACTGCACGCGGCGCAGAGCGAGTGGCATCTCCGCAGCATCGACCAACAGGCTCTCAATGGGGAAAGTGCGGAAGGCACCGGTCGCAAGGCGAAGGCCGGTGTGGTGGATCGAATCCACCTTCCGCAATAAACGCTCGGCTGCATAAAACTCGCATCCGTAGTCGAGCTTCGAACGAACAAAGGATCGATAAAAAAGTAGGGCAGTAGCCCTATCAGCGCCCCAAGCGCTGAACGTCACGGAACGGAGAATGTCCATGGCGTGGGTACAAGAGACCCTAAGGCTGCGAATATGAGCCTCCCAGGTGAGGCGTCGGTCGAATACAAGACCAAGGAAACGGTGCGACTCAACCACATCCAGGCGCACCCCATTAAGAAACAATTCTGAGTCGGGGTGAAGCCGTGGATGGCGGCAGAAGTGCACCACCTTAGTCTTAGCCAAAGAAAACCGAAACCTTTGCGCTTCGCCATAGCGAGAGACGCGGTTCAATGCCTGTTGGAGTCGACGCTCCAGAGTTGGCATCTGGGCCGCGCCAAAAGAGATCGAAAGGTCGTCCACGTAGAGCATAGCGAGAACATCTTCCGGCAGCACCGAGGTGATGCCTTTGATGCTCAGGGCAAAGAGTGTGACACTGAGGACACTTCCCTGCGGGACACCGACTGCCTGCTCCTTTGGGCCCGAGAGGGCTCCCCCCACCCGTACGCGGAATCGACGATGTCGCAAAAATTCAGATATAAACATTGGGAGGCGTCCCCTCGCCCCCATCGTGTGGAGAGTCTCCATGATACCGCATCGCCATGCGGTATCATAGGCCTTCTCCAGATCGAAAAAGACCGTGGCGTAGTGCTGTCTACGAAGGAAAGCCTCGCAGACGGCATTTTCCAGTCAGAGCAGAGCATCCGACGTGGAGTGGAACTTGCGGAAGTCGCACTGTGCGGCAGAAAGATGGCCTCCGCTGTCCAGGAAAAAGGCTAATCTAACATTTACCAATTTCTCCATCAACTTGCACACGCAAGAGGTTAGAGAGATTGGGCGGAAACCGGTCGGAGTAGAGTGATCTCTCCCCGGTTTGCGAAAGGCGAGCACAATAGCGATTCGCCAAGAGTCTGGGAGAAGACTGTCCACCTAGATCCTGTTGAACAAATCTAACAGAAAGGCCATGCCTCGCTCACCCAGGTGTCGAAGCATGGCGTACGGGACATCGTCTGGACCATGGGCGGTGTCCGCGCACGGAGCGAGAGCGGAACGCAACTCACTCACAGTAAACTTGTCGTTGAAGGGTTCTCCACCTCTGGAGGTAAAGTCCAGCCGGCGGCCTTCCGCGACATCAAGACGTGCATTGAATGCTGGCGGAGCAGCATCACGGCTAGAGAATGCGGAAAAAGCGGTCGCTAAGGATTCCGCCACGGACGCGGGGTCCGAGATTGCGGTCCCATTCTCCTGGAGAACAGGAGGGGGGTCCTGCGAGAACTTGCCCCGAATCCTTTGGACTCGCTTCCACACCTCAGCTAAAGGGGTTTTCCCGTTAAGTGAAGACACGTATGCCCACCAAGAAGAGCCGCGGGCGTGCTTCGAAATATATCGGAACCTAGCCCGACGAAATTCAGCGACAGTTAAATCGTTCGGGCGGTGCTTATAGAGCATGTAGGCATAACGCTTCTGTTTGAGGGCCGTCTCACACTCGGCCGACCACCATGGGAGTGGTCGGCGTCCAAAACAGCCAGACGTTCTGGGAATAGTAGTCAGGCCCGCGGCGATGAGGTTACGGGAGAAGAACTCAACGGCCTCATCTACCGACCTAAACTCCTCGACTGAGATAGAGAATTCAGTCATTTCCTGAAATGCAGGCCACCGCGCCCGCGCCAAGCACCACCGAGGTGGGCTCTCAGGCGGCAGTTGCCCTAGAAATGATATTTGAATGGGAAAGTGATCACTACCATGGAGGTCATCGACCACCCCCCAATCAAAATCAGGCTGTGCTCCGAAGAGCACAAAGATAGGTCAAGGCAAGAAAATGAAGCGGTTCTCGGACAGTGATGCGTAAACTCATCCACGTTTAGGACACCCATCTCAAGCTCTTCGATCAGATCGGCAAGGACTTGTCCCCTGGGATTTATGGAGTAATCTCCCCAGAGAGGATGCCTGCCGTTCAGATCTCCAAGCAAGAGATAGGGCCTCGGCAACCGTGCCACGACGCGGCGGAAGTCCCTCGCGTTGAAGTCAGCTGATGGTGGAATGTATGCAGAAATGATAGTATACCTCCTATCCAGGTTCAGCTGCACAGCCACTGCCTGAAAGGAGGTATCTAAAGAGAAAGGAAGAACAGAGACATCATACCGGGTGTAAACCGCGCATCCCCCAGCCCGGCCATCCCGCGGTGGTGGCGTTGCAAGACCCTTATAACCCGGAAGGGCGGGCAGGGGGCACGCGCCTAGCATGGTCTCCTGCAAAATGATAGCTAACGGGGAACGGGACGAGACGAGCCTCCGCAGCTCCTCCCAGTTGGCCCGGAGTCCACGGCAATTCCATTGAAGGAATATGACCTCCAGGCCTAGCTCGGAGACGCTGGGGCCCTCCTCGAATTGAAGACCCTCACGGGAATAGCCGTACGCTTCCCGGGGGCGGAACCCCGGGCGCTGTTGGCCGGACAAAGCGCTGAAGGCGCTGTCGCCTTCGAGGACATATTGGGGGAGGTTGGGCTCGCCATGCGAGTCTTTTCCTCCCTCTGCCTCGAAACCTTAGGCGGGCGTTGCGGCTTCGGAGGCGGGGGGCCATCTTTTCGAGGAACCACCGTCTCCGAGCCACTCGCTCCACTTTGGGGCGTGGGCGAAGGAGCCGAAGCTCCTTTGTTGCTGTCCTCCTTTAGGGGGACAGCGTTAGGAATCCTGGAAGATGGCCTAGCGACCATCTTCAAGGGTGTTGCCTCTTGTGAGTCTAACGACTCTGTGGAGGCGCGTGGCCGTTTCGCCTTACGGGAAACGGTCACGCTGGGGGAAGAGGGGGGTGCCCTGGTTTTAGCCAGGGATGGGTGTGAACCCCTTTTTGCCGCCAGCTTTACCAGGGGAGCGCCTGGGTGGAGTAGAGCCCACAGAAGGGCTCTGAATGGGCGGGGAAACAACCGTGCTCGTTGGCCTGGATGGGCCAGGAGCAGACGTCCCAGGCAGAGCCGGGCGCGCCAGGACCAAATCCTTAGCCTCGCGGAATGAGAATCGATCCTGGGCCTGAATGGCCAGGATTTCTTTCTCAAGGAGATATGCACCACATAGCTTCGAAGAAGCGGGGTGCGGCTCTCCGCAATTGACACACTTGGCCACACACGATTTGGACTTATCATGTGCGACCTTGGAGCAATTTACACAGACTTCGGGTGACCCCGACTTTGCACGTCTACATGAGCGATTCGTATGGCCTTAGCGGTGACAGTAATAGCACCGCCGCGGCAGTGGCACGAATGCTTTCACGCGGTAGCGGTACCAACCGGCACGCACCGACTCAGGGAGCTTGTCACAGTCGAAAGTGACTAAGAGTGTAGGGGTGGGTCTCGAGGCCCCTCCCTGTTTTCTCATCACACGTTCGACCTTCTCCGCCCCATGGTCAGCCAGCTCTAGGGTGATATCCTCAATGGAGTAGTCAACGAGTTCCCTCGCATAAACTACTCCTTTCACAAAGTTCATGGTAGAGTGCGGCATCACACTCACCGGGGTGCCATGAAGTGTCCGAAGAGCACTTATCTTGGTCGCCTTGGCGGGATTCGCCGCATTTGCCAGAAGGCTCCCGTCCGAGAAATGGGTCACCTTCGGCTCTCTACCAATTGCACTATCTAATCCTCTCCTTTGATGGATCATGTTGCCCTTGGACAAGATGGTGCCATCAGTGGAGCGAATAACGAGGAAGCGTTTGAAGCCAGTGGGCTCAAAAACGCCAGGTAACCTCTGAATCAGGGGCCCCGATGTCATCGAGGCTCCGCAACCGGGGGGGCAGAGGGGCTGGATGTACATCTTGGCTTGGTCGCTTGCCAGAGTGGCAGCAGACCCATCCGTCCCCGCAGCCCCCGCGGAGGGAGAGGGGCCCCGAGTCTTCTTCGTCTTTTTGGTCTTGGTCTTTTTCTTTTTTGAAGAGGAGGGTGGGGAATGAACCCGCTTCTCACCCCTGCCGGTAGAAGCCCCCAGGCCAGATGGACCGGCCTCAGCTAGGTCATTCTCCGAAATGGAGAAGGTCCTGGTAGTCGTGGGGGCACTGGTTGTAGGAGATCCCTCCCCTCCTTGTACTGCTTCAGAAACCACAGCCGTTTGAGGAGGACCTTGCATAGGGGTGGATTCGGGTTCGGTGCTTGGCGCCGAGCCTGGATTCTCTCCCATGGAAAGCTCTACCGTCTGAGGCTGGGTTTCCTCAAGGACCATGGCTATCTCAGGGGAAGCCTCCAGTTGGCCATCTCCCCCCAAGACACCGCAGGTCCTGTTGGTAGTATCGTCACTAGTCTTGTGTGGGCAGGCATGGGCCTTGACCCCGGCAAGGTTCAATATTCTTGCCAGCAGGTCTTTTTGAGGGAAGCGACCGAAGGGGCCTGGCTTCCCTCTCCCCCCTAAGGGGGTTTGCCCTACCGAGCCACTTTGATGTGGAGCGGCTGGCTAAGGGTTGCCTGCTGGCTTTCTTGGCAGTCCCATTGGAAAGAACAGAGGGGACTGCCGCTGGTAAAAGGGAGGTGCCCGAAAGCACCTCCAGAGAAGGGGGTGAGGGGGAGTCCCCTTCACCCGTAGGCGTAAGAGAGGAGTAAGCCTCCTTTCCGTTTGAAGAGATATGGAGGGTCCCCTGCGCAAGCACAGGAAGGGGGGGCCCTCTATTTTTTTGCTGGAGTTACTCGAGGGAGGCTCCGTCGCTGTATCAGGGGAAGTTGGGGGTTGTTTTTTTTTTCATCATTGGGCATGGTGACCCTTTTTGTGCTACGGGACGCAATAGCTCATCACCTCTTGCAGTTGCCCGCACTGCAAGAGGTGCTTATAGGCCTGGCAGAGCCAGGCGCCGCCATTTCAGACCACCCCTCCCACCTGGTGGCCTGGCAGTCCATCGGCATGGCGGCTCCACTTTGAACACGGCGTAAAATCAAGGATAGACGGTAAAGTGAGGAAGGTATGGGTGGGGATGAAGCAGATTGTTAAAAACCAGCCACCCCAGACCGGAGCTCAGGGGTTAGGGAACATTGTCCCCTATCCCCTCTGCCCCGATGCAGGACGGTTGGCTGAGAGGAAGGTCAGCATCTACCTTGTGAAATTAGAGGTCAACCAGAGAAAGTTGTGGGAGAGGTTGTATGAAAAGCGAGGAAACAAGTGTTTTGAAGGAAGGAGAAGAGGCTAAGCTGGGGTCGGATGGGGTGCTGAGTCCCATCAGCACGGCGGCCAGGATGGCAAATTGCCGTGCCCCTTACGGGGTGGGAGTTATCAAAGGAAGGAATAGATGCTAAGATGGGGCGCTGAGTCCTGTCAGCATGGCAGCCAGGAAAGAAAATCGCCGTGCCCCTTATGGGATAAGAAATTTGAAGCATACTATTTGCAAGAGATTAACAGTTTTCCACAATTCATTTCCATATAGAAAAATGGCTAAAATATTACAAGAACCAACACAGACTTGCCTGAATAATAGCCTGGCCAACAGCTGAGTTAGCACAATTTTGGATAACAACATCACCTGCTTTGAGGTCTACAAAGTCCATGAGCATTCGGTATGCACTACAAGGGTTTACTGCAATTACAGATGCAGTTATCAAGTTGATATCACTAGGAATCTGCAAAGAAGAAACATCCTACAATATTAGTGAAGCAAAATTCTTAGGGAACCAAGTATCTCGTGACTAATGTACTACAACTCTTCCTATGTACATAAGTAGTTAGTTGTGCAGCTTTAATTTATGACTGAGAAACAGAACTGGTCAAACCTTAATAAATTTGTCCTCACTCGCCACCAGAGCACTTCTCCATGTACCCAGAGCATTCACTTTTGGAATCACTCTATCACCAATGCTGAGAGCTGTAACATCAGGACCAGTCTTCACAATTTCCATCACAGCTTCACTGCCAGGTACAAAAGGGAAGTTGGGTTTTATTGCATAGACACCCTGAATGGTGTTGATGTCTGAAGGATTTAGTGATGTTGCCAAAACTTTTGCAATTACCTGTGAAGTTTATAAACAAACTAATGCATCTTTGATTAAATAGGATACATGACCAAAATTAATTTATTATTCAAGCAAAGAAATATGATTTAGTGATGGTAAATTTTGTAATGTTATGGTGGTATGATCAGTGTTCATAATACAAGTATATTTTTCTTAATAGAGGACCATGCTAAATTAATCATAACATCACAAAGTGGTGAATGAGGGGGAACAACAAATATCATCTACTCTTTTCTGTAGATTACTTAGATCTGTAGTGAAAAGAAGTGAACCAGGGTTTGATTGAAGATACAGGAGCCAGTGAGGATAGTATAAGCTATTTTGAGGCTGTTGCTAAGGGTTAAGTAAACTTGTTACTAATGCTACTCAAGACTTTTAGTACTAACCTCTGATTTTTCTAAATTCGAGGGCAAAAAAAATTCTTCTTTTTTTGCAACTTCTAAGGGATCTCCATATTGGTGAACAAGAATATGCTGTTCTGCTTTTGTTAGAACTGTGCAGTAATTTCTTTGAATTAATTTTTTGTAAGTATTTGAATTTTCTTTTTGTTTTCTGCTTGTTATTATCCAAATCGATAGAGGAGATTTATAATATAACTGATGTTGCTGAAATGAGCTTTTTAGTAACAGTGAATGAATATAAGGATTATGGACTAAAAACTTCTTCAGGAAATTCATATTAATATTTTTTTTCTTTTTTTTTTTACAGACAGGATTTCATTTTATTGAATTTCACAATTAAAAATGCTAATTTAAAAGGAATGAAGTTTTCTGAAAGAAACATTTAAAATAAATAGTTGAAATTGAAATATAAGCCACTAGGGTCTATCTAGGTGACCTTCTTAATGAGATATTCTCAATTAAAACTCAATCACAGAACAATCCAAGGGATTCAGAACAATCCAAAAGGAGTTAGACAATCTATAAATAGAATGAAAATTATCTATATACAATAAAGTGAACTAAATACATAAACTATCCATCCAAGCCTTTCAAATAAGTGATAAATCCCAAATTAATCCAAGAAATTTAGTTGTTGTTTTTTTTCAACTAGCTCAAGTAGGTAGTCTTTTAAATACAAAGATGTGTGGGAAGGTTTGGAATGGCAAGTAAACGATTATAAATTTTCATTTCTCTTGGGGAAAAAATTTAGCCTTCCAAATTCAGATTATTCTATGAGCCAGTTTAATGAATCCTACAATAACTTAAGACAATAACAAAGCAGCATAATGCAGCGGCATATAGTGAAGAATGGACAGAGGCTGAGATTTCTGCAAACAGATTAAAAAAATCAGGAATGAGGTAGGACTTAGAATGTTACCTTGGGGGAGGCCAGTCTGGGTCTCAAAGACCTTAGACTATCACCCAGATACTTTAATCCTACATTTCAATAGATCATCGACCCATCCCCACCTCAACCACCATCTGACAGCAAATCCCCACCACCCAAACACAAGAAAAAAAAGCCTCAACTGAATCAAACACATCCACACTGCCTTCACCCAAAGATACTTGAATAGACTACCACCAAACATCCTAAATGAGCCTCTCCCCCTCCCCCATTACAAAACTAATCAGAGAAATCACTACATAGAACACAGAGTAATCCTATCTCAACTCGACTTGCCAAGGCACTAATATGCCCCAGATGCACCCAAAGCCTAGACAACATAAGACACCTACTCATACACTGCCCAAACCTCACACAAGCTCGTACTACACACAATATCTCTTCTCTTAGAAACCTGTGAACCGACTCGGGGAGTGTGGTGACCTCCCTAGGGTCTGCCCACCTTGCACAAAGAGGTAGGGAAGGGGGGATGGTAACAGGTAAGTAACCATTTGAAGCATAACCTAAACAGCTATAGAAAAATTAGGAACCAGTTGAACAAGATACTTAACAAGGTCAATAGACCTAAGTCGCATACTCTCAATTATTCTGACTTATGACCTTCAAAACTTTCAAAAACTCATTGAAAAGTAAAATGGTTACCATCCAACTGACATAGTAACTTTTAGGGTCACGTGCATGCAACTGAAAAAAGTAAAAGGCTGTCTGAAATTAGGTTAGCACAGAATAGTAATAGAAAGTTTTTATAGCAATTAATAAAATAAATAATACCTGGTCAACCAAGATAGGATATGGCCTCTTAAAGTGGAGGGGAAGACTAAAGAAAAGGATGAGGAAATGGTTGACTTCAATGAGCATTTTATATCAGTGTTTACTAGAGAAGATCAGGTCAATTTTAATCTTAATAATGATAGGGCAAGAAAACGTTTTAGATAATTATGTTAATAGAGAAAGTATTAAGGGACTTATGAATGGATTAAATGTTAACAAAGTTATGGGCCCTGATAAGATTCATTAGTGGCTTCTCAAGGAGAGTGGGAAGTGTTTCATTTGCTCTTGAGAAGATAATTGTTAGACTATTTGCACGGAAGAACAGGTGGAAGATGACATTCATCCTCCAAAAATACAAGGTAATACTTCAGATTTGGGGCGCACGGTAGGTGGCGCTGTTAGTAGGCTACAATTTTGGGCTACAATATATACGGTAGCTTCAGATGTGACCAAGCACGGCGTTATATTTTTTTGAGGATTTGTAACTTTTAGTAGGTATTATTTACTAAATATCTGCGCCTCTGCTCATTTATAGTTTTTTCTAAGTTAGGTAAGGTTTCTTGATGTATTTTATTGTTTTTATTTGTTTTCATATTTTTTGTTTCGCAGTGAATGATAACAGCTTCTTACTGGCAATGTCGTAGCTATAAATAGAACTCACTTAGCTTTTTTTCCTGTTTCGTTATGGCTTTTTCATGTTCTAGTTGCGCTTCTTCGTTATTCAAATTCGGGTTTATTTTCCATGTCCGCGAAAAGCTTTTAGATTATTTAGAGGCGCATAAACTAATCAAGAAACCTATAAAAGGAAGTAAGTATTGTTTGTCATTAGGTTAGGTTTTTCTGCCAGTAAATTCAAGGGGACTGCTCGTGGGGAAGATAATCACTGCGGGGGGACCACCCTGCGGTGATCCTGAGTTTCAATCAATTGGGGGGTCTGGGGGGTGCAGCCCCCCAGTATATACTCATATACAAAAAAATATAACTCCATAATTGTTCACATCTGACGCTACCGTCTGACATCATATGACCTATATTGTAGCCCCAAATTGTAGCCTATAAACAGCGTTACCTACTGTGCGCCCCAAAACTGAAGTGTTACCAAATACAAAGTTGTTCACACAGGCAACAAAAATAGGGAATTTACTTATGAAATGGATGGTTGCTAGTTGGACTCAGCTGAAGATGAGAGGGATTTAGTAGTAATTAGATTGAGGTTCTTTAAGGAGTGTTTATAAGCTAGAATAGGGGAAATAGGGTATTAGGCTTTATTAATAGAAATGTTAGTAATCAAAGTAAGGAAGTTATTCTCAAGCTATATAACTTGTGAGACCAGACATAGAATATTGCATTCAAGAATGGTCTCTACATCACAGGCAGGATATCAACATTCTGGAGGAAGGAGAGAGAAATGCAACAAAACATTCTGGAGGAAGGAGAGAGAAATGCAACAAAAATGATACCTTGATTATATGGATAGGATGAGGGCACTTGACATGTTTTCATTTGAAAGGCGTTTAAGGGGTGATATGATCAAGCCTTATGTTTAAGGGGATTGATAAATTAGAAATAGCAAAGTTTTGTAAGTTGGAGACTGATGATAAGAAAAGGGGTCACTGCTTGAAAATAGAAAAATCAAGATGTAGGCTGGACTTGACAAAATAGCTAATGTGAATGAGAGGAAATGAGCCTCCGCAGCTCCTCCAGTTGGTCTTGAGTCCATGGCAATTCCAATGAAGGAATATGTCCTCCACGCATAGCTTGGAGGAGAATGGGCTTCCTCTTCGATGAGAAAACCCCCACAGGAATGGCTGTACGATTCTCGGAAGCAGAATTATGGGCACTGTTGGCCACATAAGGAAGGCATTGTCACCTTTGAGGATTTGGGCTCACCCTGCAATTCTTTTCATCTTCTACCTTTGGCAGGCTGGGTGGGAATCCTTCATCTCTGAGTTGCCTGGTCCAAACTTGGGTGTGGAAGACGAGCTGCTTTGGTGCTGTTCTCCTTTCAGGGTACATATTTAGAAGTCCTTGAAGAGAGTTTAATAACCACCTTCAGGAGGCTTGCCTCATTTGAGTATAATGAGTCAGTGGAGGCATGCAGCCATTTTGCCTTACAGGAAATCATCATGTGTGGCTCTAGTGAGTCCTTGGAGGCCTGTGCAGCCACAGAAGGATCATGCACAGGGGCAGACTTTGACTCATTGTCTCCCACTGAGTCCTTGTTTTCCAACATGGAAGACCCTGCTTCATGGGGTGGGGCACCTCCATAACCATTTCCACCTTAGGAGGGGCCATTATCCCCCCAAACAGATGAGGTCTCTGGGATCATGACTTGGCCTATAGCCTGTAATCATCATTGTTGAGGCCAGTGAGCCAACCTCCATCAGGAAAGAAAGAGGGGGCATGCCAGCCTCCAACAAGTGGATCCCACATTGGCCAATTACAGTAGCTGGGGCAGCATGATGCCCCCCACTACCTCTAGTTCCTCTAAGGGGCCAATTTGTCCTGCTTGCTCACTATCTTAGTAGTGGCACCTGTTAAAAGGAAAGAGGGGATGCCACTGGTCTTGAAGTGGAGTCATCTTAGGGTAACTCCAAAGAAGGGGGTGAGGTGAAAACAGGCTCACCCATAGAGATAGGAAAGGGGAAAAACCCTCTCTGCTAGAAGGTTGTAGGGGTCCCTGAGAAAGCATAGGGGGAGCCACCTCCTCTTCAGATGTGGAGCACTCTGAGGGCAACTCTTAAGATGGCAAAGGGAAAGCTCCTTTTCTGCAGAAAAATAGTTGGAGGGGAGCCCCTCGATGGGTCAGTATGGTGCTGTCAAATTCCTCATCCACCAACACATGCAAGACTGTAAACTTGTGACCACAAGAATAGAAAATGGGGGTTGGTGGGGTATATCCTGCATCCAGCCACTCCCATCTATTACCTCAGGTTTTTGGACTTTTTAGGGGTCCACCCTGAATCCAATAATGATTGTATTTGCACCTGTGCAGTGACGTACACCAACCAGAAGTTGCCCAGTCGATCCACAAAAGCAGAACAGCCAGAGATGCACGGAAAGAGTGCAGATTTCCTTAACAGATTGTACTAATTGTTGATAGCACTGCCAAAATTTGAAGACCTGTTGTGCCAGACCCATAAATGCCCCCCCCCCTCCCTCCCCGAGATTTTTTGCCTGGCAGCCAAAAAGGCAATAAACCCACTTGGCATAAGCAGAATAGCCTTATGCACCGAGAATGGCCGCAGAGAGGTGATCAGCTCATTATACTCAGGAAAAGGATTATTGGGACAAAACCAATCTTCCCATTAATTATGCCTCAATGTTTAGGACCACTTAAGTCTTGATCTCTTGTGACCTGCAGGCACAAGAGAAAAAATTTGATGTTTTTAATTAAAAGGGTTCATTAGGACTTATTTAAAGACATAAATTTATTTTATGACTAAATGTTTATTGCAAAGTCCTTAAGTGTAATGAGAACCAGAGAACTAGATCAGAGCAACAAGTAGTTAGACGTATTTGTATGGTTGTAAGAATAGATGTAGGAAGGGGATAGAGTAAGGGTGTGTGGACAGAGAGAGGAAAGTAGGCCAGTGGTGAAAAAAGAAAGAAGTGTGGAAGGGTGCAAAGAGATGCTAGAGCCTGGTGATCAGGCCTATCGCTTTTAAGTATTTTGGGGACAATCTGAGCTTTCCAATTGTATATATTTCTTGTAGCGCTTAGTTTGCCCTTAAAAATTTCCCGTGCCATGATTGGCCAATTTTTGTAATACTTATGTTCACATAGAAACACTATATATAGTGTAGCAATTTGTGAATAATTACTAAAATAGTCTTATGATTCACCAGACCAGGAAGTGTTAATTGACACAACACTCATGGAGGCCAAAATCAAACTCTATATGGACTCCTGCCTCGCTTATGGCGAGGCAGAATTGATCAGAATTAGGAACGGACAAAACACACATAACAAAAACCACTAGAAGAACACACACACATAACAAAAACCACTAGAAGAACACACACACACACACAAACATGGAAAACACAAACAATACATTAAGAATACTCACAGTTAACGTCAATGGATGGGAAGGGAAACACATTCCTTAATAAAACATATTTCATAAAGTGCATCCTGACCTAATCCTAATCACTGAACACAGCGTTAACACAAACACAAACAGAATAAAGATACCAAACTACAGTTATAAACAAAAAACACCCACAGGAATGATACAATGGCAGCAATCCGAAACAACATTACATACAGAACACTCCCAAACCTAGATGAATCATTTGTGACTGTAGAAATACCTACTCTGGTTGGAAATTGGAAAGGAGTACCAAGAGTAGATTGCAGCAATCCTAACACAAAGACAACCAAGAGTGGTGGTGAAGGGGAAAATGTCAAGATGGAAGCCAGTGACGAGTGGAGTGCCGCAGGGCACTGTTCTCGGACGATTGTTGTTTGTTTTCTTTATCAATGACCTCCCCGATAGTATAGTAAATGACAGCAAAGTATACCTGTATGCAGATGCCACAAAAATATTTAAATGCATAAAAGATCAAGAGAATTGTCGAAAGCTGCAGCAGGATGTGCAGGAGGTATACTCATGGAGTCAGTCTTCGACTGACCTTTGAACAGGTAGCATGTGTTTCGTAGAGCTCTCAGAATATTTCGATTATTTGCTATACCTTGGTGTGTGACATAGTAAACATAAATATTAAGTTATTAGATCGTATATTTGGTTAATATAAGGAAGTTAACATGTGGTTATTTTGTTTTGGTGAGAAAGTGACTTTTGTTTACTTCGGTGGCCATCTTGATTAGCAGGTTTTAAACTTGCGCGCACAAATTCGGGTCAAATTCTTGTTGTTTGTAAGTTTTTGTTTCTATTATTGTTCTTGTTTAAGTATGGCTGACTGTTTGGATGTAGAGAGTATGCCTTTTGAAAGTAGTGTGCGATGTCTGTGGTGTAGAGAGGAGAGTGAATGTGTCTGAGTGCCGTGTATGTGCTTTGACTAAGGAGGTGAGTCGATTACGTGTGGAATGCTTAAGACTGAACGATTTAGTGTCTGAAGTGAGAAGAGATGCAAGTGTACATTTGAAGAGTCAGCCTAGAACAGGGACTGGAGAGAAAGCAGTAAGTGAAGTAAGTGATGATGAGTGGTGGGTGAAAGTGAACAGAATAGATAAGTTAGGACAGGTTAGGTGTATGAATGAGAGGGACATGGAACCTGCTAAGCTAACTAACAGATTTGATGCCCTGAGAGAGGAAGAATATGAAAGAGATTTGTCTGGTGTGGCCGTGCCTGAAAGTAGAATAGGAGGTCGAGTGAGTGAGAGCAGGAGGGAGGGTAATACTAGGCCTAGAGAGAATAGGAGAATGACTGAGGTGATTGTGATAGGTGACTCTCAGATTAGGTATTTAGATAAGAAGTTGAGTGAAAGTAAATGGAAGGGAGTGAGAGTTTGTCTGCCCGGTGCTGGTGTAAATGATGTGTGTGAGAGGTATGATAGGTTGGTATCTGGGTGTGAGAGGGAAGCAGTTGTGATTACACATGTCGGAGTAAACGATGTAAAGAAGGTAGGTACTTGTGAGTTACGACAGCAGGATAAAAAGCTGATTGAAAGGATGTGTGAAAGTAGAGTAAAAGGCGTTGTTTCAGGTGTGCTTCCGAGAATGGATGTGGGGATGGAATGGTTGTCTCGTGCAATGGGGTTGAATGAAAATGTGAAAGGTTTGTGCGAGGAGTCAGGATTGGTGTTTGTAGATGTTTGGAGTGGGTTTTATGGGAATAAGGGTTTGTATGCAATGGATGGACTCCATCTGAGCCGAGATGGGGTTGAGGTTTTGTGGCGGGAATTAGATAGTGTTATTCGGTCTTTAGAGGCGGGAAACTAGGTTTTGATAGTGGTCAGGGAAATTTAATGGCTCAAAGTGAGGCAGGGAAAGGAAGCAAACACAGATTTGTAGAAGGTAGGCAGGCTAATGGAAGTGCTTTAGGGTTAAATTACTTGAGTAGTGATAGTGGTCAGGGAGAGAAAGGAGATGCAGAGGAGATAGGCCCTCAGGTGCTTCAGGGATAGGTGGGCTGAGTTGTCTTTACACAAATGCTCGTATTCTTAGAAATAAGAGGGATGAATTATTTAGTTAAATCATTCATGAAGATATAGATATAATATGTATAGTTGAATCATGGGTTAATGAAAATATATTTAATGGTAATGTCAGTGAATTTGAACTAGAAGGTTACTATGTACATTAGTCAAAGGAGAGATAGGATTGGTGGTGGTGGGTTGATTATATATATCAGAAATAGCATTTCTTCAAATCTAAGTAACTCTATAAAGCAAGGAGAAGGTGAATCATTATGGATAGATATTAAGGTTGGTAAAAATAGGAAAATACACTTGGGTGATTTTTATAGACCACTAGGACAGACTGATTGCATCGATGAGTTAATGATTAGGGAAATAAGTAAAGGATGCAAAGAAGATACAGTTATTCTTGGTGACTTTAATTTAACTTCTGTAGACTGGGAAAATATGATAGGAAGAGATAGAGCAAGTTGTAAGTTTATGGAGTGTTTTGAGAACTTTTTTTACCCAATTTGTTAATAAGCCAACAAGGGGTGCTAATATATTAGATCTAATTCTTTCAAATGATGATCACTTAGTTCAAGGATTAAGGATTGAGTGTAGGGGAATCATTGGGAAACACTGATCATCAGATGGTTCGGTTTAATTTGCAAATAGTTAAGGGTAGAACAACGACAAACTCCACAAAAATTCCAAATTTTTATAGGGGCGATTACGATAAATTACGCATCATGCTAAATCAGATTAGGTGGTATATAGAATTCCATGGAAAGAATACTTATGAGATGTGGGATATTTTTATGCTATATTAAACATGGTTCAGGAACAGTGTATTCCGATGAAATCTATTAAGAAGAAATGTAGGAAACCATGATGGTGGAATCAAGAAATAGCTAATAAAGTTTCAGAGAAAAAAAGGGCATACCAGAGATTACAAAGTGAGAGGAGTTTAGATAATTTAAACCATTATAGATCAACCAGAAATTAACTAAATAAGATTATTAAGAAGACCAAAAGGACAGCCAAAATTAATTTAGCTTAAAATAATAATAAAGATCCTAAAAAATTCTTTAGCTATTATAGAATAAATCTAACAGTGATAAGATAGGGCCTATTAAATATGAAGGGGTTTTGAAAGAATCTGATGAGGAAATAGTAGAGGTCCTTAATGATTGTTTTGCTTCAGTATTCACAGAAGAGAAACCAGTTAGATTAATTGATGATAATTCTAGGTCAAGGGAAGTAGTGATAAACTCTATTAATATAGACAGAGAAGAAATTAAAGGGCTTATAATGCAGTTAAATACTAGTAAGGCATCTGGCCCTGATAACATTCATTCTAGGATACTCAAAGAAGGTGTAGAAAGTATTGCAGTAGCTCTTGAGAAGATATTTATTAGATCACTAGAGTCTGGAGAAATACCAAATGATTGGAAATTGGCAAATGTAGTGCCAATTTTTAAAAAGGGAAGCAAAGAGGACCCATATAACTTTAGACCAGTAAGCTTAACTTCTATAGTCTGTAAAATTCTTGAGAAGATGGTTAAGAAGGGAATTTCTGATCATCTAGAGAGTAGCAGGTTAATTAATGATGCTCAGCATGGTTTTAGAAAAGGTAGATCGTGTGTAACTAATTTACTGGATTTTATGGATCATGTAACTAAAGAATTAGATAGGGGTGAGAAAGTTGATGTGATCTACTTAGATTTCAGCAAAGCTTTTGATAAGGTTCCACATAGAAGACTAGTTCATAAATTAAAGCTGCATGGGATATGTGGGAAAGTTTTAAATTGGATAACTGAATGGCTGAAAAATAGGAAACAGAGAGTTGTACTGAATGGAGTTACAAGGAAAGTGAGTACCCTAAGAGACCTTACGGTCCATTCAAAGAGGGTAGCTTTGGACTAGCAATCGAGCGGGCACATGGCTGCTCAATTGTTTTGCGTCCCTAAATGGCCACTTTTCAAGACTTTGTCTAGTCTTGACTTGAACTGGTCAACAGATTCACTGTTGACAACTTCCACTTGAAGTGCATTCCATTTACCGCAGATACTGTAGGTGAAAAAATTTCCACACAGATTGCAGTTGTAACGCTTCAGTTCAAGTTTGAAGCTATGATTGCGCGTTCTGTTCTCACTCAGTGTGAAAATATCCCGGTAGTCAACATTGTCGAACCCTCAAAGTATTTTGAAAACTTTGATGAGCTGACCAAGCAGTCTACGGGTTTCCAGTGAGAACAGATCTAACTCCCTTAGTCTATCCTCATAACTTTTATGTCTGATAGAGGGAATCAGTTTGGTTGCCCTAGCTTGTACTCACTCCAACCTTGCAATGTCCTTTCAAAACGAAGGACTCCAAAGATGTACGGCATACTCCAGGTGCGACTGAACGAGGGAGTTGTACAGAAAAAGTACTATCTCCTTGTTACGGTATCCAAACTGGCACTTTATGTAGCCTAACATCCTTTGGGCTCTCTTCTCTGCCTCGATGCACTGTTTCGAGAACTTGAGGTCGATAGTGATAGTTACACCCAAGTCCTTCTCAGTGTCACTCGATTCAAAAGCAGTGCCCTTAAGGATATACTGAGATTGGGGGTTTCTGTGGCAAATATGCATCACTTTGTATTTCCTCACGTTAAAAGGCATTTGCCACGTGTCCGACCACTCCCCAATCTTCCCAAGATCTTCCTGCAGGCAGGCAGTATTTCCATCCTTTGCAACGTTCGTCCCAAGCTTGGTATCGTTGGCAAATTTGGAAATCTTGGCAACCATGTCACTGACATAGATGATGAATAGTAGTGGTCCCAGGACAGAACCTTGAGGCACCCCGCTAGTAACGGGCACCCACTCAGAAGCCTGTCCATTCACCACCACCCGTTGCCGTCTGCCACTTAGCCAGTTCTCGATCCAGCCGGCTACTTTTCCGTCTATGCCCAGCGCTTGCACTTTCCAGAGAAACCGGAGGTGTGGTACCTTATTGAAGGCTTTCTCAAAGTCTAAGTACACCACATCCACTGCCTTGTCCCAATCGTGCTAACTGAACACGAAGTGGAAGAATTCCACAAGGTTCATCAGGCATGACCGTTGCCTTCGGAAGCTGTGCTGGGAACTCCTCAGTAGCAGGTTTGACTCTAAATACGACATCATTTTGTCCACCATCATGCTTTCCATGAGTTTAACGACTATCGAAGTCAGACTGATAGGTCGGTAGTTTGACGGATGGCTGGGGTCTCCTTTCTTGAAGATCGGAGTCACCTCCGCCTCACACCAGTCTCTAGGAACGCATCCGGTCCAGATTGACATGTTAAAGATAGCGTACAGATGTTGTGATACTTCATCGCACACTTCATTCAACACCTTGGATAGAAACCTGTCCGGTCCAGGGGACTTATTCCTCTTAAGGGCAGCGATCTTTTTCTTTATTTCTCTTTCGGTGAAGTCCATTGCCTCCAGCTTTTCCACCGAGTAGGAATTAGTGGCGTACCTCAGGGATCAGTTTAAGGCCCTTTATTATTTATAATCTATTTAAATGATCTTGGGCAAGGTGTAAATAGCAAAGTGTCAATTTTTGCTGATGACACTAAATTGGCAGCTGTAGTCAAAGAGGTTGAGGGTAGCTTTAAAGTGCAGAGTGACTTAAATAAGTTGTTAGCTTGGGCTCAGAAGTGGCAGATGACTTTTAACCTTAATAAATGCAAAGTTATTAACATGGGGAGAGATAATAGGGAATTTAGCTATGGGATGGATGGGTATTGGCTTAATTCAGTTGAAGATGAGAAGGACTTAGGAGTAGTAGTAGATAGGTCACTGGAATTTTCAAAGCAGTGTATTGAGGCAAAAAATAGAGCAAATAGGGTGCTAGGTTACATTAAAAGAAATGTTAGCTACAAGAGTAAGGAGGTCATCCTTAAACTATACAACTCTTATGTCAGGCCACATTTAGAGTACTGTATACAGGCATGGTCACCACATTTTAGACATGATATAAACTTATTAGAGTCAGTACAAAGGAGGGCAACAAAAATAATACCATCCCTGAAGCACCTTGAATATGAAGATAGGCTGAGGGTATTAAATATGTTTTCATTTGAAAGAAGGTATGTGAGGGGAGATATGATTGAGCTTTTTAAAATCTTTTCTGGGATGGATAAATTGGATTTCAGCAAGTTATTTGAGTTAGAAGGTAGTAATAGAACTAGAGGCCACCACTTCAAGATTAAAAAACAGAGGTGCAGACTGGATGTTAGAAAATATTTTTTCACTAACAGAGTGGTGGATTATTGGAATAGTTTGCCACCTGAGACTGTAGCCGCTCCAAACTTGAATGTTTTCAAGCGCAGATTGGATGATTATATGGGGATGGAGGGTTAATTTCTTACTTTTCAGTATGTAGATATGTTTCTTGATTCATTCCTGTGGATGCAGTTTCTTTTTATTGTATATTTTGGGGGACTTTGATTTTGTTTTTGACAGACTCCTATGGAGGCTTTAAATTATATATTGTAGATGCATGGTTGGACATTTCTATGGATTGTTAAATTGTATATTGTAGATGCATGATCTGACAAAATCCTATGGATGCATTATGTGGGTGGGATTTGATGGATATGGATGACCTTTGATAGGCCCTTGTGGCTTTTGTCATCCGTGAAATTATGTTATGTTATGTTGTTGAGTTTTCATCTGGATAAGTGTAGTTATATAACATAACTACACTAGAGGAGGTTATTCTTAAACTCTATAACTCTTATGTTAGGTCACATCTAGAGTACTGTATGCAGGCATGGTCCCCACATTTTAGACACGATATTAACCTTCTTGAGTCAGTGCAACGGAGGGCAACAAAGATTATTCCTTCCCTGAGGCACCTTGAATATATAGATAGACTGAGGGTATTAAATATGTTCTTGTTCGAAAGAGGTGTGTGAGAGGGCATATGATTGAGCTCTTTGAAATTGTTTCTGGGATAGATAAATTGGATGTTAGCAAGTTTTTTTGAGTTAGATGATGGAAATCAGACTAGAGGTCACCACTTGAAAATTAAAAAGCAAGGGTGTAGGTTGGATTTAAGAAAATATTTTTATACCAATAGAGTGGTAGACTTCTGGAACAAATTGCCATGGAGGGTAGTAGGTAGTCCAAATTTAAATGTATTTAAGAGTAGGTTGGATGAGTTTATGGGGAGGGAAGGTTGGATGAGTTTATGGGGAGGGAAGGTTGTGATGGTTCCTAAGTTTTGTATATATTAATATTGTTTGTATATATCTATAGCTGCATGATTTAGTTCTTGACAAGCCTTGATTGGTGATACCCTTTTTTCTGGACGCAATCCTCGGGATGGAGTTTGGGTGCCTTAAAAAAGAGGCTGTTTGACTCGGATGACCTATGATGGGCCCTTGTGGCTTTTGTCATCTGTTATATTATATTGTGGGGGACTTTGATTTTGTCTTCCCCTGGCGATGGTGCTTTTTGTGGGTGGGTTTTGACGGATACGGATGACCTTTGATAGGCCCTTGTGGCTTTTGTCATCCGTGAAATTATGTTATGTTGTAGCGGGCCGAAAATATATCTCTAATCCCAATCGATCCAACCCGCTTCCTACACTGTCCGGACGTGAGAAATTGAGGGAGAATGAAACGGATTGTATATACAGTCCCTTTACTTACAAAAAAAGTACAATGATAGTTACAGTTATATTTACAGCAATTTTATATTTATAAGGGAAGTGTGCACACTTCAAAATGAGGCCAAATTTCCCCAATCCAAATACGATACCAAAAGAGAATTTTATAACAGGCGAATACAACAAATTTACTTATATATCTACACAAAACATAAAAAAACACAACAACCGAACGAAAAGGGGCACGCGCTATCACTTGTGTGCTGGAGGTGGGTGGTAGTAGGCTAACTTAGAAGGAGGCAGGATTGTCAACGAAGGCGGGTATGGAGGTCCAGGTGGTTAGCGAGGTATGAAAGCCCTCCGTCTCAGGGCTGAGCGGAGCACTCATCTAGAGAACCCTTCTTGCAGTCTGTCCAAGCTTCCACTCTCTCTAAATGTATATCCAAACAATCCTCAGCATCAACAATTCTCCAAATATTTAACTCTAAAAACTACTCTTTCAAAGTATAATCTTTTGATAAAAGATTATTTTAAACAAAGTACAATTTTGATAAAAGATTATTTTAAGCAAAGTACAATCTGAGAAAGAGAAAACAATTTTAATACATGAAATCAAATACATATATATACAAAGAGAAAATATAAAAAACCTCATTCCCACTCACACACACATTCTTACAGAGGGAGGGAGAGGGTACTGAGAAAAGGGGTGGGAGAATGGCCCTTTTACACACACTCACATTCGCTCCACCACACCGTTATGTTATGTTAACATAATTTCACGGATGACAAAAGCTACCAAATGGAGAAGCAGCTGAAAAAGATTACTTCTGAGAAGGATGTGGGAGCAATAATCAATGATAAATTGAGTTGTGTAGATCACCTGACAGAGAAAGTAAATAAAGCCAACAAATTAGTTGGAATAATCAGAAGGACCTTTGTTACATTGGATGCAGCGATATTTAAAGCTTTGTTTGTAGCGTTGGTAAGACCACATGTAGAGTATGCTAATCAGGTATAGAGCCCTCACCTGGTTAAAGACATTGAGATGGTGGAGAACATGCAGCAAAGGGCTACAAGGACGGTGCCGGAACTTAAAGGACTTAATTATGAAGAGAGACTAAGGAAGCTGAACCCATCAACACTGGTATGCAGAAGAGCACACAGGGAGACTTAATAGAGACCTACAAGATACTCACTAGAAAATATGATGGGGGATGTAGTCAAGGCATAATGAAACTTCGAGAAGAAAACATCAGCAGGGAGAATTCACTGAAGCTTTTTAAGACAAGGTCACGGCTGGATATAAGGAAGTATGCTTTCCTGTGTAGGGTAATAAATAACTTGAATCTGTTGCCTGAGTGGGTGATTGCAGCAGCAGCAGTTAACCAGTTTGAGGTCAGACTTGATAAATTTCGGTTTAATCAAGGCAAAGATAATCCACCACATGCTGCCACAAGTTGATAATATAGATCTGGAGTCACAGGAGTAAGTCTCTTAGTGAGTATCTGTAAGAAAGCTGACCGTGGTGGATGCCTATCAACCTCCATAATGCAAATACCTGCCTATCCCAAACTTTTACAACCTCTTCGGGCACGGGAAACTAGCATCACTTGGCGGTGATCTACATGCCAGGTGCGGTGCATCAGGCTATGGAAGAACCAACGAAAGGGAAAGAAACCTGGAGCTGCTACTCGAAAGAGACAGACTCCAGAGGGCTGGGCCAGATTTTACGACCTTCTTAACACAATGTTTGGCAACAAAACCAGACTGGGAAGCTCTTGTGGGTGATCAGGAGGCTGAGGAATTTTTGAATGTTGTCCAAGATAATTTTCTGAGGCAGATTATTAACGAACCCACTAGAGGTAATAATATACTGGATTTAGTTCTGACAAATAGGGAAGAAGTTATTAAGGATACTGAGATTGGAGGAAATTTGGGTAATAGTGACCATTGTGAAATTAGATTCAAGATGAAATGGAATGGTATTGATAGTAGCATGAACAATGTTAAAATTCCTGACTTTAGAAGAGCAAATTATAATGGGCTCAGGACTTACCTGGAGGCAGTTGTACAGAAACCAGGCAATGAAATCAATTCAGGAATAGATTCAATGATATCAGTTAGTGGAGACAATAATCACCAGGAAGAAGAGATTACAATTGAAGAGGAGTATGAAAGAATAATTGAGCAATTAATTACACGTCAGATGATTAACATTCCATATAAGGAGATTAGGACTAAAAATAATGACCCAAAATGGATGACAGATAAAATTAAGCATTATATTGGCATTAAAAAGGGCATTTATAGGAAAATAAAAAATGGAGAGGATCACTTAAGGCAGAGATATAATGAACTAGCAAGAGATGTTAAAAAGTTAGTTAGAGTAGCAAGGAGAAATTATGAAATTAAAGTGCCAAATAGGGCAAAGGAAGATCCTAAAAGTTTTTATCAATTATACAAAACTAAGGTTAGAGATAAAATAGGCCCACTTATAGATTCCAATGGAGAATTAGTGAGTGATAGGGACTCAATGGCTGGAATGCTAAATGACTTTTTTCTCTCAGTATTTACACAGGAGGATACTCTAAATATACCCGAGGTGTCAATGATCTTTCGGGGTAATGATGAAGAGAAATTAAAGGATATCTTGATCACAAAGGAGATAGTGACAAAGGAAATTGATAAAATCAAAAGTAGTAAAGCACCCGGTCCTGATGAGCTCTTTCCTAGAATTTTGAAAGAATGTAAGGATGTGTTAAGTGAGCCCCTAGCATGCATCTTTAGAAAATCATTGGAGAGTGGCATTGTGCCAGTGGCATGGAAGAAAGCCAATGTGATACCTATATTTAAGAAAGGGGATAAAACAAATATGTCTAATTACAGACCAGTAAGTTTGACATCAGTGGTAGGGAAAATGATGGAATCTATTATAGCAAGGAATATTAGAGATCACTTGGATAAGCATAAGTTGATAAAAGAATCACAGCATGGCTTTAGTAAGGGTAAATCCTGTCTGACTAATTTGCTGTCTTTTTATAGTAAGGTGTATGAAGCAGCAGATAATGATGAAAACTATGATATTTTATACTTGGACTTTAGTAAGGCTTTTGATCGAGTGCCACACTTACGACTTCTGAGCAAAGTTAAAGCACACAGGATCGATGGCAGTATATTTAGGTGGATTCAGTCATGGCTTGGTGACAGACAGCAAAGAGTTAGTATAGATGGAGTTAAATCTGAGTGGGGGGGGTGTTAGCAGTGGAGTTCCTCAAGGATCTGTTTTGGGTCCCTTGCTATTCTTAATTTATATTAATGATCTTGACATAGGTATAAGTAGTGACCTGAGTAAATTTGCTGATGATACTAAGCTAGGTAGGGCCATTAGGGCTGATTCTGATGCTGTTGTAATGCAGGAGGAATTGACCATTCTGTCCAATTGGGCTGAGAAATGGCAAATGAAGTTTAACATAGACAAATGTAGTGTACTTAGTATAGGTAGAAATAATCCATTGAATAGTTATAAATTAAATGGCAGAATTTTAGGGAGGACTGATTGTGAGAGAGACTTGGGTATTTTGGTAAGTTCAGACCTTCGTCCTAGAAAGCAATGTCTAAATGCTAAGAATAAAGCTAATAGGATATTGGGATTCATTAGGAGGAGTGTAAGCAATAAGAGTGCTGAAGTCATTCTAAAACTGTATCTGGCGCTAGTTAGGCCTCATCTAGACTATGCAGTACAATTTTGGTCACCATATTATAGGAAGGATATTGATTTCCTTGAGTCTGTGCAGAGAAGGATGACAAAGATGATTGGTGGGCTAAGGAACTTACCTTATGGTGAAAGGCTCAGAAAACTAAAGCTACATACATTGGAAAGGAGAAGAGTCAGAGGGGAATTGATTGAAGTCTTCAAATGGGTAAAAGGATATAATAAAGGGGATCTGGGTAAGGTTCTTATACTTAGTGAACATGACAGAACACGTAGCAATGGGTTTAAGCTTGATAAGTATAGGTTTAGGAAGGAGATTGGGAGGAATTGGTTTACAAATCGTGTGGTAGATGAATGGAATAGGCTCACTAGGCATGTGATAGAAGCCTCCTCTCTGGGTAGTTTTAAGAATAGATTAGATAAATATATGGATGAAGCTGCTAGATGGGACTGACTTTTTTTTATGTACATATGTATATATTTTTCTAAGGAGTGGGAAGATTATATTTTGCGGTTGCATGAATGGACATAATCCTCTGGATGCATTTTATGTATATTGTAGATTAGATCTGACGAACTCCTGTAAAGGGTGACAATGTTGATGACTTTTCTCTGGTAAGAAATCTTTTGTGTGTTGACTGGAACAGGAGCTGCCAAGTGTAGGCCATGAATGGTCTTTTGCAGTCTCCTTCTTTTCTTATGTTCTTATATTGTGTTAATGAGCAAAAACTTCCCCTTCAACATCATCAATGAGCCTGGGCCATTGGTACCGAGTGACCATATCCCGATTCTCACCACAATCTCGCTTGTTCCACTACTCAAGCCCATTCCACTTAGGAAAAATTAGGCTAAAGCTAACTGGGAGCATATAGAGAGATACTCAGTACATACCATCCAACTGACCTGGGAGACGCTAATCTTGAAGAGATTGATGAGGAGATAAACAAGATCATAATCTCCTCATACAAGCCGACGAGAGATGCATCTTCAGAATCTCATATAAATTGCTCCTACAACCTAGGTGGATGGATGAGATGAGAGAAATCGCCCAGGAACATAGAGAAATCTATGTAGAGATTGGCAGGACAGGAACCAATAGGGAAAGGACAGCCAGAATAAGGCATCTAGGAGAGGAACTAAAAAACAATAATTGAAAAACAAAGAACAATCTGGAATGACATCATTGAGAGGCTGGATAGGAAGAACAATCCTGTAAGGTTTTTGGAATAACATCCGAAGAATTAGGGGCTTGCCTCCCAGACCCAGAACCCAAATCAAAGATTGAGACATCATTGAGAAACCAGAGTCTCTCAAGAGAAAAATTAGAGCTCACTGGCAAGAGATTTTCACTATATCACCTGAGGAGAACGACGACTTCGACCAGGACTTCGAAGACCAATTGCTCAATGACCTCGACACAGTGATACATAGAACCCACCCACACCCGCAAGTATCTCAAGAAAGAGTGATGGTAGACCACGGATGCCCAATAACTGTCAAAGAGACCTTGAACACCATAAGGTCATTCAAGCCAAGGGCTCCAGGGTGGTCTGGGATTATGAAGAATAACCTTGTAAACATAGGTGGGCGTGATAACGAAAAAAATGTATCACAATAACTGATAAATCGATAACGATGACCTTATCGGCGATAATCGCTAACTGGCGATAAATTTATCACCCGATAAGGTGATGAGTGATAAATCCAAAATTATAATACAATATTGATTATTGACTATATATAGCATTATTTTATAATAAAATAGTAAGAATATTTGAATACTGTTTCCTAGTTTCTTACCTGGTGAGGCTCTCCTTCATCTCCTCACAGGTTTTGAGGATACTCGGACCTACCTATTTCTGCCTCCAAGGAACGCGCGGCTCGCCCCTGTGCTAAACTGGAACCCGAAACTGAAATTATCAATTATCGCTAGTTTGGAATCAAAAGTATCGGTGATACTGCTGAATCGATAATGCGTGAAAAAAATATCGGATAACCAATAACCCGATATCGTTATTGCGATAACGCACACCTATGCTCGTAAATGCACCAAGGCAAATTATTCAGGGCTTGATGAACACAATGAACGCAAAGGTCCTGAATTCGAACTAAAGGCGGGTGTTCCTCAGGGAAGCTGCCTGAGTCCTCTGCTTTACTTGGTCTTCACAATCGACCTCCCAACTCCGGTGCACAGGGACACAATATATCTGCAATTCACAGATGACATTACTCAAATTAACCCATGCCCGAAGAGGAAAGCAAGGGCTCAGTCGGTTCGCACAATAGCGGAAATCAACGCCAACAGCCAATACGAGAGACGATGGAAGATCAGGGCCAACAGGGACAAATTCAAGATCATCCCACTGAGCTGCGAGTTGACATGGCCCATCATCATAGATGGGAGGACATATGGCTACTCCGCCGAAGGCACCGTCCTGGGCCTTAAAATCACCGACCATAGATACTCGAGACACCACACGGAGAGGCAGAACCTGGCAAGGAAAGAAATCCCCAAGCTATACAGGTTTAGAGATCTTAGCTAAGCCAACATCAGGAAAATATATCTGATGTATGCCCGGGATAAGCTCATCTACCCCGCAGTGGTTTCTCAAGCGTCCAGTAAAACCTCAATGAAAAAGCTACACCGTGGCCAGAACACTGTTTCCCAGTCTACTCTGTGGACTGGGAAAATATGATAGGTAGAGATAGAACAAGTGGCAGGTTCATAGAATGCTTTGAGGATAATTTTTTGAATCAATTTGTTAATGAGCCAACGAGGGGGGACAATATATTAGATTTAGTACTTTCTAACAGTGATTATTTAGTTTAAGAATTGACTGTTGGGAAAGCATTGGGAAATAGTGACCATCAGATAGTTCATTTTAACTTGGGAATTGACAAGGGTAAAATAACTGAGAAAATGAAAACATATTTAATACCCTCAGCCTATCTTCATATTCAAGGTGCTTCAGGAAAGGTATTATTTTTGTTGCCCTCCTTTCTACTGACTCTAATAAGTTTATATCATGTCTATATCATGTGGTGACCATGCCGGTATACAGTACTCTAAATGTGGCCTGACATAAGAGTTGTATAGTTTAAGGATGACCTCCTTACTCTTGTAGCTAACATTTCTTTTAATGTAACCTAGCACCCTATTTGCTTTATTTTTTGCCTCAATACACTGCTTTGAAAATTTCAGTGACCTATCTACTACTACTCCTAAGTCCTTCTCATCTTCAACTGAATTAAGCCAATACCCATCCATCTCATAGCTAAATTCCCTATTATCTCTCCCCATGTTAATAACTTTGCATTTATTAAGGTTAAAAGTCATCTGCCACTTCTGAGCCCAAGCTAACAACTTATTTAAGTCACCCTGCACTTTAAAGCTACCCTCAAACTCTTTGAATACAGCTGCCAATTTAGTGTCATCAGCAAAAATTGACACTTTGCTATTTACACCTTGCCCAAGATCATTTACATAGATTATAAATAATAAAGGGCCTAAAACTGATCCCTGAGGTACGCCACTAATAACATTCTTCCACTCTGACCTCACTCCATTCAGTACAACTCTCTGTTTCCTATTTTTCAGCCATTCAGTTATCTAATTTAAAACCTTCCCACATATCCCATGCAGCTTTAATTTATGAACTAGTCTTCTATGTGGAACCTTATCAAAAGCTTTGCTGAAATCTAAGTAGATCACATCAACTTTCTCACCCCTATCTAATTCTTTAGTTACATAATCCATAAAATCCAGTAAATTAGTTACACACGATCTACCTTTTCTAAAACCATGCTGAGCATCATTAATTAACCTGCTACTCTCTAGATGATCAGAAATTTCCTTCTTAACCATCTTCTCAAGAATTTTACAGACTAACTGGAGTTCGTAACAGATCAAGTAGATAAGGGAGAGAATCTAGATATAATTTACTTAGATTTTAGTAAAGCATTTGATAAGGTACCACATAGGAAACTAGTTCATAAATTAAAAATGATTGGGATATGTGGGGGGTTTCAAATTGGATAGCTGAGTGGCTGAAAGACAGGAAGCAAAGGGTTAGACTATGCGTTCTAGACTATGCAGTACGTGTTTTTTCGGTGCTCTTACTTTCGTCAGATTTATTCGGTATATTAATATAATATTTTGTGTAGAAGGTCGAAATTTCATAAATAGCGAGTGCTTTGATAATATATAATTATTAAATAGTGGGTATCTCGAATTATTCTAAGGAATAATATATTTTTTCGGTCAAATCTTTTTGTTTACGTCGTCGGCCGTCCTAAATTAGGCCCGCATTTGGCGCGCTCCTTGTCTTAATTCAAATTTTTGTAAACAAATTAATTACCGTAAAACGAATAAGAATTAAAAAAGATTGCCTCATATTTAAATATTAAACAAAGATAGTGAGATATTTCTAACTTGACGAATTTGAAAACGAATTTTAAGGTACTCGTAACAAACTCTGCTTCAAGAAAACCGTCCGAGGGGTCGACCCGCGGTATTTCCGTTGTATAGAGTTTGGAGCTTTAATTTTGTCTGGAAAAAAAAAATGGAAGGTATTAGTGTGGAGAGTATGTATCTTTCCTGTGAAGAGTGTGGTCTAGAGAGGAGGATACAAGTAACAAATTGCAAGCTGTGTGAAGTGATTGATAAGAATGTTGCGCTGACCCAGGAGCTAAAATCTTTGAAAGATGAACATATTAAGTTGAAGGATGAAGTAAATAATTTAGGACTCAGACGGTTGGACAGTATGTTTTTAAATAATCCTGAAAAAAAAGGGCCAAGTGTACAGAAATCTGAGCCAATCCAAAAAGTGGTAGAAAAATTAAGAATTGAAAATCAGGAATTATTTATGGATATGAAGCATATAGAATTAGATTTTAAAAATATTGCAGCTGAATGGAAGAAAGTAAAGAAAGGGAAACGTAAATCGATAGTAATAAGTGAAAAAAGTAAAGAATTGGAGACCAAGAACAGCTTTGAGAACTTATGTGATGAAATTGATACCATCGAAAAATCAGTAGATAAGAGTGCTACAAAAATTAAGCAACAAGGTAGACGGTTTTGTCCACGAAGTAGAAGTTATGATTATGAAGAGATGGATAAAATATGTGAAATACACCAAGAAAATAATGGGCAAAAGGTAAACAAAAAGGCAGAAATAACTGTCTTACATCAAAAATTAAATCGGAAATCCCCTCAAAAAGAAAACAAAACAAAAATACTGCCACAGAAAAATCTCAAGAATGAGCAACCGATCCTTCTGATAGGGGATAGTTTAGTAAGAAAGCAGGACATCGAATTTATAAATAAACAGCCCAAACATAGAAAGAGAATCTGTCTTCCAGGAGGAAAAATATTGGATATAAAAAAGACGTGTGTAAATCAAATAGAATATACTGGAGAAAATACTCTACATATAATTAATGCAACTGGAAATGACATTAAAATAAGAGATCTAAATGCTATAATAAATGAATACAAAAAACTGATCGAAATCTATAAAGAGAAGAGAAGAAAATTGATACCTTCGAACAGGTAGTACGTGTTTCGTAGAGCTCTCAGAATATTTTGATTATTTGATATACTTTGGTGTGTGACATAAACATAAATATTAAGTTATAAGATCATATATTTGGTTAATATAACAAAGTTAAATTGTGGTTATTTTGTATAAATTGTGGTTATTTTGTTTTGGTGAGAAAGTGACTTTTGTTTACTTCGGGGCCATCTTGATTAGCAGTTTTTAAACTTGCGCGCACAAATTGGGGTCAAATTCTTGTTGTTTGTAAGTTTTTGTTTCTATTATTGTTCTTGTTTAAGTATGGCTGACTGTTTGGATGTAGAGAGTATGCCTTTTGAAAGTAGTGTGTATGTAGTGTGCGATGTCTGTGGTGTAGAGAGGAGAGTGAATGTGTCTGAGTGCCGTGTATGTGCTTTGACTGAGGAGGTGAGTCGATTACGTGCGGAATGCTTGAGACTGAACGATTTAGTGTCTGAAGTGAGAAGAGATGCAAGTGTACGTTTGAAGAGTCAGATTGGGACCAGGAGGGAGGAAGTTAGGCCTAGAACAGGGACTGGAGAGAAAGCAGTAAGTGAAGTAAGTGATGATGAGTGGTGGGTGAAAGTGAACAGAATAGATAAGTTAGGACAGGTTAGGTGTGTGAATGAGAGGGACATGGAACCTGTTAGGCTAACTAACAGATTTGATGCCCTGAGAGAGGAAGAATTTGAAAGAGATTTGTCTGGTGTGGCCGTGCCTGAAAGTAGAATAGGAGGTCGAGTGAGTGAGAGCAGGAGGGAGGGTAATACTAGGCCTAGAGAGAATAGGAGAATGACTGAGGTGATTGTGATGGGTGACTCTCAGATTAGGTATTTAGATAGGAAGTTGAATGAAAGTAAATGGAAGGGAGTGAGAGTTTGTCTGCCGGGTGCTGGTGTAAATGATGTGTGTGAGAGGTATGATAGGTTGGTGTCTGGGTGTGAGAGGGAAGCAGTTGTGATTACACATGTCGGAGTAAACGATGTAAAGAAGGTGGGTACTTGTGAGTTACGACAGCGGTATAAAAGGCTGATTGAAAGGATGTGTGAAAGTAGAGTAAAAGGCGTTGTTTCAGGTGTGCTTCCCAGAATGGATGTGGGGATTGAATGGTTGTCTCGTGCAATGGGGTTGAATGAATATGTGAAAGGTTTGTGCGAGGAGTCAGGATTGGTATTTGTAGATGTTTGGAGTGGGTTTTATGGGAATAAGGGTTTGTATGCAATGGATGGACTCCATCTGAGCCGAGATGGGGTTGAGGTTTTGTGGCGGGAATTAGATAGTGTTATTAGGTCTTTAGAGGCGGGAAACTAGGTTTTGATAGTGGTCAGGGAAATTTAATGGCTCAAAGTGAGGCAGGGAAAGGAAGCAAACACAGATTTGTAGAAGGTAGGCAGGCTAATGGAAGTGCTTTAGGGTTAAACTACTTGAGTAGTGATAGTGGTCAGGGAAATACAAGAGTACAGGGTCGGGAAAAGAGAGAAAGGAGATGCAGAGGAGATAGGCCCTCAGGTGCTTCAGGGATAGGTGGGCTGAGTTGTCTTTACACAAATGCTCGTAGTCTTAGAAATAAGAAGGATGAATTATTTAGTTATATCATTCATGAAGATATAGATATAATATGTATAGTTGAATCATGGGTTAATGAAAATATATTTAATGATAATGTCAGTGAATTTGAACTAGAGGGTTATACTATGTACATTAGTCAAAGGAGAGATAGGACTGGTGGTGGGTTGATTATTTATATCAGAAATAGCATTTCTTCAAATCTAAATAACTCTATAAAGCAAGGAGAAGGTGAATCATTATGGATAGATATTAAGGTTGGTAAAAATAGGAAAATACACTTGGGAGCTTTTTATAGACCACCAGGACAGACTGATTGTATCGATGAGTTAATGATTAGGGAAATAAGTAAAGGATGCAAAGAAGATACAGTTATTCTTGGTGACTTTAATTTAACTTCTGTAGACTGGGAAAATATGATAGGAAGAGATAGAGCAAGTTGTAAGTTTATGGAGTGTTTTGAGGATAACCTTTTGATCCAATTTGTTAATAAGCCAACAAGGGGTGCCAATATATTAGATCTAATTCTTTCAAATGATGATCACTTAGTTCAAGGATTGAGTGTAGGGGAATCATTGGGAAACAGTGATCATCAGATGGTTCGGTTTAATTTGCAAATAGTTAAGGGTAGAACAACGACAAACTCCACGAAAATTCCAAATTTTTATAGGGGAGATTACGATAAATTACGCAGCATGCTAAATCAGATTAGGTGGGATATAGAATTCCATGGAAAGAATACTTATGAGATGTGGGATATTTTTAAGACTATATTAAACATGGTTCAGGAACAGTGTATTCCGATGAAGTCTATTAGGAAGAAATGTAGGAAACCATTATGGTGGAACCAAGAAATAGCTAATAAAGTTTCAGAGAAAAAAAGGGCATACCAGAGATTACAAAGTGAGAGTAGTTTAGATAATTTAAACCATTATAGGTCAACCAGAAATGAACTAAATAAGATTATTAAGAAGACCAAAAGGACAGCAGAAATTAATTTAGCTAAAAATAATAATAAAGATCCTAAAAAATTCTTTAGCTATTATAGAATCAATAATCAATCTAACAGTGATAAAATAGGGCCTATTAAATATGAAGGGGTTTTGAAAGAATCTGATGAGGAAATAGTAGAGGTCCTTAATGATCATTTTGCTTCAGTATTCACAGAAGAGAAACCAGTTAGATTAATTGATGATAATTCTAGGTCAAGGGAAGTAGTGATAAATTCTATTAATATAGACAGAGAAGAAATTAAAGGGCTTATAATTCAGTTAAATACTAGTAAGGCATCTGGCCCTGACAACATTCATTCTAGGATACTCAAAGAAGGTGTAGAAAGTATTGCAGTAGCTCTCGAGAAGATATTTATTAGATCACTAGAGTCTGAGAAATACCAAATGATTGGAAATTGGCAAATGTAGTGCCAATTTTTAAAAAGGGAAGCAAAGAGGACCCAAATAACTTTAGGCCAGTAAGCTTAACTTCAATAGTCTGTAAAATTCTTGAGAAGATGGTTAAGAAGGGAATTTCTGATCATCTAGAGAGCAGCAGGTTAATTAATGATGCTCAGCATGGTTTTAGAAAAGATAGATCGTGTTTAACTAATTTACTGGATTTTATGGATTATGTAACTAAAGAATTAGATAGGGGTGAGAAAGTTGATGTGATCTACTTAGATTTCAGCAAAGCTTTTGATAAGGTTCCACATAGAAGACTAGTTCATAAATTAAAGCTGCATGGGATATGTGGGAACGTTTTAAATTGGATAACTGAATGGCTGAAAAATAGGAAACAGAGAGTTGTACTGAATGGAGTGAGGTCAGAGTGGAAGAATGTTATTAGTGGCGTACCTCAGGGATCAGTTTTAGGCCCTTTATTATTTATAATCTATGTAAATGATCTTGGGCAAGGTGTAAATAGCAAAGTGTCAATTTTTGCTGATGACACTAAATTGGCAGCTGTAGTCAAAGAGGTTGAGGGTAGCTTTAAAGTGCAGGGTGACTTAGATAAGCTGTTAGCTTGGGCTCAGAAGTGGCAGATGACTTTTAACCTTAATAAATGCAAAGTTATTAACATGGGGAGAGATAATAGGGAATTTAGCTATGAGATGGATGGATATTGGCTTAATTCAGTTGAAGATGAGAAAGACTTAGGAGTGGTAGTAGATAGGTCACTGAAATTTTCAAAGCAGTGTATTGAGGCAAAAAATAGAGCAAATAGGGTGCTAGGTTACATTAAAAGAAATGTTAGCTACAAGAGTAAGGAGGTCATCCTTAAACTATACAACTCTTATGTCAGGCCACATTTAGAGTACTGTATACAGGCATGGTCACCACATTTTAGACATGATATAAACTTATTAGAGTCAGTACAAAGGAGGGCAACAAAAATAATACCATCCCTGAAGCACCTTGAATATGAAGATAGACTGAGGGTATTAAATATGTTTTCATTTGAAAGAAGGTGTGTGAGGGGAGATATGATTGAGCTTTTTAAAATCTTTTCTGGGATGGATAAATTAGATTTCAGCAAGTTATTTGAGTTAGAAGGTAGTAATAGAACTAGAGGCCACCACTTCAAGATTAAAAAACAGAGGTGCAGACTGGATGTTAGAAAATATTTTTTCACTAACAGAGTGGTGGATTATTGGAATAGTTTGCCACCTGAGACTGTAGACAGCCCAAACTTGAATGTTTTCAAGCGCAGATTGGATGATTATATGGGGATGGAGGGTTAATTTCTTACTTTTTAGTATGTGGATATGTTTCTTGACTCATTCCTGTGGATGCAGTTTCTTTTTATTGTATATTTTGGGGGATTTTGATTTTGTTTTTGACAGACTCCTATGGAGGCTTTAAATTATATATTGTAGATGCATGGTTGGACATTCCTATGGATTGTTAAATTGTATATTGTAGCTGCATGATCTGACAAAATCCTATGGATGCATTATATGGGTGGGATTTGATGGATACGGATGACCTTTGATAGGCCCTTGTGGCTTTTGTCATCCGTTAAATTATGTTATGTTATGTTATGTTATGTTACCAAGACTAAATTATTCAGAATATTGGTATGATTATACATATTGCCTAAACAAAAAACTACAGCTTCTCTGTGAAGAAACGAATATACCTTTTATACAAACCTGGAATCATTTTGATAACAAATATAAATTATTTCAACAAGATGGAGTCCATTTAAATTATATGGGAAATAAAATATTAGGTAATATATATGAATCATTTCTTAAAGAATATAATCAGGGAAACTTGTAAATGGGGGTAAACCCCCCCTGGACAGGAAAAGAGGCCTTCATAATGGTAGTGTATCTAGAAAAGCCAGTAAGAAAATTGAAAGTGTGTGTAACATATATCTACTGAATATTCAAGGATTAACAAAGCAGAAAGCACTAGAAATTGAAGATATTATAAAGAAAACAGATGGTCAAGATATTATTTTTCTTACGGAAACACATCAAAAATACAAGAAAATAAACTTTTCAGAAAACATTAATACAGTTGAAAAGTTCCGAGATGAAAAAGACAAAAAAGGAGGAGGATTAATGGCCTTATACAGAAAAAATAATTTAGACATACAAAAAATAGAGCTTCAAAATAATGACATACTCGCAGCTTTTGTGCATATTGGAAAATATAAAATATTTGTATTATTAGTATACATGGATGTGAAATGCAAAGAAAGAAACATAAATATAAGAAAAGATATTGAAAAAAAAACTAGAACAAATGAATGATGAAATCCCAATCATAATTCTTGGCGATTTTAATGCACATCTCGGCTTTGTTGGACCACAAAAATGTAATTGGAATGGAAAAATGGTTATAGATCTGATAATGAAATGGAATTTAGTACTTTTAAATGCAGATGAAAATTGTACTGGAATAATTACCAGAGAACAAAGAGGAGAAAAGAGTGCAATTGACTTTATCATTGTAAACAGGCAACTATATAACCTATTTTTAGATATGGAAATAGATGAACATAAAAGATTGTTTGACCTCTCGGATCATTGTCTTCTCAAAATGAGATTAAGAATAAAAAAAGATGAAATTAAAAAGGATCAGAGAGAAGACATAGAAACCTATAAAGTTACGGACCAATATGCAAAGACAATGTTTATGAAGGAAGTGGAGGCCGACTTAGTAAAGGATGACAATGAGGGTTCTATCACAATGCAGAAAATAGAAGAGATAATAGGAAAAAAAGCTGATAAATTCCTAATAAAAAAAATCAAAAGGAGGATAGAAAAAAATCAAAAAGAACCAGTATGGTTAACAAAAGAAATAAAAGAAGGAATAAAAATTAGAAAGATGTATAACAGGAGAAAAAGGAATAGTAAAGATAAAAAAGAAAATGATTACTATATGAATATGTATTTAAGACAAAAGCAAAAGGTTCATATACTAATAAGAGAAGCTATAGAAAAATATGAAAAAAATATTACTCAAGAAGTAAAAGATAACAAGTCAGGAGAAAAACTCTGGGAAAATATAAACAAATTGCGAGGAAATATCAGAAAGGATATAATAACTGAAATATATAATGAAAAAGGAGAAAAATTAAAAGATGATTTTCAAAGAAATAAAATGATCCTGAACTATTGGAATAGCATATATAAAAAACAACACAACAATATAACAGAAGTTTGGAATAAATCTGAAATAAAAAAATATAAGCAGTATAAAAATCAAGAAAAAATGAAAGTATTTTTCGAGAATACCAAGATTCAATATGTACCAGAAAACTTAATTGAACATTTTGAATGTATGAATATTGAACAGAGAAGTGATGAGATTAAACCTTTAAAGAAAATAATATATAATGGTAAAAAGAACAATATAAATTACAAAGAAATACCTATATACTTAAAAGAGCATTATGAAATGAGTGGAAAATCTCATGAAGAGAAAGAATTAAAAAAGATGAAACCAGTAAATTTTCAGGCAATAGAGGTAAGGAAACATATCTTGAATATTAAAAATAAGAAGCAACCAGGCCCAGATAAAATAAAAGGAGAAATTTGGAAATGGATAGGGGAAAATGATATAACATTAGAAATCATAACAAAAGGTTTGAATAAAATAATTGAAGAACAAAATGTCCCTCAAAAATGGAAAGAATCAAAAACAGTGCTACTGCCAAAGATAAAAAAGCCAACTATAAAGGATTTTAGGCCAGTTGCACTTACAAATACTGGCTATAAATTATATATGAGCCTAATAAAAACTAAATTGGTGGAACACTTGGAAAATGTGGAACAAGAAAACGAGTTTCAATCTGGGTTTACAAAAGGAAGAAGAAGAGAAGATAATCTACTAATATTGAAATATTGTATTGAAAATAGCATAAAAAGGAAGAAATGTCTTATTGTTACTTTTATTGATTTTGAAAAAGCTTTTGACTCTGTGGATAGAGGAAAGATGATTGAAGCATTAAAATACTATAAATGTGATCCAGATGTAATAGAAACAATAGCCAGACTTTATACAGATGACAGTACTACTTTATATATAAATAATAAAGTAATAGGTCAGACTGAAGTGACAAATGGAATACGTCAAGGGTGCACAGGATCACCACAAATATTTATAATGGTTATAAACATACTGATTGAGAAATTGTGCCTCATGAAATTTGGATACAAGGATGAGTCCTTTTACATACCAACATTATTCTTTGCAGATGATGGCGTATTATTGGCAAGTTCAATAGAAGAAATGGAGCAAATGATTGATATTATTACAGAAATAGCAAAGGCCTGTGGTTTGAAAATGAATAAAAATAAGAGTAAAATCATGATATTTAACAAACCAAAAGAACAAAGTAAGATAAGAGATATTGAAATCACTAACGAAGTAAAATATCTAGGAGTCACAATTATTGACAAAAAAGACTGTTTTAGAAAACATAGAGAAGAAAAAATAAATCAAGCTAAAAAGATGAAAAATCTAACATTCTCAGTTATCTCAAGATCATGTAACAAGGTAATGATTGGAAAAACCTTCTGGAAAAGCATTATATTGCCTAGTATATTGGCAGGAACAGCAGTAATATGTTGGAAAAAGAAAGAAATAGAAGAGCTACAAAGAATTGAAAATTCAGTTTGGCGGAATATATTAGGAGCCCCAGGGTTTACATCTACAGTTGTTCTTCGTGGCGAAATTGGAGCATCATCCATGTTAAAAAGAGATATAGAAACAAAATTGGGTTACATTAAATATGTTCTGGATAAAGGTACACCATTGAGTAAAACAATCATGAAAGAAATGATGGACAAAAAACTGGACAAACAATGGAATGACATAGTAAGGAAATATATGGAGTTTATTGAAATAAATACAAAGAAGCTAAGAGAAATAAATAAAGAAAAACTAAAAGAACTGACAATGAATTTTGATACCAAGTTATGGATTGAGAATTTGAATAAAAAACACACTCTCAAATTATACCAGGAAAATAAAAGAGAGATTAAAGAAGAAAAAATTTATCGTAATGATTTTCCATCAATTCTTATGTTTAAATGTAGAACAAACACTTTGAACCTTGAATGGAGGAAGATTTATGTAGGAGGAGATACAAAGTGTAAACTGTGTAATGAAGAAGAGGAAACTTTGGAACACTTTCTTATAAAATGTAGCAAATTGGAAAAAATCAGAAAAAAATTTGAAATAAGAGAGATAAGAATAGAGAAGTTACTACTATTTAATAATATCCAAGAGGAAGAAGAATATAAATATAAAAATTTCCTGAAAGAGGCTTGGATGATGAGAAAAAAACTAATGGATAAAGCAATTTAATAAGATTGATAAATAGCCAAAGTAAATGATGAAAAATAGGCACTCATATATGTGTATGTAAATATATAACTAATAATGACAATAGGCACCAGTATGTGTATGTAAATATCTTATCTAATTAATAATGACGATGGTGAAAAACCTAATCAAGTGATGACAAGGACAATCCTAATCAAGTGTGCCTGATACGTAAATATATAGTTATTAATGACAAGGGTGAAAAAAGCTTAATAAGATGACAAAGATAATAAATTCTGCAAAACAAACAATACAAAAAGAAATAAACAAGACATAATGTATATTTAAGAGATGCCGAAGTAAAGGCAATATCTCGAACCTCAAACAGAACAGAGAACAGTGCTAAATGGTGTAAAGTCAGAGTGGAGGGATGTTATCAGTGGGGTTCCTCAGGGATCAGTTCTCAGTCCATTATTATTTGTCATCTATATAAACGATCTTGGGGAGGCAGTTAATAAAAAAGTGTCAATTTTTGCGGATGATACCAAATTAGCAGCTGTAGTTAAACATATTGATGATAATTTTAAAGTGCAGGGGGATTTAAATAAATTGTTATCCTGGGCACATAAGTGGCAAATGACTTTCAACCTTGATAAGTGCAAAGTTATTAACATGGGAAAAGATAATAGAGAATTTAACTATGAAATGGATGGGCATTGGCTGAGCTCAGTAGAGGATGAGAAAGATCTAGGAGTAGTAATAGATAAGTCATTAAGGTTTTCAAAGCAGTGTATTGAAGCAAGAAATAGGGCAAATAGAGTGCTGGGTTTCATTAAGAGTAATGTGTTACAAAAGTAAGGAGGTTAGTCTTAAACTCTATAACTCTTATGTTAGGCCACATCTAGAGTACTGTATGCAGGCATGGTCCCCATATTTTAGACACGATATTAACCTTCTTGAGTCAGTGCAACGGAGGGCAACAAAGATCATTCCTTCCCTGAGGCACCTTGAATATATAGATAGACTGAGGGTATTAAATATGTTCTCGTTCGAAAGGAGGTGTGTGAGAGGGGATATGATTGAGCTCTTTAAAAATTTTTCTGGGATAGATAAATTGGATGTTAGCAAGTTTTTTGAGTTAGATGATGGAAACTGGACTAGAGGTCACCAATTGAAAATTAAAAAGCAAGGGTGTAGGTTGGATTTAAGAAAATATTTTTTCACCAACCGAGTGGTGGACTTCTGGAATAAATTGCCGCGGAGGGTAGTAGGTAGTCCAAATTTAAATGTATTTAAGAGTAGGTTGGATGAGTTTATGGGGAGGGAAGGTTGTGATGGTTCCTAAGTTTTGTATATATAAAATAATATTGTTTGTATATATCTATAGCTGCATGATTTAGTTCTTGACAAGCCTTGATTGGTGATACCCTTGTTTCTGGAAGCAATCCTCTGGATGTAGTTTTCCTGGGAGTTTGGGTGCTTTAAAAAAGAGGCCGTTTGACTCGGATGACCTATGATGAGCCCTTGTGGCTTTTGTCATCTGTTATATTATATTGTGGGGGACTTTGATTTTGTCTTACCCTGGTGATGGTGCTTTTTGTGGGTGGGTTTTGATGGAGGCGGATGACCTTGTGGCTTTTGACATCCGTGAAATTATGTTATGTTAACAAAGCCAGAAGGCATGATCAACTTAGACAAAGAGATTTGCACAGGAGGAAACGTTTGGAACCTATCAATGTCATCACCCCAAAACTTGGGAAAAAAGGTCTGGTCCACTCTAACGAATGGTGTCATTCCTGAGCTACATGGAGCAGGCGGAAGGCTTAATATACCTGCAAGGCTACGGGCGAAAGTCTCACGCCAACGTTAGTTCCAAGCACAAAATTATGCACACAAGAAGTCATTACACAAATTTGGTTTCCTATAAACGTCAAGTTTTAATTTATGATGATCTTTATTAATGAGGACATCTAAAAAGGGTAATCTATTATCATATTCCCATTCATATTTAAATTTGATGGAGACATGCAAATTATTTAAAAAGTTATCAAAATCATGGCCATTAGGCCATATATATATTTACACTTGTAGTGGTATAGACCACTACACGCTGTTTTCATATATCTATGTATTGATGAAATGTTCTTATATGTTGTATTGTGTTTTGTCTATGTATAAATTTGTATATATATATATATATATATAAAATTTTAAGAAGGGTTGGTAACCCTTACATAAATCGTGGGATTGCTACCTCCGCTCTCACAAGCGTCTTAAAATTAACCATGAGGTTCATTCGCTGTCCTCGTCTCGGTGAATCCTATCTTTAAATTGAATTGTAATTTTTTTAGCTAAATATGCCCCAAAAGAATCCCGAATTAATGCGTGATTCTTTTGTCATTTACAGACCCTTCCAACTCGATTATAATCTATTTGTACATTAAATCTATTTATGTATCCAATTTAATACATATAATCTATTTATCAATCAATTTAACTATCGATCAAATTTCACTAATCATCAACCAAAATAACTGTCAATCGAATTTAGCTATATATCAACCCATTTAACATTCAACTATAATCTATTTAATATTTTCAATCTAATTATCAATTATCATATGTTGTACTCTAATTTTCGTTAACTCTGCGTAAATTTAGACTTCGTGTAGCATTTAATTTCATCCCCTTGAATAACGAAATATAGATTTATTGTGATCGGAGCTGTCTAGTTTATTCACGCAATATACACCTAAACCCTATAAATGGTGCCAAGAATAGTTTAATTAACTCCCACCCATTCATTCATTCGTAATAATAAATTAATTTTCACCGTCACGTTTGTTATATTTTCGGAGGTCGCATTCCGTCGCCTCACTCAGTTCCATTTTTTCTCGCGTGGACTCGAGAAAAAAATGGGACTGAGTGAGGCGACGGAATGCGACCTCCGTGGACTTTCATTTTCACGAGTTATTTTTCGACACGTGGTCGTTTTCTATCCTAAGTTTACCTTAACATCCTTAATTTATCCCTAGGTAATTTCGTAAAATTAATTATAATATACAGTAATAAATACAGAGTGAACAGTTTTCAATCATTTTTTCTCAAATTTTTACGTTCAACTGCGTGAATTGAATTTGCACACACACACTTTTATTATTCTATAAATGAATTATAACGGAGCTCCAAGCTACGCCCCAACTTCGGGTACAGTAACAACCACGCAAGCATCCTCCCCAGCAATAACAACGGCGTATACATCCACCTTCGCCCCCAACCAAACCATTCTCCCTCATTCGCATCGCACTCAACGCCCTTCTTCCACTCCATTATCGGTTCATCTTCCGCCATTCGATCCACAAAATCCCATGGGCTGGTGGAAAATGGTGGAGCTCATCCTCCTACACCAGGCAGTTCTTCAGGGCCATAGAACAATCGCCGTAGCCCATAGATTACATCTAAGTATCTTTTCCACTTTTAAAAGTATTCTGCTTGATGGTGTAATTTCTGGTTGTTGGTTAAGGTTCAAGAGGGCGTTCATGGAGGAATTTGGGAGGTCGCAAATAGAGGACCTGTGGATCCTTCCCGATACGCAAGAGATGGGGGACAGGCGCCCTACGCATTTTTTTAAACCACCTCAAGGCCCTGGCACATGCCAAAGGATCAAAGCTCGAGCCACTCATAACTGAGATATTCATGCATGGGATGCCGGCCAAATTAAGCCCCTCATACTAATGTCCTCCCCAAATCTGGCAGAGGTGGGTGACGCCCTATATAACAACCCTTTCGTCAGCTGGGGAAATGCAGGCACCAGGTCGTTTAGCGATGAAAATAGGGGTCGTAGCACATCATACAACTCTAATGTCCAACTCCACTCACATGTATCCATTTCTCAGGTTTAAGTCACCGGCCGGAGCTCCTTACAAACGGCCAAGACTCCCTCAGGATGAATCTTCCCTGGCTTTGGGTCTTTTATCCGTTCTGGAGAGGATTGAGGAGGATATTCGTGCCCTAAAGGTGCGAACGGGTCTTCCACCTATCCTGACAACTCTCAGGGTAGCTGCTGGCACCACTCGAATTATGGGAGCAACGCTGTCCGCTTTGTTCAGCCTTGCAATTTTTACGGAGCATCATCTCATGCCCACAACTTTAACCCTCATTCTGGTCGTGCTGATTATACTGCTATCTTTCAGGCTTTAGCTGTTATCACCTCAAATTTGGTGCAAGAGCAGAAAAATGCTCAAGCAAATGCTTGCACCATCAAAATGCTAAATCTTCATCTCAAACTGCGCCTAGACTAACTTCACCACATTCAAACCTACAAAATTCTGCTGGTTCTCTTACCCAACTTTCACCTTCAGCACAGGGAAATTTAAACTGAATTCTCAAGTGATACGTGAGTCTGTCACCTCTGCAACCTCATCCCTTCATCAGGTCGATTCTCCATTTAGTATTCATGATCTACTCTCTGTTTTCTCCTTCCTGGTTGACACTGGCGCTCAATGCAGTGTCATTCCAGCATCTTCAGTCGAGAAAGCTTGCACTTCTTCTGATTTTGTCCTTAAAGCTGTCAATTCATCGGACATAAGGACTTATGGGAGGCGTATCCTTGAGCTATCTCTCGGGTTACGTCATGTTTCCCCATGGACGTTTATCATTGCCGACGTCGACATTCCAATTTTGGGCCTCGATTTCCTTTCCGCTCATGACTTTTTGGTAGATTCTCGTCACCGCAAGCTTATCGACAGAACCATGACACTAACTGTTACTGGTTTATTCTTTCCTTCTATCAGCTCTCTCATCTCTGTTCGTCTCTCTGCAACTGTTCCCCACTTCCAGCAATTTTTGCGGGAGTTCCCAAGCCTCTGTGTGCCTCCTTCTAAGGAGAGACCTATTAAGCACAATGTGGTGCACATAATAGAGACGATAGGAGGACCAGTTTTCTCACGTCCCTGTCGACTGGCCCCGGATAGACTTGGCCTAATGAAGCAAGAATTTAAGTTCATGATGGAGGCGGGGATCGCTTCCCCATCCACCTTCTCATGGGCTTCACCGCTTCATGTAGTACCTAAGTCTACTCCGGAGGAATTCAGAGCTGTAGGTGACTATAGGCGACTCAATGTCTGTACAGTTTCGGATAGATATCATCTGCCTTTCTTATCAGATTTTAACTCCGCTCTCTTCGGTTGCTCATTTTTTCTCGGCTCGATTTGGTTCGCGCTTTCAACCAAATCCCGATTCAACCTGATGATATCCTCTGCCTTTCTTATCAGATTTTAACTCCGCTCTCTTCGGTTGCTCCATTTTTTCTCGGCTCGATTTGGTTCGCGCTTTCAACCAAATCCCGATTCAACCTGATGATATCCCTAAGACGGCTATAACCACTCCTTTCGGTTCCTTCGTCATGAACCGAATGCCTTACGGACTTCGTAACAGTGGTCAGACCTTCCAACGGTTCATGGATCAGGTTCTGAGAGGTCTTCCCTTCGTATTTTGTTATATAGATGACCCCCTAATAGCATCTTCGTCTTTAGAGGAACATATCTCTCACCTTCGTCTGGTTTTTGCACCTTTAGATGAGTATGGTATCTTACTCAACACTTCTAAGTGTCTCTTTGGTGTCACATAGCTCTCCTTTTTGGTACACCACATTTCCCCTGAGGGAATTCGTCCTCTCGAGGACAAAGTTGAAGTTATCCGGGCTTTTCCCCGACCTTCTTCGCTAAAGCAACTTCATAGATTCTGTGAGATGGTAAACTTTTAACACAGGTTCATTTCAAACATCTCCCACATTATGCAACCTCTCTACGAATTGCTTTCCAAGTCCAAGAGGAACCTTCCTCTTTCCTGGTCCCCGAAAACTTGCGGGGCTTTCTCTCGCAACAAAGAAGCTATGGCTTCCGCTGTCGCCCAGGAGCTCTCATAAGCGTTGCTTCGGACGCGCCCGCTACTCATGTCGGTGCGACGCTACAACAGAAGGTTGGTGACTCTTGGCAACCACTTGCTTTCTTCTCCAAAGCTGTTCTTCCTTCTCAACAGAGGTACAGTACGTTTCCCCGCGAATTACTGAGCATATACCTCGCCCTCTGTCACTTCCAACAATACTTGGAAGGGCCTGAATTCACTGTCTTTACCAACTACAAGCCATTGGTTGGTGCGCTAGCCTCTAGTAGCACCTCATCTGTGCACTCTGCAGTTGATACTCGTCACCTTGACTTCATCCTGCAGATGAGTAACGATATTCGCTACGTTCCTGGTTCTTCAAACGTCGTACCAGATGCGCTCTCTCGCATTTCATCGATTTCGGGCGCGCAACTCTGCCGAACTGTGCCCATCAATCACGCGACAATAACGCTTTCCCAGGAACAAGATGAAGACACGCAAACACTGCGTCACTCTTCTCAACTCGTCGTTCGCGAGATCGACTTGCCGGACAGTCCTTCCAGGCGCATCCTGGTTGACTTTTCAATTCCTGACTGTCCTCGTCCTCTCATTCCTCTCGCTTACCGTCGGCACATTTTTTTACCAGACTCATGGGCTCTCTCATCCTGGCATTCGAGCAACTCGCAAGCTCATCACACAACGTTATGTGTGGCCAGGTATGAACACCGACGTGGCCAAATGGACCCGCGCCCGCGGATGTCTGCCTTGTTAACGTGCAAAGGTTCAATGCCACACAAAGTCCCCTCTGGCTGCTTTTCCACTTCCATCGGCACGTTTTGACGCCGTTCACATCGATCTGGTTGGTCCTCTGCTCTTTTCGCGTAGTTGCACTTAATTTTTGGCCAGAGGCAGTTCCAATTTTCTACATCAGAGCTCCCACTGTAACTCGAGCCTTCGTCTCAGCATGGGTTGCTCGTTTTGGTGTTCCCTCAACGATCATGACTGATCGTGGCAGCCAGTTTGAATCCCACCAATGGGATGCACTCATGTCAGTCATTGGCTCCTTTCGCCTTCGTACTACAATCTATCACCCCCAGAGTAACTCTAAGGTAGAACGTCTGCATCGGACCCTCAAAGCAAGCTTACGCTCCACCGATCCAAACATAACTTGGGTGGACAAGCTACCTTTGATTCTCCTTGGCATTCGCTCCTTCTTGAAAGAGGATTTGGCTTGCTCTGCAGCGGAATTAATTTACGGTACTCAACTTCGTCTACCCGGTCAATTCTTTTCTTCCTCTAACCGACCTCTACCTTCTCACCTAGATCCTTCTTCATACGTACATAACCTTGTACGGGTGATGGCTGAAATTAAGCCAACTGCCCCTAGAATGCCTGCTAATTATAAAACCTTCGTGCCGAAGGAGATGACAACATGCTCTCGTGTTTTCGTCCGTCGTGATTCAGCTCGCACTTCGTTACAACCAGTCTATGACGGACCCTTTCTCGTTATCTCCAGGAAGCCGAAATTCTTCGTCCTAAAGATTGGCACCAGGCAAGATGCTGTCTCTAACGACCGCCTAAAACCCGCTTATACCGAAAATGTTCGTCTTGAACCCCAATCACCTCATTCTCCTCCTACTATACCCCTTTATGGTACAGTAATCCCCCAAAACACCTAAACCCCCACCTTTTTAACTACTGCCTCTCCAACTCAACCTTCCGTTTTGCTGCCTCCTCTTCCTTTGTTGCAGGAACCCTCGTCGGCAGAAGTGGTTAGTCAGGAACAAATCTCTCCCCCACTGGTCACTCCGTCAGTGGACAACGGGACTCAAGACTCCCACATCCCGCTTGACGCTAGCTCGGAAGGAACCAGCAAGCGGATCACCTTCGCTCCGTCAACCTTTTCACGTGCCAGTGCCTCGTTCAACGCTAATGTCACTGCCACAGCAAATCTGTGTCCTCGTACCCGCAGCCAAACCAATGGCACTGTCACACGCTCTGGTCGCGTCGTCAGGAGGCCTCGTCGGTACCCGTACTTATAATCTCAAAATAGTAAAAGGGGGGGAGTGTTATTGCAATGCCTCTGGGCATTCCTATAATAAAAACCTCCTGGGAAACTCTATATATATATATATATATATATATATATATATATATATATATATATATAATTACTACATAGATACATCAAAGATACTCTACAATTATTCATTTACCTTCAAACAAATCATACTGAATTTGTAGGGGTGCGAAGATGTATCAGAGAGAAAATTCCTTCCAACGCGAGAATATAAATAGCCCATTAAATTACCAACTCAGAACGGACTCTGCCATAGCGTGATGGCTTAGGTGCTGGCATTTGGATTCAAAGACCCGCGATCGAAACGCTCCAGTCCACAATTTTTACGAAGAAAACGGAAATCAAGGAAAACGATTTTTTTTAAGGGCTAACTCATCAAGAATCAAGGAGAAATCATCACGCCATCAAGAATCAAGAAGAAATCATCACTTCATCAAGAATTAAGAAGAAATCATCACGTCATCAAGAATTAAGAAGGAATCATCACATCAAGATAAATTCAAGTTAATATGAAGATACCTCAAGAAAGAAATCGAAGATCAAGAACTAACCCAGCCAACAAGAATACCAAGAGTCAGATAAATTGAAGACAAATGTTTCAAGGAGCAACTTCAGTCAAGAAGAAGTAAATAGATTCGAATATAGAAATCTCAAAGATAAATAAATATAAATATGCCCCCCTCCCAACCCATAAGTTAATTCCACTATCATATTCTTTGCAAACGACCATACGAGAGTACGTCCTAATTATATTTACTTCTCATTGCAGCCCCAATTCAGTCCATTATAGATACTCTTAAATTATTACATAGATACATCAAAGATACTCTATATTATATACTCTACATTATTTACTCTACATCAAAGATACACTAAATTATTTACTCTATTATTCATTCTATATTGTTTCACCATATTTACTTAACCTACTTATCCCATTGTACATTCGTTGATTTTATAAATATATTTATATTTGTGTAATTGTCTTTCTTAAAGCCCAAGTCATTATTCCAAAATTAATTTCGCTATCGCTTTAGGCTTAAATCTAACGGCAGACATCTTCGAACAAACAAAATTTATGGTATGGTTTTCGAAACGCTATCTAGGCTGATTTATTAACCGAGGATAAATCACCTTGATAACCATACACTATACATCGTCTGGGTAAACAGAGATCTGGTTGAAAGAACGAATCAGATCCAAGCGAGAAAAGAGAACTAAATAGGATAACTTAATGATTTATTTATTAGTAACATGTGTGAAATAGGACAATAAGTGTTTATATGAAATTAATTATTTTTTTACCCTTCCAGATGAGTAAAAAATATTCCCCCCGTTAGAGGAGAATGGATCTCAAATCCAAAAACTTGTTAAAAAGAGTGGAAGGTGACGATACAAAATGTGTCCTTCATGCTAGATTAAGTGGCATAGACCGACATAGTAGCACTAATAAACACATAAAAGGCTGAAGCACCTTTCAGTTGTCAAAGACAAACAAAGCTAATATTTGCAACTGTTAGGCCTAGTACTGATTTAACTGCGAAACAAACTGAAGGACAACATTATTTATTGCTGAACATTGTTTCCTACAAACTGTAGATCACTTAACTGAGTTATGTAATAAGTGCTTTAGTGATGCAAAAAAAAAAAATTAGGCTTAAACGATCAAAATGCACAAACATTATTACCTATATTCTTGGTCCGCATTTTAAAGAAGAGTTAAAAAATGATTTAGGAACTGCCAAGTACAGTTTAATAATTGATGAATCTAATGACATTTCTGTCACCAAATTACTAGGAATTGTTATTAGATATCTGGATTAAAAAAAAATTATTGACTTATTTGGATTTAGTTCAATTAGATGTGTAATGCTAAAGCAATGAGCAATGCATTAAAAGAATGCCAAGAAAAGAATAATCTTAGTTTTAAAAATCTAATTGCAATAGGCACAGACAATGCTTCAGTAATGATAGGAGTAAACAATGGGGTTTATACGATATTAAAAAGAGAGATTCCTCATCTTATACTCATAAAATGTGTTTGTCATTCCCTCCAACTTGCTGTGTCACATGCTGCAAGTGAACATTTGCCAAGAAATCTGGATTTTTTATTAAAAGAAACAGCTGGTTTTCATATTCTTCAGTTTGCCAATCAAAATATAAAAAATTGATTGCAACAATAAATGATAGAAATCAGCCATAAAAAGCTTGTTCAGTCTAGTATAACAAGATGGATGTCAATTGAATCTTCAGTGGTAAGAATTTTGGATCAGTGGATAGAATTAAAAACTCAAATTGCAAGGAATGAAGAACGTTGCTATTCTGCTGAAATGCTTTATTTGATGTTTTGTGATAAGAAAAACTATGTTTATCTCATCTTTCTAAAGCACATTCTTTCCGAAGTTCAAAGAGTGAATAAAAAATTTGAAGCAGAAACACAAGTCCCAACAAAATTATTAAATTATCTTTAACATCTCATCGATGTACTAGGTTCAATTATTCTAATTCCAGGAAAGAAATTAAATGAAAAAGATTCAGTGCAAGATTATCTTGATCCAAAACCATATCTTGGTTATCAATTTGAAAAAGAAATCTCAGAATGTAATTTTACTGAACAAAAAGAGAGTGAGATAAGAGAGAGGTGCATAAATTTTGTTGTAAAAGTTTTAGAACAAATTTGGTTATCAGGGTCTTCCTGATAATTTTAGTCTTTTAAAAGAGTTGCATTTTGGATTGAGGTATCATCGTATAGGGATTCGACTGGGGCAAATCCATTTAAAAAATTGTAAACATTAGCTTTGACAATTCTCACCATGCAAATGCTGATGTGGAAAGATTATTTAGTCATATGAACTTTATTAAATCAACAGCGAAATTGGTTAAACTTAAACACTGTAAGGGCGATTTTAAATATAAAATATGGACTTAAACAAAATGAAAAATGCTGCTATAGTTGCACACTCCCAATAGAATTAGTGAAGAAGATTGGATCCCTGAATTGCTATAAATTAGCCAGGGAGAGTAATCCTGAAGCTTCAACATCAAAAGAAGTTGACTTCCCAATCATTATTGATTAAAACAAGGTAACTATTTGTTCATATCATTTTATTCATTAAAGTTTTAAAATATATTTTTATATACTTATAGTTAATTATTCGATTCTCCATTAGTGCTTTTAAAAAACGATTTAGTGCTTTTTAATGAGCAAAATGGTGCTTTTTGAAATTTGGAATTGGCAACCCTGTATGCGCAGGGTAACTAGCAGTTATGATAAGGGTCCCGTCAGAAACTAACAAACTTTGGGTCCCCCCCCCCCCTCCCTCCCGAGAGTCATGAGTAATAATGCCTGATGCTGTTGGAGGATGTGTCCTTTAGACAGCATTTTCACATCAGTAGATTGAAATATCAAGAAGCGTTGGAAGATTGAAATGTGCCTGTGCAAATGTTGGTTTATGATAGTGAGACTATAAGAAGGAAAGATCTCGAGTGAGAGCAGTGTAAATGGACAATTTGAGAAGGATGCTTTGAGTACGAAGTATAGAGATGTTTGCGGTGTCAATGAGGTTTACCGAGGTGGTATGAGTATATAGGGAGAACAGATGGAAATAAACTTGTGAAGAGAATATGATCGAGTGTTATGGTGTTGGAAGGGTTGTAACATTGCGTAAAATGTCAGTTGATAGGGTGCTAATGATTGAAACATCTCTTCAAGTCAAGGTTCATCCCTGAGCATAAAGCCCCAAACACTTCCCTTCAAAAATCCTCTCACCTACTCCTATCATATGCAAAATCATCTATTTCCTCCTCCCCGCTCATTTCTTCCTTTCTCAAATACAAAAGGAAGAAATGAACGAGGAGGAAATAGATGATTTTGCCTATGATAAGAATAGATGCAAGGATTTTTTAAGGGAAGTGTTTGGGGCTTTCTGCTCAGTAATGAGCCTTGACTTGAAAAGATGTTTCAATCATTAGCACCCTATCGCTATGATGGCCCTTTCAGCGTGTTCAAATAATAAGGTATAAAGGGGTGGGTGGGAGAGGGTAGGTGGTGTTACATTGCACGCTCCAATTCTTCTTTGTGAGAAAGTGGTAGATGTTAAAGGAGTGACTCAGTACATGTGAATCCATGTTGGATGGACCAATATTTAGTTTGGATATTTGTTAAAACCTATTTTGTGTGCTTATTTTTGCATATACTGAAATATTCTTGGTTTGCGTTATGAAGCGAATATATGACTGTGAGTAGCTGGTATGTGAACGATTGGGAGAATGGCGGATTGATTATGCATTGAGTGGGTTTGTGACAGAGCGTGTTTGGAGGCATTCAACTTGGGGATGAATGCCTAACTGGATGAAATGCTACAGTACTGAGGACTTCACTAGTTGCAGGAGCCAATGGGGTGAAAAATAATAGATGCATAGGGTTGCGTTTTGTGTAGGCTTGATGCATGCTGCCTCCGCCTTCTTGCATACTAGTGAGCGTAAAAGTAAAAAAAAGTTTAGGGTGTAAATTTGTAAGGGGGGCAGGGGACGTAAAATGCGACATTATGGGATGAATAATATGGTATTATTTGCTCCTCAATATTTAAAAAGAAAAACTCCATAGACATCTACAGAAATTTTGCAAGGAGAGATCTGTAAATTGGCCGCATTACTCTAAATGGCAACTGCAGTGTGGTTTCTCCGCTACACTGGGTAGATAAGCTACTGGCTTTAAGATGGTAATATAAAAGACCCATGTATCCAATAAACCTAACCAAGACTAAACACAAACTAAAAATAACAACCAACCCCAAAATCACAGAAGTGGTCAATGCAAGTTCAGTAAACAGTTTTGAAAATAAATTAGGGAGACATTGGGAGCACCAGGAGCAGTATTATAATTATTAGGCACCAATACAAGTAATGAACATCCACACAAAGCCAGAACCATAAAGTATAATATGTATATAGAGCTGGAGTTATAAGCCAAAAAGGGCCTCTTCCAGAAGTCAGTCTTCGACTGACCTTCGAACAGGTAGCACGTGTTTCGTAGAGCTCTCAGAATATTTTGATTATTTGATATACTTTGGTGTGTGACATAAACATAAATATTAAGTTATAAGATCATATATTTGGTTAATATAACAAAGTTAAATTGTGGTTATTTTGTATAAATTGTGGTTATTTTGTTTTGGTGAGAAAGTGACTTTTGTTTACTTCGGGGCCATCTTGATTAGCAGTTTTTAAACTTGCGCGCACAAATTGGGGTCAAATTCTTGTTGTTTGTAAGTTTTTGTTTCTATTATTGTTCTTGTTTAAGTATGGCTGACTGTTTGGATGTAGAGAGTATGCCTTTTGAAAGTAGTGTGTATGTAGTGTGCGATGTCTGTGGTGTAGAGAGGAGAGTGAATGTGTCTGAGTGCCGTGTATGTGCTTTGACTGAGGAGGTGAGTCGATTACGTGCGGAATGCTTGAGACTGAACGATTTAGTGTCTGAAGTGAGAAGAGATGCAAGTGTACGTTTGAAGAGTCAGATTGGGACCAGGAGGGAGGAAGTTAGGCCTAGAACAGGGACTGGAGAGAAAGCAGTAAGTGAAGTAAGTGATGATGAGTGGTGGGTGAAAGTGAACAGAATAGATAAGTTAGGACAGGTTAGGTGTGTGAATGAGAGGGACATGGAACCTGTTAGGCTAACTAACAGATTTGATGCCCTGAGAGAGGAAGAATTTGAAAGAGATTTGTCTGGTGTGGCCGTGCCTGAAAGTAGAATAGGAGGTCGAGTGAGTGAGAGCAGGAGGGAGGGTAATACTAGGCCTAGAGAGAATAGGAGAATGACTGAGGTGATTGTGATGGGTGACTCTCAGATTAGGTATTTAGATAGGAAGTTGAATGAAAGTAAATGGAAGGGAGTGAGAGTTTGTCTGCCGGGTGCTGGTGTAAATGATGTGTGTGAGAGGTATGATAGGTTGGTGTCTGGGTGTGAGAGGGAAGCAGTTGTGATTACACATGTCGGAGTAAACGATGTAAAGAAGGTGGGTACTTGTGAGTTACGACAGCGGTATAAAAGGCTGATTGAAAGGATGTGTGAAAGTAGAGTAAAAGGCGTTGTTTCAGGTGTGCTTCCCAGAATGGATGTGGGGATGGAATGGTTGTCTCGTGCAATGGGGTTGAATGAATATGTGAAAGGTTTGTGCGAGGAGTCAGGATTGGTATTTGTAGATGTTTGGAGTGGGTTTTATGGGAATAAGGGTTTGTATGCAATGGATGGACTCCATCTGAGCCGAGATGGGGTTGAGGTTTTGTGGCGGGAATTAGATAGTGTTATTAGGTCTTTAGAGGCGGGAAACTAGGTTTTGATAGTGGTCAGGGAAATTTAATGGCTCAAAGTGAGGCAGGGAAAGGAAGCAAACACAGATTTGTAGAAGGTAGGCAGGCTAATGGAAGTGCTTTAGGGTTAAACTACTTGAGTAGTGATAGTGGTCAGGGAAATACAAGAGTACAGGGTCGGGGAAAGAGAGAAAGGAGATGCAGAGGAGATAGGCCCTCAGGTGCTTCAGGGATAGGTGGGCTGAGTTGTCTTTACACAAATGCTCGTAGTCTTAGAAATAAGAAGGATGAATTATTTAGTTATATCATTCATGAAGATATAGATATAATATGTATAGTTGAATCATGGGTTAATGAAAATATATTTAATGATAATGTCAGTGAATTTGAACTAGAGGGTTATACTATGTACATTAGTCAAAGGAGAGATAGGACTGGTGGTGGGTTGATTATTTATATCAGAAATAGCATTTCTTCAAATCTAAATAACTCTATAAAGCAAGGAGAAGGTGAATCATTATGGATAGATATTAAGGTTGGTAAAAATAGGAAAATACACTTGGGAGCTTTTTATAGACCACCAGGACAGACTGATTGTATCGATGAGTTAATGATTAGGGAAATAAGTAAAGGATGCAAAGAAGATACAGTTATTCTTGGTGACTTTAATTTAACTTCTGTAGACTGGGAAAATATGATAGGAAGAGATAGAGCAAGTTGTAAGTTTATGGAGTGTTTTGAGGATAACTTTTTGATCCAATTTGTTAATAAGCCAACAAGGGGTGCCAATATATTAGATCTAATTCTTTCAAATGATGATCACTTAGTTCAAGGATTGAGTGTAGGGGAATCATTGGGAAACAGTGATCATCAGATGGTTCGGTTTAATTTGCAAATAGTTAAGGGTAGAACAACGACAAACTCCACGAAAATTCCAAATTTTTATAGGGGAGATTACGATAAATTACGCAGCATGCTAAATCAGATTAGGTGGGATATAGAATTCCATGGAAAGAATACTTATGAGATGTGGGATATTTTTAAGACTATATTAAACATGGTTCAGGAACAGTGTATTCCGATGAAGTCTATTAGGAAGAAATGTAGGAAACCATTATGGTGGAACCAAGAAATAGCTAATAAAGTTTCAGAGAAAAAAAGGGCATACCAGAGATTACAAAGTGAGAGTAGTTTAGATAATTTAAACCATTATAGGTCAACCAGAAATGAACTAAATAAGATTATTAAGAAGACCAAAAGGACAGCAGAAATTAATTTAGCTAAAAATAATAATAAAGATCCTAAAAAATTCTTTAGCTATTATAGAATCAATAATCAATCTAACAGTGATAAAATAGGGCCTATTAAATATGAAGGGGTTTTGAAAGAATCTGATGAGGAAATAGTAGAGGTCCTTAATGATCATTTTGCTTCAGTATTCACAGAAGAGAAACCAGTTAGATTAATTGATGATAATTCTAGGTCAAGGGAAGTAGTGATAAATTCTATTAATATAGACAGAGAAGAAATTAAAGGGCTTATAATTCAGTTAAATACTAGTAAGGCATCTGGCCCTGACAACATTCATTCTAGGATACTCAAAGAAGGTGTAGAAAGTATTGCAGTAGCTCTCGAGAAGATATTTATTAGATCACTAGAGTCTGGAGAAATACCAAATGATTGGAAATTGGCAAATGTAGTGCCAATTTTTAAAAAGGGAAGCAAAGAGGATCCAAATAACTTTAGACCAGTAAGCTTAACTTCTATAGTCTGTAAAATTCTTGAGAAGATGGTTAAGAAGGGAATTTCTGATCATCTAGAGAGTAGCAGGTTAATTAATGATGCTTAGCATGGTTTTAGAAAAGATAGATCGTGTTTAACTAATTTACTGGATTTTATGGATTATGTAACTAAAGAATTAGATAGGGGTGAGAAAGTTGATGTGATCTACTTAGATTTCAGCAAAGCTTTTGATAAGGTTCCACATAGAAGACTAGTTCATAAATTAAAGCTGCATGGGATATGTGGGAACGTTTTAAATTGGATAACTGAATGGCTGAAAAATAGGAAACAGAGAGTTGTACTGAATGGAGTGAGGTCAGAGTGGAGGAATGTTATTAGTGGCGTACCTCAGGGATCAGTTTTAGGCCCTTTATTATTTATAATCTATGTAAATGATCTTGGGCAAGGTGTAAATAGCAAAGTGTCAATTTTTGCTGATGACACTAAATTGGCAGCTGTAGTCAAAGAGGTTGAGGGTAGCTTTAAAGTGCAGGGTGACTTAGATAAGCTGTTAGCTTGGGCTCAGAAGTGGCAGATGACTTTTAACCTTAATAAATGCAAAGTTATTAACATGGGGAGAGATAATAGGGAATTTAGCTATGAGATGGATGGATATTGGCTTAATTCAGTTGAAGATGAGAAAGACTTAGGAGTGGTAGTAGATAGGTCACTGAAATTTTCAAAGCAGTGTATTGAGGCAAAAAATAGAGCAAATAGGGTGCTAGGTTACATTAAAAGAAATGTTAGCTACAAGAGTAAGGAGGTCATCCTTAAACTATACAACTCTTATGTCAGGCCACATTTAGAGTACTGTATACAGGCATGGTCACCACATTTTAGACATGATATAAACTTATTAGAGTCAGTACAAAGGAGGGCAACAAAAATAATACCATCCCTGAAGCACCTTGAATATGAAGATAGACTGAGGGTATTAAATATGTTTTCATTTGAAAGAAGGTGTGTGAGGGGAGATATGATTGAGCTTTTTAAAATCTTTTCTGGGATGGATAAATTAGATTTCAGCAAGTTATTTGAGTTAGAAGGTAGTAATAGAACTAGAGGCCACCACTTAAAGATTAAAAAACAGAGGTGCAGACTGGATGTTAGAAAATATTTTTTCACTAACAGAGTGGTGGATTATTGGAATAGTTTGCCACCTGAGACTGTAGACAGCCCAAACTTGAATGTTTTCAAGCGCAGATTGGATGATTATATGGGGATGGAGGGTTAATTTCTTACTTTTTAGTATGTGGATATGTTTCTTGACTCATTCCTGTGGATGCAGTTTCTTTTTATTGTATATTTTGGGGGATTTTGATTTTGTTTTTGACAGACTCCTATGGAGGCTTTAAATTATATATTGTAGATGCATGGTTGGACATTCCTATGGATTGTTAAATTGTATATTGTAGCTGCATGATCTGACAAAATCCTATGGATGCATTATATGGGTGGGATTTGATGGATACGGATGACCTTTGATAGGCCCTTGTGGCTTTTGTCATCCGTTAAATTATGTTATGTTATGTTATGTTAACCCAAGCATTATTTGGGGGGGGGGGGTCAAAACAAGCATCAATAACAAGACTGTGAATATATTTATTCTTATAACAGCATAAATATAATTTCCACAGCACAACTCGTAAAGATGTGTATTTTTCAAAATACAAATATACAGGGTGTCCCATATATATAATAGAGCAACTTCGATTGCAATGGACTCATTAATTTGTAGAATGACTTGAGATTTTTTTCAAGTACTGGCAGTGAAAACTAGAAATTTTAACTTGTCAACTTTTCATATTTGCAGCTAAGAACTTTGAGATGCAATTTATTTATTGTTATAGTCAAAAACAATAATTTGAAGATTTGGAGCCTTTTTAATAAATTGTTTTCTGAACAAAGCAGCTCGATAATATTCAGATGGTATAAGCTCGTGAGAAAATTTGAATTTTATTTCTCTAGACAAATTAAATAAATAGTCAAGCATTTTTATCCGGCTTGGATCTTTTGAATGGAATTGGTTCCATACCATCATGCAAAACCATCGGAGTCTAAGGTCATTATACATCAATGATCCTGGCCCAATAGTCATTTTCTGAAAAAAAAAAGAAGTTTTAATTACAAATATGCAATTCAATCATTTCAAAATTTGGGAAGTACTTGAAAATGCAAGGTAAATCATTCTGGTGATATAACTTTTTATTTACTGGTGTAAGAGAGGGCAAAGCAGGATAAAATTGGTTGTTAAAATTTAGAGATACCAAGAGTGCTGGCAAAATTCAGTTTTATTACAATCATACAAAAATATCTTTTATTTAATTGATGGCAAGGATTTATCACCGGGTCTAATAATATTTCTTTAATCATTTTTACACTGCTTATTTTGAAACCAATATTTTAAGTTTTTTTTTAATTTAAAGCAAAAACCAAAGAGGACATCTGCAGAAAATCTGTAGAGAAAGATCTGTAAAGAAAGTATTAGACCTAGGAAGTAAAAATGTCGGGAAGAAATGTAACTGTAGATGCATACCAGGGCACTTTGAATCCTAAATAAAACAAAAGGACAACAAAAGAAATAAGGATCTACAAGGGGTGGGTGGGTTTTGACAGATACGGATGACCTTTGATAGGCCCTTGTGGCTTTTGTCATCCATGAATTTATTTATGTTATGTTAAGGCATGCCTAGGTACCTGAGAGAGGCCCCTCTCTCTCATGAGCTTGAGCGTGCAGCCAACAATTTAAATAATTAAATAACTATGGAGGAGGCTCATATCTTCCAAAAACTCAATCACACCACAATCTGGGGTGTATGAATCCCAACCAAGGACTCGGGACAGGGGGTAGTGACTGCACTGTTGCAAAAGGTATTGGTCATGAAGCTCACCTAGAATGAGAGTTTAACCAAAATGTGCCTTGGTGCCTGGCCAAACAACTTTGGCCATAAGTTCAGGCAGGAGAGCGTTTAATCTAATGGCACTGCATCCCCTGAGTGTCTCCAATCGGGAGGCAACAAAAAATTAACTGATTCCCTTGATTGATTCACTGGGAAAGTCAGGGCCCACTGGCACCCAGCATTAAATTTCTACATGCCAAGTCGTATTTTCATTGTTATGCTGCCCGATGGACTGTCCTGGATTATACAGATTTAGTCACCTTTTATGATGTGCACAAAAGAAAGGGATTGGTATTTTTCCTGCCCCAATACACAAAGAGCTATACACATATCAAAGGAAAGCATGAACAAAGTAATACAGTTAAAAGGAGTCAGGAACAAAGTCATACAAAATATGACATGAACAAAGTTGTATACAGATCACAACTCAGGAAAAAATCATAAACATCAAAGGAAATCATGAACAAAATCGTACATAGATATGAGGCGCTCTGGAACAAAGCCATACATAAATCAAAGGAAGTCAGGAACAAAGTTGTACATAAATCAAAGGAAGGCATGAAAAAAGTCGTATAAAGAAGACAGAAAACAGTCATCCACAGATTACAGGAGCTCAGGAACAAAGTCAAACCCAGATCAAAGGAAGGTAGGCACAAAAAGTCGTACACAGATCAAATGGTCACAAACAAAGTTGTACAAATGTGAGAGGAACAAAGTCACACATATCAAATTAAGTCAGAAGTATAGCCATATATAGATCAAAGGAAGCCAGAAAAAAACTTGCCTAAAATGACTGGAACAAAGTCATAAACAGATCAATGGAACTCATGAACAAAGTTAAATACAGATCAAAGGAGCTCGGGAACAAAGTCATCCACAGATCAATGGAACTCAGGACAAAGTCTTACACAGATCATTGGAACTCAGGAACAAAGTCATACACATATGAAAGGAACTCAGGAACAAAGTCATACACATATAAGGACTCAGGAAGAGTTATAGGCAGGTGAAAGAAACTTAGGAACAAAGTCATACACAGATCAAAGGGATTCAGGAACAAACTCATACACAGATCAAAGGGATTCAGGAACAAAGTCATACACATATCAAAGGAAATCAGGAAAAAAGGTCATACACATCACATGAAACCACAGCATGCATTTGGACCGATTTATGAGGGGAACTTGAGAAGACCAATGAAATGGCGAAAATACCACAAAATTCATGTGAGGATAAATATTATGGTAATGGCAGAAAAACAACAACACCTATGATTACAAATAAACAACCACCATGAGCTCTTGATAAATAGTTATTATTAAATCTCCATTATAGGTACATCAACCCAATATGGATTATAGGCACCTTGATACATAGTGGCAAAATCATAGTTATTCTCTTTCCTGTTGGTTGTCTTCAAAGCAATGAAATGTGTATTGACCTAACAAAGAGAAGACCTGCAAAGGTTGAGAGACATGAAGAGTTGCATGCCTACACTTGCCAAGTACGACGATGTATGTAATCATGCGGTTACTTAGCCCCCTTCACATATTGTATTCAGGCAAGCCTGTGGAATGTTCCACATCCACACCAACCAAGTAGTTAATCATTGATATAGTAACTGAATATCATCGCTGCATACATTGCCATTTAACTAACAACTATGCAATCATGTTCAGTAATGGCAAGAGTGAGAAATAAAGGTAAGTACATCAAATCAATGTGGATTCCACATTTTACCACTATCTTGCGCATACATGCTAAAATGATTCATCAGTTTTTTCCTTATGGTTTCTGTGATCCAATTAAAGTCAACTGAAATGTCATTTATGCAAGGAATGCTAAGAGTTTTTCAAAGATTTACTTTAGTTCTGCTCACTTATGAGAGCTAGATAGTTCTGATGATGAGGCATGAGACAGACACACACAGGGTATTTGAGATTTTTCAAGCAGTCTGTCTTTAACCTTTTACTTTAGCTTCCTAAGGTGGTATCAAGGCCAACCCGCATCCAGGAGGAAAGTCGGGCCCACAGGTTTCTGACTGAAGAAACATTGGGTATTTGTCGGAGTGGTGCCAAGATTGGGCAGTGTTCCAGTAGGTGCTCGGAATTTTCACTGTGGTGGTTGCACATCGGGCAGGTTGCATTGTTGATGTCTTGAAAATCAACAAATATCAATCTTTATTAGATCAAACTCTTCAAGAAGCAAACTACGACTTCACTTCCCAATTTTTGGGGGTAATTATTGCACATGTAAATAAAATATAGGTCATGTGGAACAGGAATAATACCTGCCCCATCTTCCGGCGCGTGTTGTAAAAGGCAACTAAACCTTGATAGTGGCGGCTAGCCTAACAAGATGTGTACCCGAAAGGTTTCTTCCTGCAGGCGCAATACTCAACGGCTCATAATGAGTGGGGCTGTCACGGACCATGTCAAGTCATGACAGAAATGGCATTGATGCATGCTAATCCCACATGGAAGAGTGGTAGATATGGATAAAAAAATATTCATTACTTTACCTGCATTCCTCCATAAGTAACCATAGTGCTCCCTTTGGACAATTGCTTTGATAGACTTGTACTGGATTTTCCCCCGAAAGCATTCAAGGCAAGAATAGGTTTGGGGAGGTCATGAAACAACTGGTTCTTGCGCGATCTGGTCACAAGAAATTTTGAAAATAACTCAAAGAAATGACAGGGAGAAAGCAAATTCTGGAGCACCCTCTTGAATGATATATGTAAACAAAAAAAACAAGGTCATTTTCACTCAGTGGATAGGATAATGAAAGGAAATGACAGGAGGAAGAATGTAGGTAAACAGAAACAGTTTGGTCTCCCTTCTCAATTTCTATGAGGTGGGTGGACCCCAGGAATGTTACTACATCCCCCAGATGGGCAAACCTGTCACTCAGTGAGGTTATGGGGTGTGGTTCGTGCTAGTGTAAGGTCATCTTGGATTTGGTAACATTAGGTACATGTTGGTTTTGTGCCAATATGTTTACTCTGTGCTTGTATTTTGGGAGGACAGAAGAGTGGCCTGATCTCAGTTGGATTAAAACTACTGTTTTCTGTGTAGTGATTTCTCATATTTGGGGATTGTGGAAGATGGTAGTGTGGATATGTATAATTAGGTTTTGATTTGCGTGCAGAGCTTATTGTACTGGTGTTGGTAATAGTGTGCTGGGGATTCTTTTTTTTTAATCTGGGTGGAGGTGGATTTGTTCCGAGATAGTTAAGTGTTTTTGGTTCTATCATGTTTAGGTGTACTCCAATTGGTAATATTTGGGTTCCTGCATGTAAGTGTGATTGGGGTGCATTCTGTAATTATTTTGTATTCTTTGGAGCTTTCTGCATTGGTTTTGTACAATGTTGGGTATCTAGCTGGTGCTGCCTAAATGATGAAGGTGCGGATAAATAGTGTGTATCATGATTAGTGAATCTTTTTGTTAAAAAGTGATTCTTGGGCGTTGAGTTTCGTTATGACTTCGTTGCGATTGTTGATGTTTCTCAAACTGTGTGGCCAAAATCTCCGAGGCCCTGAGAAAGAATATGGCTTGTAGTGGGTATGACCACAGAACCCTCATAGGGTCGATATGGTGTGCAGTGCAGTCTTGCATAATGTGTTTAATTGTGCGTCTAGGTGGGGGTTGGGGGTGGTGTTATATTTTTGACGACTCTTGACTACCTCCATGGCATTAGTTGCAATAAAAAGCAAAATCTATGCTTCAGTGTCGGAGGAAAGCACGCCCCCCACCCCCATCCGATGCATCTAACTCCTGCAAAAATTAATAGAATGAAAGAAGTCAACCTCCTCCAGAAACCAAATAAGTCCACTATCAGGTGTACACGAAGATCATCCAGAAAGGACACGACAAGAATGCCACGCAGTCGGTGTAGAGTGCTCCATTAAGTGGTGCATCATGCGAGTGTATCGTCTGCTGTCTCATATCTTCTTTGCCAGGCAGCCATGTAGTCAGTATGGATAGAGCGAAACGCTGGTAGGGTCGACCAGTCTTCACTGACTCATTGGTACCCTCATTCCCCACATGTTCAGGAACTCGGCAAAAGATAATCTCGATATCCGTCCGAGTCGCGGCAACAGTGGGATCAAAGATACAACGAACCAGGGGGTGCGGGGGTTCCCATGCTTTAAGAGCACTCGGGGCGCATTGTGAGTCACTAAAAATCAATCCGATCTGCGAAGCGGGTATTGTAACCAGATCGGCCGTGAAGATAGATGAGGTGCCTGGTTGAGCCCAGCAGGCTTCAAACAAAGAAGATGCGGCCGAGAAGCCGACCCCCTCTTGGGACTTGGAGCCATCCGTGTACACCCTCGGTTACAACGTGATACGTAGTGTGCTCCAAAAATGTCAAAAACGTAATACTCCCGGGGCAATAGTATCTTCGGGAGCAGAGGCGTGGCGACAAATAGTCAAAGGTGATACCCTCCAGGGTAGCGTCCTCGGCAGAATCAGAGGCGCCAACAGCGCGACACCCAAAGGGCTTAGGTCAAGACGCGTCTCAGCAGCATATGAACCGTAGAGATCGGCCGCAGATACAATGAGCCGTTGGCAACTCAGATGTCGGGTCCGCGCCTATAAGTGCAGAATGCACAGCGAAGAGCAAGCGGCATCTTTCCAGCATCACCAATCAGGCTTTCAAAAGGGGACATTCGGAAGATCTCTTCGCTAAATAGAGTCGTATGTGGTGGATCACACCTGGCTGCGGATGTGTAAAACTCATCCCTAGTCTAGGTTTGGACGGAAAAAGGAGCGATAGAACAACAAGGCGGTAGCCCTATCAGCACAACAATTGCTGAATGTCACGGAACGTAGAATGTCTATTACGGAAATACAAGAGAGCCTAAGGCTGCGAATATGCGCCTTCAGGAGGCGCCAGTCGAAAACAAGAGAGAGTGCGATCTACCGGTATGAATCTTGGTGGAGCTGTCGATTGGCAACAGAAGCGCTCTACCTTAGTATTGTCCAAGGAAAACCAAAACTTGTGAGCTTCGGCATAGCGAGCGATGCAGGTCAATGAATGTTGCTGTCGACAGTCCAGAATTAGCAACTGGGACAAGAGATTAGAGAAATTGGGTGAAAACTGGCCTGGGTAGTGATCTCTCCTCGGTTTGCGAAGGGCGAGCACAGTGGACTTTCGCCATGAGTCTTGGAGGATATTCTTAATCCAGATTTTGTTTGAAATAATCTAACAAAACACCATGTCTCTCTCATCTATATGTCGAAACGTGGCATAAGGGACATCGTCCAGACCGGGAGCGGTGTCCGCGCATGAAGCGAAAGTGGAGCGCAAATCTGTCGTTGAACGGTTATCCGCCGCAACGGCCTTCAGCGACCTCACGACATGCAATGAATGCTGGCGGAACAGCAGCCCGCCTACAGAGTGTTGAGAAAGCGGTTGCAATGGACTCTGCCACGACGCGGGGTTTGAGATTGCGATGCTGTGCTGGAGAACGGAGGGCAGGCCTGCAAGAACTCGTCCTTAATCCGTTTGACTCGCTTCCACACCTCTTCAAAAGGAGACTTTACGTTAAATAACAACGCATATATCCTACAGGAAGAGCGGCGTGCGTGCTTCGAAACATACCGGAACCTAGGCCTAACTCGACGAAATTCACTCACAGGGTCGGCAAGTCGCTTCTCTCTGAGGGCAGTCACACTCGTCCAACTACCAATTAAGCATCGACGTGCAAAATAGCCAGACGTTCTAGGAATGGTAGTCAGGCCCACGACAATGAGTTTGCCGGAGAACTCTACGGCATCATCAAATAACCTAAACTAGACTGAGACAAATCAGTCATTTCCTGAAATGCAGCCACCCGACTAAAGCGGTTTCTCAAGCGGCAACGGCCCCCAAAATTATATTTGAATGGCTATTGTTCACTAACATAAAGATCATCAACCACTTCACTCCCAAAATCAGGTTGTCAATCCGGAGAACACAGGCGATCAAGACTATAAAATAAAGAGGTTCTCGGACATTTATAGGTGTCCATATTCAGGAAACTGATCTCCAAATCTTCGATCAGGCGGCAATAACTTGACCCCTATGATTGATCGTGTAGTACCCCGTGATGGGCTTCCTACTGTTTAGATCTCCGAGGTGAAGAAAATACCTTGGCAACCGTGCTACGATGCGCTAGGTATTCGGTGTCGTAGTCGGCTGAAGTTGGATGTACGCAAAAATAAAAGTATACATCCTATCCAGGTGTAGCTGACTGATACTGCCTGAAAGGAGATAATTAAAGCGAGTAGAAGAACAGAGACATGACAGGTGTAAATCATGAATCCTCCTTCCCCCAACCTATGGTGGTGGGGTCGAAAAACAACCTCATTCTCATACTTCGAGGAAGCAGGGATTTGCCTTTTTTCTGCATTTTGCATTATTGTGTCAAACGAGGGTACATCGGTGTTGATGTCTGCAATGGGATTACTGTTTAATGCTTCAAAGTGTTCTGTGTTTTTTTAATGCCTCCTAGTTGACTTATAATTTGTGTTGGTGTATCTGTGGGCTGTGGCCAAGTGGTGTGACTTTGTTAGTTATATGGTAAGCAAAGGTCATTTAAGTGTCGTGTGATGCCCAGGAGGGTGGAGTTTTGATTAAAAATAGGATATATCCGTTGTGTGTGATTCTTGGGTGTTTATTTGATTCGCAATTGTCGGTGATGAATACTGTCACTGATATAAGAGCGGGTGATTGTCATTCGGTTTTGCGTAAGCCATTGTTCCAGTTTCTTTATGTATCGTTGTTGTTGTTGTTGTGTTGTGCTGTTAATAAGGATGTCATATGTATAGGTGTTTGTTTTAGATATTTTAAGATTGTGGTGGCAGAACGTCATCATGAGCAAGTAAGTTGAAAACTAGAGGTGAGAGAATGACATTCTGGTGCCTGACGTTTTGAGGTATGAAGATGACTGGCTGCAACACTAAATCTTCTGAACTCTAAAGCTTGGACCGAGAAAACTTATTCTATACATTCAGTAACAAATTCAAATGTCCAAAGAATATAGGCAATTAAAAATATGAATCTTGTCCCTTTGAGGGAGAGCTGTCTCAAAATTTGATTAAAAGGGAAGCAAATAAGACTGGACTAAGGAGACGACAAACAAGGAAACCCCAGCCTTATTTATTACCTTTGTGGATTAAACAAAAAGATGAGAGGCATAAAAGGGAAGTGCTGCTATTGATCTTTGGCAGACGTGGGCACCAAATACATTTAAAGTATTTAAATAAATACACGAGGAAAATGTATTTAGATACTAAATACATTTTGAAAATGTATTTAGTATTTAAATACATTAAATGTATTTAGATACATTTTTAAATACATTTCAAATACATGATAGGTTTAAGTTTAAGGGAAAACAAGGTGGCAGCTGCCCAATCCTAATGGATTGTTAATGGCAGCACTGTTAAAACGGGGTCGCCCGAAAAAAGTCAGAAGAGGCGTGGGAGACACTCAATAAAAATGGGGAAAAGCAAAGGATTAGAAAAAAACAGTACAACACACTTAGACGCACACTTAAATTACGGGCATATAGCACGCATTCTAAATACAAGGGCGGCTGGGGCAATAAACAAATGACATGCGCCAGCCGCAGGGGAGTGCACAGGATAAAAGATAAAAAAATAAACCTAAACACAAAAATGGAAAGAATTTATAAAAGGGATAAAACGCCCCTTCGTGATAGAAATGTGAGGAGGAAGGACAACCGAAGGGAGTCCTCTGTTAAAATAAAGCCAAGTCGAGCAGGGAAGGCGACGCCAGAAAGGGTAAGGAAACCAGAATTTGGAAGAGAAGCGAGGCGGGGACAAACTACTAAAATGTGAGCCACAGACAGCTCGCCACCGCAAAAGGGACAACCAGGGGCAACTTGGCCTCCACCCGAAACTAAATAGCCAAGGGTGGGTGAGTCGCGTGTGCCCAATTCACAACCTCCTAAGACCGGATTCGCTGTGAGCTAGAGGAGCAGGAACGGACAGAGCGTTTAATAAGGGACAGTTTAGAAGAGGGGAACAAATCCCATTCTCTCTGCCACATAAAAAGACGTACACCGTGATTACGGGGTAGCAATCCCTGAAGGGCAGAGGGGCTACATCCGGCACTTCGAGGGCAGCCGATCAACCGCCTTGTTGCCCAGGACCCCCAACATGAGCCAGAGCCCAACAGAACGCCAACCAGTAACGGGAGGCATTTCTGACCAGCCAGGAACGAATCCGTAAAACCAAAGGGTGTGTGGACGTAAAATAACGAACTGCCTCCAAAGCAGGCCGATAATCGCTAAAAACAATAAAATCTGAAGAGTTGAGGGATAAAATAAAATTAAAAGCAAAAAGAATGGCCGTCAACTGTGCGGTAAAAATGGATGCTACAGGAGGGAGGGCGGACTGAAGAGAGTCCGTAGAGGATACCGCAGCTGCCCCAGCACCGAGGTCCGACTTCGAGTCGTCAGTATAGATGGGACGCTGGTGAGCATGAGAACACACATGTTCAAGAAACATGAACTTTAATAGACGAGGGTCAGTAGACCCTTTCTCGAAATGCCAAAAAGCAGTACAGACCTCAGGAGGGCGGACGCCCCAACACGGACCCGGCGGGAATGGGTGGGCCAACACGCCGAGAACACCCAGGGCGGAGAGATGGTCCCCAAACCGGAGCCCCAGAGACCGGGGTAGAAATGGCCGCCGATCAAAAGATGACAAAGAGGACGGGGCAAAAAGGCACTCATGGACTGGAGATGAAGGGTATTTCTGAACACGAAACAGGAATCGTAGGCACACCTGCAGCCGGTGATATCGCAAGGGAAGCACGCCACCCTCAACAAAGAGGCTAGGGATAGGCGAGGAGCGAAAGACTCCACTACTAAGACGGGCCCCAAGCGAACGAACAGGGTCAAGTATCTTCAATGCTGAAGGAGACGCTAAAGAATACACCAGGCAACCGTAGTCCAGCCGGGATTGGACCAGTGCCGAATAAAGCGACCACACGGTGCGCCCTAAGCAAATCCATAGCTTTCGAACAGGATGCCCTCAAGCGACGCAAAAGGGGTACCCAAGTGAGCTTGCTATCAAGCGTTAAACTCAATTACTTAAAAACAGGGACATATTCAATCGCCGTGGCATCCAAAAAGAGGGAAGGGGGACCAAGGACACCACGACACTGATAAAAATGCATGGCCTTCGTTTTGGTGACCGAAAAACGGAAACCATTTGTGACAGAACGACCCGACACGGCACAAATTGCAAGCTGTAATCGACGGGCAGCAGAAGGCAAGCGGGAAGATAAACAAAACAACGCCAAGTCATCCACGAAGAGGGAAGCCAATTTTTTTTTTTTTTTTTTAATTAAGGGGCTATCTGGCGACTGCCGACTGAGGCATAAGTTGCCGTAAACAAACAGCCTAGTTTTAGGCTACTTTAAAAAATTAAACAGAAAACAATAAAAAGAAATAACAATAACAAAGCAATAACAAAACAATTACAAAAACAACAACAACAATTAAATCGGGTTAAATAAAAGGGAGAAGGCCGGCCTCCCCCCAAAAGTCAATAAGTCCACCAGTCAAAGTACACGCACTCGTCCCGAGCACAAGGGACAGGCGGTAGCGACCCCGCCCATCCCGGTACCGGGAGAGGTGTCGTGCGCGAAGATCACCCAGACTGGGACATTCGACAAGAATGTGCCGAACAGTCTGGGGGACTACGCAGTCGTTGCAATAGGGCGCAGGCGAGCGCTCCATCAGATAGCGATGCGTCACACGAGTGTGTCCGATTCGGAGACGACAGAAAGCAACCTGAAGCCGCCGCGGCATTGGGGGATAGGTCCATGGGAACAGTCGCGGCGCAATGACACGCAACTTTAAGTTCCCTTCGACCGTCTCCAATCTTCTTTGCCAAGCAGTCCGAAGAGCTGCCCGTATTCCTGCCATGTAGTCGGTGTGAGGAAGAGCGAAACGCTGGTCCGGTCGCAGAGTCCTCGCGGACTCTTTGGCGCGCTCATTCCCCGCAATTCCTACATGTCCAGGAACCCAGCAGAAGATAATCTCGACATCTGCCCGGCTCGCCAAAACCGTGGCGTCACGGATATCGCGAACCAGGGGATGCGGAGATTCCAATGCCCCGAGAGCACTCAGGGCGCTTTGTGAGTCGCTATAGATCACAATCCGGTCTCCGAACCGGGCACGTCGCGTAATCTCCCGTACCGAGTGGTGTATTGCCACCAGCTCGGCCATGAAGACAGACGCAGCGCCTGGTAGAACCCCGCTGACTTCAAACAGAGGGGATACGGCGTGGAAGCCGACCCCCTCTTGGGACTTGGAGCCATCCGTATACACTGGCACGGTACCAGCGTGACACGATGTGTGCTCCAAAAAGGTCGAACGCAATACTCCCGGCGCAGTACAAGCTTTGGGAGCAGAGGCGTGGCGACAAATAGCCAAATGTGGTACCCTCCAGGGTGGCGTCCTGGGCAGAACCACGGGCGCCACCGGCCCGAGAGCTATATCTACCTCTCGAAGGAGTTTCCTGGCCCTAAACCCAAAGGGCTTAGGGTATGACTGGCGTCTCTCGGCGGCATAGGCACCATCGAGATCAGCTGCAGATGCAGTGAGAGGTGTTGGCGACTGAGGGAGGCGCCGGGCTCGCGCGTACAGGCGAGTGATGCACTGCACGCGGCGCAGAGCGAGTGGCATCTCCCCAGCATCGACAAACAGGCTCTCAATGGGGGAAGTGCGGAAGGCACCGGTCGCAAGGCGAAGGCCGGTGTGGTGGATTGAATCCACCTTCAGCAATAAACGCTCGGCTGTGGATGCATAAAACTCGCATCCGTAGTCGAGCTTCGAGCGAACAAAGGATCGATAAAAAAGTAAGGCGGTAGCCCTATCAGCGCCCCAAGCGCTGAACGTCACGGAACGGAGAATGTCCATGGCGCGGGTACAAGAGACCCTAAGGCTGCGAATATGAGCCTCCCAGGTGAGGCGTCGGTCGAATACAAGACCAAGGAAACGGTGCGACTCAACCACATCCAGGCGCACCCCATTAAGAAACAAATCTGGGTCGGGGTGAAGCCGTGGATGGCGGCAGAAGTGCACCACCTTAGTCTTGGCCAAGGAAAACCGAAACCTGTGCGCTTCGGCATAGCGAGAGACGCGGTTCAATGCCTGTTGGAGTCGACGCTCCAGAGTTGGCATCTGGGCCGCGCCAAAAGAGATCGAAAGGTCGTCCACGTAGAGCGTAGCGAGAACATCTTCTGGCAGAACCGAGGTGATGCCGTTGATGCTCAGGGCAAAGAGTGTGACACTGAGGACACTTCCCTGCGGCATACCCTCTTCCTGCTCCTTTGGGGCAGAGAGGGCTCCCCCCACCCGTACGCGGAATCGACGATCTCGCAAAAATTCAGATATAAACATTGGGAGGCGTCCCCTCGCCCCCATCGTGTGGAGAGTCTCCATGATACCGTATCGCCATGCGGTATCATAGGCCTTCTCCAGATCAAAAAACACCGTGGCGTAGTGCTGTCTACGAAGGAAAGCCTCGCAGACGGCATTTTCCAGTCGGAGCAGAGCATCCGACGTGGAGTGGAACTTACGGAAGCCGCACTGTGCAGAAGACAGATGGCCTCCGCTCTCCAGGAAATAGGCTAATCTAACATTTACCAATTTCTCCATCAAATTGCACACGCAAGAGGTTAGAGAGATTGGACGGAAACCGGTCGGAGTAGAGTGATCTCTCCCCGGTTTGCGAAAGGCGAGCACAGTAGCGATTCTCCAGGAGTCTGGGAGAAGACCCTCCACCCAGATCCTGTTGAACAAATCTAACAGAAAGGCCATGCCTCGCTCACCCAGGTGTCGAAGCATGGCGTACGGGACATCGTCCGGACCATGGGCGGTGTCCGCGCACAAAGCGAGAGCGGAACGCAACTCACTCACAGTAAACTTGTCGTTGAAGGGTTCTCCGCCTCTGGAGGTAAAGTCCAGCCGGTGGCCTTCCGCGACATCACGACGTGCATTGAATGCTGGCGGAGCAGCATCACGGCTAGAGAATGCGGAAAAAGCGGTCGCTAAGGATTCCGCCACGGACGCGGGGTCCGAGATTGCGGTCCCATTCTCCTAGAGAACAGGAGGGGGGTCCTGCGAGAACTTGTTCCGAATCCTTTTCACTCGCTTCCACACCTCAGCTAAAGGGGTCTTCCCGTTAAGTGAAGACACGTATGCCCGCCAAGAAGAGCGGCGGGCGTGCTTCGAAACATACCGGAACCTAGCCCTAGCCCGACGAAATTCAGCGACAGTGAAATCGTTCGGGCGGCGCTTATAGCGCATGTAGGCATAACGCTTCTGTTTGAGGGCCGTCTCACACTCGGCCGACCACCATGGGAGTGGTCGGTGTGCAAAACGGCCAGACGTCCTAGGAATAGTAGTCAGGCCCACGGCGATGAGGTTGCCGGAGAAGAACTCAACGGCCTCATCTACCGACCTAAACTCCTCGACTGAGATAGAGAATTCAGTCATTTCCTGAAATGCAGGCCACCGCGCCCGCGCCAAGCACCACCGAGGTGGTCTCTCAAGCGGCAGTTGCCCTGAAAAGGATATTTGAATGGGAAAGTGATCACTACCATGGAGGTCATCGACCACCCCCCAATCAAAATCAGGCTGTGCATCCGAAGAGCACAAAGATAGGTCAAGGCAAGAAAATGAAGCGGTTCTCGGACAGTGATGCGTAAACTCATCCACGTTTAGGACACCCATCTCAAGCTCTTCGATCAGATCGGCAAGGACTTGTCCCCTGGGATTTATGGAGTAATCTCCCCAGAGAGGATGCCTGCCGTTCAGATCTCCAAGCAAGAGATAGGGCCTCGGCAACCGTGCCACGACGCGGCGGAAGTCCCCCGCGTCGAAGTCAGCTGACGGTGGAATGTACGCAGAAATGATAGTATACCTCCTATCCAGGTGCAGCTGCACAGCCACTGCCTGAAAGGAGGTATCTAAAGAGAAAGGAAGAACGGAGACATCATGCCGGGTGTAAACCGCGCATCCCCCAGCCCGGCCATCCCGCGGTGGTGGGGTCGCAAGACCCTTATACCCCGGGAGGGCAGGCAGCGGGCACGCGCCTAGCATGGTCTCCTGCAAAAAAATAGCTAACGGGGAACGGGACGAGACGAGCCTCCGCAGCTCCTCCCAGTTGGCCCGGAGTCCACGGCAATTCCATTGAAGGAATATGCCCTCCAGGCCTAGCTCGGAGGAGACGCGGGGGCCCTCCTCGAATTGAAGACCCTCACGGGAATGGCCGTACGCTTCCCGGGGGCAGAACCCCGGGCGCTGTTGGCCGGACAAAGCGCTGAAGGCGCTGTCGCCTTCGAGGACTTATTGGGGGAGGTTGGGCTCGCTATGCGAGTCTTTTCCTCCCTCCGCCTCGAAACCTTAGGCGGGCGTTGCGGCTTGGGAGGCGGGGGGCCCTCTTTTCGAGGAACCACCGTCTCCGAGCCACTCGCTCCACCTCGGGGCGTGGGCGAAGGGGCCGAAGCTCCTTTGTTGCTGTCCTCCTTTCGGGGAACAGCTTTAGGAACCCCGGAAGATGGCCTAGCGACCATCTTCAGGGGTGTTGCCTCCTGTGAGTCTAACGACTCTGTGGAGGCGCGTGGCCGTTTCGCCTTACGGGAAACGGTCACGCTGGGGGAAGAGGGGGGAGCCCTGGTTTTAGCCGGGGCTGGGTGTGAACCCTTTTTGCCGCCAGCTCTACCAGGGGAGCGCCCGGGTGTAGTAGAGCCCGCAGAAGGGCTCCGAATGGGCGCGGAAACAACCGTGCTCGTTGGCCTGGATGGGCCAGGAGCAGAGGGTGCTTTTCTAGCTATTGAGGCATATGACGTCCCAGGCAGAGCCGGGCGCGCCAGGACCAAGTCCTTAGCCTCGCGGAATGAGAGTCGATCCTGGGCCTGAATGGCCAGGATTTCTTTCTCAAGGAGATATGCACCACATTGCTTCGAAGAAGCAGGGTGCGGCTCTCCGCAATTGACACACTTGGCCACACACGATTTGGACTTATCGTGTGCGACCTTGGAGCAATTTACACAGACTTCGGGTGACTCCGATTTTGCACGTCTACATGATCGATTCGTGTGGCCGAAGCGGTAACAGTAATAGCACCGCCGCGGCAGTGGCACGAATGCCTTTACGCGGTAGCGGTACCAACCGGCACGCACCGACTCAGGGAGCTTGTCAAGGTCGAACGTGACGAAGAGTGTAGGGGTGGGTCTCGAGGCCCCTCCCTGTTTTCTCATCACACGTTCGACCTTGACCGCCCCATGGTCGGCCAGCTCTAGGGTGATGTCTTCTATGGAGTAGTCAACGAGTTCCCTCGCATAAACTACTCCTTTTACAAAGTTCATGGTAGAGTGCGGCGTCACACTCACCGGGGTGCCATGAAGTGTCCGAAGAGCACTTATCTTGGCCGCCTCGGCGGGATTCGCCGCATTCGCCAGAAGGCTCCCGTCCGAGAAACGGGTTACCTTCGGCTCTCTACCAATTGCACTACCTAATCCTCTCCTCTGATGGATCATGTTGCCTTTGGACAACATGGTGCCATCAGTGGAGCGAATAACGAGGAAGCGTTTGAAGCCAGCGGGCTCGAAAACGCCAGGTAACCTCTGAATCAGGGGCCCCGATGTCATCGAGGCTCCGCCCTGTGCACTTTTGGTCTTTGTCATCGTCAGGAGCTCCGTACCCGGGGAAGCAGAGGGCCCGGATGTGCCGATCTTGGCTTGGTCGCTTGCCAAAGTGGCAGCAGACCCATCCGTCCCCGTAGCCCCCGCGGATTGAGAGCCCCGAGTCTTCTTCGTCTTTTTGGTCCTTTTCTTTTTTGGAGAGGGCGAGGAATGAACCCGCTTCTCACCCCCGCCGGTAGAAGCCCCCAGGCCAGATGGACCGGCCTCAGCCAGGTCCTTCTCCGAAATGGAGAAGGTCCTGGTGGTCGCAGGGGCATCATCCGGAGGAGATCCCTCCCCTCCTTGTACTGCCTGAGAATCTACAGCCGTTTGATGAGGACCTTGCATAGGGGCGGATTCGGGTTCGGTGCTTGGCGCCGAGCCCGGATTCCCCCCCATGGAAGGCCCTACCTTCTGAGGCTGGTTTTCCTCAAGGACCATGTCTATCACAGGAGGGGCCTCCAGTTGGCCATCCCCTCCCAGGACATCGCAGGTCTCCTTGGCAGCGTCATAAGTCTTTAGTGGGGAGGCACAGGCCTTGACCCCGGCAAGGTTTAATATTTTTGCCAGCAGGTCTTTTGAGGGAAGCGACCGAAGGGGCCTGGCTTCCCTCTCCCCCCTAAGGGGGTTTGCCCTACCGAGCCGCTTGTACGAGGGGCGGTCGGCAATGGGCTGCCTGCTGGCTTTCTTGGCAGTCCCCTTAGAAAGCAAAGGAGGGACTGCCGCTGGAGATAGGGAGGTGCCCGAAAGCACCTCCAGAGAAGGGGGTGAGGGGGAGTCCCCTACACCCGTAGGCGTAGGAGAGGAGTAAGCCTCCTCTCCGGTTAAGGAGGTATGGAGGGTCCCCTGCGCAAGCACAGGGGGGGGGGGACCTCCATCTTTTCTGTGGAGCTGCACGAGGGCGGCTCCGTTGTTTTAGGGGGAATTAAGGGGAGATGTTTTTTTTTTTTTCATCATTGGGCATGGTGACCCTCTTTGTTTTACGGGACGCAATCGCTCACCACCTCTTGCAGTAGCCCGCACTGCAAGAGGTGCTTACAGGCCCGGCAGAGCCAGGCGCCGCTATTTGGGACCACCCCTCCCGCCTGGTGGCCTGGCAATCCTTCGGCATGGCGGCTCCACCTTAGACACGGCGTAAAACAGATAGAATGTGAAGAGGAGAGGAAAAGGGATGTGAGGAAGGTATGTGTGGGGATGAAGCAGGTTGTTAAAAAACCCCCATCCCGAACCGGAGCTGAGGGGTTAGGGAACAATGTCCCCTCCCCCCTCAGCCCCCATCCGGGGTGGTTGGCTTGAGAAGAAGGTCAGCATTCTACCCTGTGAAATTAGAGGCTGACCAGAGAAAGTTGTGGGAGAGGTTGTATGAAAAGCGACGAGGTAGGGGAGAAATCGGGCTATCTGAAGGAAGAAAGAGAGGCTAAGCTGGGGCCGGACGGAGAGAGGGAAGCCAAAAGCCCCTCCGGAAGATTGGACACCAAACTATTAATGGCAACGGCGAAACATGTCACACTTAAAACACACCTTTGGGGAATACCCTCCCCTTGAATCTGCAAGCCTGAGAAAGTATTCCCAATACGGACCTTAAAATTACGGGACGATAAAAATTCTTGAATAAAAACCGGTAAAAAGCACCTCATACCCCAATCATATAACTGACGTAAAACACCATATCTCTAGGTGGTATCGTAGGCCTTCTGAATGTTGAAAAACACCGCTAACACCTGATACCTGGAGGAAAAAGCCCCGTAAAACGGAGTCTTCCAAACGAATGAGGTGATCGAGAGTACTACGACCGCTGCGAAAACCGCACTGAAATGGAGAGAGGCGAGTTGGACTCCAAAAACCAAGTGAGGCGAACTTGAACCATCTTCTCGTAAGAGCAATCGGACGATAGTGACTGGGGTCCGAACCATCCCTACCGGGCTTGAGAAAGGGTAGAACAACCTCGACACGCCAGGATGACGAATAGATTCCTTTGACCCAAAGCAGGTTGTAGAGGTCAACCAAGAATAACTCTGAGTGGGGATGGAGACGACGGAGAAAGTCGTAGTGGATACAATCATAACCACGAGAGGTGGAGCCACAGTGAGACAAAGCATCCCGCAGATCATAGACGGAAAAGAGAGCATTATAATAGTTGGCGCACGTGGTAAAATCTAAAAGTCGAGACTCTATCGAGAAACAGTCGAGGATAGATACCAGCGCTACTCACCGAAGCCAAATGGTCAACCAGAGCTTCGCTGACCAACCTGCCATCGGACACAAGCGAGCATCCGATGTCCAGAGTGGGGATGGCATGACCAGCGTAGCGACCACGGATCTTATTGACCCGCTTGCAAACCCGAGTCAGTGGCGTGCACGAAAAAATGGAAGATACGTAACGGCGCCAAGACTCACAGCGGGCACGACGGACGGTCCTTTGGCGGATGGCACGAACCCGGTTCGGATCGAGCCTATTCGAGACGGTCGGATTCCGCCTATAACAGGAATTGGACAACTGATATGCAGAAATAGCCGACGCGCAATCCTTCGGCTACCAGGGGATGGGGGAGCGCCCCGCAACAGGGCACCTTCGCGGAACGAAGCGCTCAGCAACCTCTAAAATATAAGACCGCCGAATCTACGGTATCGAAGGAAACCCGGGAAGCATCGATAAATGAAGCCCCCCTGAACCCAACTCAATTTGCTCGCCGCAGATCCAAACGAGGAGGGAAGGAAAGGCACGGGCCAGAAAGGGCAGTCGACAGGACTATCGGGAAGTGATCACTCCCGGAAAGGTCATCCCGAATCGATCACCGGAAGTCGAGGAAACAAACGGTCGAACATAAGGACAAGTCTACAGCACTAAATGAATCCGTTTGAACATGGTAAGAAGTAAAGTCACCGCAATTTAAAAGACAAAGGGAATCGGATAATAAGAGAGACTCAATCACTCCGCCCCGGGTAATACGAGCAGTATCACCCCAAGACGGGTGGCGAGTATTAAAATCACCAAGTAATAAAAACGGGGTAGGTAACTGACTTGTGAGCTCTAAAAGGTCAGCCTGACTCAAACCAAAATCCGGGGGGATGTACACAGAACAAACAGTTAAAAGCTTGAAAATAAAAACCCTCGCAGCAACAGCCTGCAAAGTAGTACGGAGGAATAGTGGCGCAGAGAATAGCGAAGATGAAATTAAAAGCGAAGCACCACCATGGGACATGCCCCCGGAAGGGGCGGAAATGCCGGGAAGGGGCAAGCCCCAAGCTTATTTTCCTGCAAACAGACCACCAAGGGCCGAACGCTAGAAAGCAAGAACTGGAGTTCCTACTACTTGGGAAGAACCCCTTGACAATTCCAAGGTAGGATGACAGACATTACTGTCGTCTCGACACCAACGTCGGGATTCTAGTGACGGAGACCGTTGAAGGTTCCCGACTACTAGAAGGCCCAGAAGGAGTAAGCGACAAATTGCGATGAGCAGGAGACGCACTTGGCAGCTTAAACGGCTGGAGGCGACAGCTGAGAGCCATACTAAACCCCCAACATGGAGAGCTCATGGCCCGGAAGGAAAGGGAGATCGAGCAGAGACGGACGAGAATTTAGATGGAACTGAAGGCGGAACATGGACAGAGAGTGAGAAGGAAACAGGGTCAGAGGGTAAGGAGGGAATTGGATCAGATGGAGAGGAAGGAGCAGGGTCAGAGGGTGGGGAGGGAACAGGTTCAGGAGATGAAGGAACATGGGTAGGAGACAAGGGAGACGAAACTGGGGTAGGAGACATAGAAGACTGCACAGAGGTATGGAGCAAGGAAGAAGGGACCGAGGTGGGAGACAAAGAAGACGGAACCGGGTGAACTTCCGCCTGGATAATGACATCGGTGATGCATGCCAACGGGGGAGGCCAGCGAAGACCGGGGAGGAGAAGACATCAAAACAAAGGACGCCTCAACAACGGACTCGGGGGCCAAACCAGCCTCATCAGAGGCAGCGCGCTTGGACTCCGAACGGGGTGAGGAGGAACCCTTCCGTTTGCCCCGAGGCAAAGGAACGGGGGGAACAGCAGGGGCAGACGCCTGGAGGAACTGCCGGAAATCCTCCAGCGTCTCAGCTCGGTCCGCGACAAAGGGGGAAACCTGAGGAGAGACCAATGATAAAGGAGAGGGCGCAACGGAGCAACCGCGAGGAGGGACCAAAGGCAGGGGAGAAGGAGCAACAGAGGGACCGCGAGAAGACAAAGGAAGAGTGGGACGACCGGGAGGACGGCGGGACCCCGCCTCCCGGAAGTCCAGCCTGAGGGAGTCCCGAAGAGCCAGGACGTCCTTGTGAAAAAGGAATACGGGACAAGAAAGCGAAGCCACGCTATGGGAACCTCCACAATTGGCGCAACATTCATGATTTCCACAAGAGCCATGATACGCCAATGCACAAACCACACAGCGACGAGCCTGCCTATAATTGCTGCTCATATGGCCAAACTGGTGACAATTAAAACAACGTCTGGGGAGCTCGATATAACGGGATACATGGACACGAAGATAACCAGCACGAACAAATGGGGCAGATCCTGACGCTCAAAGGTAACGATGAATGTACTCGTAGGAACTTTAGCGGGACAAACAGAAGCCCTATAAACGTCCGTAACCCTCTGGGACGAAAGTTTATCCTTTAGTCTCGAAACATCATATTGCAATAATTCGTTTGAGCGAATCACTCCCTTAACAAAATTAAGGCGAGGGTGGGGCACAACCGAAACTAGGACCTCCGAAATGGAGGACAAATTCCGCACGGCACTACACTGCTCTCGCTAAGATACCTCAACCACTAAATCGCCACTACCACGGGCCCACATAAGGCGGGGCGCCCCACAGCGGGACTCCTCATTCAAATCAAACACGTCCAATTTAGAAAGCGGAGACCCAGAACTGGAATTCAGCACCAGGAAACGAGAGTAATCAAAATCAGGATCTATCTCTTCTGCGAAGGGATCTAACAAGCGCGGAAAAGGGGACTTATTGACAGGCGTAGGAGATAATTTTTCTATTATTACCCATATAGAGTAGAGTATAAGAGGGGGTGCAAACTCCTGCAGCGCAGTCACTGTGTACCGTCGAGACACCTACTCGGACCGCCGGCCCAACCAGGAGGGTAAGCCCGTCGACCCCTGACCCAACCATCGTTTTAAAAATGGCAGGCCCGCCTTGGAAATTTACCGGTTGGTAAAGCAAATACCACCAAGAGCGCCACGGCGGCTCAGGCACCCACCAACCAACACAGGCAGGACCAGCTAAAGGGTCGCGCCCCCTGACGGACAGCTCTGATACACTGAGATCGACAAACAAACGTAGATGGAAGGACGATGCTGGGTGAAAGAGAAATGGTACAGAAGACGAAGTATGGGTTAGCAGAAGGAGAAAAAGAATGCCAAGCTGGGGCCGGACGGAGCTCTGAATCCCGTCAGCACGGCGGCCAGGAGAGCAAATCACCGTGCCCCTTACAGGAAAATACATGATATATAATGACAATCGATAAGGACCATTGGAATCACAACAAAAAATATCCATTAAAAGAAATTGTATATTATAATTACTAATGGAGGATTTGATGACAATTGGACTTAGGTACTACAAAAAAATAGTAGTAAGTTCCATAGAACGAAATTTCAGTTAGCTATTTATATAATCATTACATTTAAGTAATATCAGTTGCTGAAATGTTTCGTAAGATAAAGAACTCCGTTTTGGAGATAAGGTCAATCCTCCTAAAGAGAAGAGCCGTTTCACAGGAGCTGAAGACGAAAGGGTGGGGGTTGTATTTAATAAATAATTTTTTTTTATGTTTGGATATCTATCTAAACTTTGAAGTGTTTTATTTGAATACTAAGGGTAACTGAACAATTCTAAATCTGCGGTTGATCGTGTTTGAGTGGGTTTTGTAAATCCAAAATATTCGTCACTGTCCGATATATCCACTGGATGATTCAGCTTCGGGTCCCTCTGCTAAATTCTCAATTACTTGAATCATAATATTTTTAACAGAGTCTTGGTGGTTTGAGCTGTCCCATGAAATACTGATATCTAACCGGCGGAATTTGAAGAATGGATGGCTTGTTGATGCAATAATGGCATCTGTAACGCTGACTTCATTAGCCAAGGTCAAATAAGATTGATAGCGCTTTCCAAAGCCCTTAGTGACTGCACTAAGAAGAGGTTGGCAAAATTTCAGAGAACGTGATTGAAGGCAGTTCAGCTTTTTCTCCACAGTGAGCAAGGTAGGGAGCAATGCTCCTTAAAAACAATTTTATTATACCTATTGGCGATCAATTGCCACTACAATAGGAGACAAAACTGAGATATACTACCAAAGAAATTCAATTTCGTGACTTCTGAACACTGGAAGTTCAAGGGACGTCATGAGTTGATGTAATTTGTCTTTGATTTTTAAAAGTAATGACAATGCATCAAACAGAGAGTTTCACCTTGTAATGCAAGGCACCTTTAATGAGCAGTTGATAAGTTTTCATAATTTCTGCTGATTTGGAACAACCGCTTTTGTTGCATAATGCTGAGCATTTTCCCATCGCAGCATGATTAATATTTGAAAAAGATATTTTGAGTGCCTGTTTTGCATCGTGTGTGTGAAGCACAGCGCATATGCTTAGGTAAACTGAAGATACATGGGTCAGACGAAAGGTCTTCTTCCTGATCTAAGGCACTTTTCATTAAGAAACTATCATCCAGCTCGTGCTCACCCTGATCTTCTTTACCTACCTGGATTCAATCTTTTGAATCTGTGGACACATTTGCAGCAGTGACTGCCAATTCATTAAACGCTGTAACAAAATTAGAGCTTTTATCAGTGACGGTGCTCGTGATTTTCTGCAGGGGGATGTCATATTCATTGATGATATTCTCCATATGTTCAGCAATCTTGATGTAGTTATGTTCTTCTTTGAAGCGACAGCATGCCAATACTCCACTGTGACGGAGAAGAGCAGTTTCCTCAAGCTGAAAAAAATGAAATAACAGTCCAATGTTTGTGTCAAAAATGTTTCCATAAATTTTACATATTAATATAATCGAGATAAATTCAACCAACAAATAGGTCTGCTTTCAGCCAAGAGCTGATAACTCCCTAACTGTAAAGACATTTTCAATTTCATATTGAAATGAACTGTAACGCCCCAAAATCTACGGTGACGAGTTGACCAAATATCTGCAGTAAGACATAAGTAAGAGGTGCTGTCTAATTTATTCTTCAGTAGAGCTATGGTCAATTTCTCTTCTTCTTTAAGATTGCGGCCTAGCGTCCGCCTTGAAAAGACGTTAACGGAAGAATTTAGACCTGCGGTAGTGGAATTGCATTATTGTGAGTGAAATTGATTTTCACAGTGAAATGAGAATATATGGTATGCAAATAAAATTTTATATATAAAATGTAGCTATATGAATATCCTATAGCTATATAGGACTGGTACATTAATTCCTAAATATATTATTAGTCTTTCATATTCAGAATTAGATAGTAAAATATTGACTTTCAGTAATGTTAGGAATATATATATCATTATTTCCTACATTTTTGACGGGCGGGCATGCTAGTTTTGACATAATGATATACAGGTATTGCTACTATTGCAGTGTACAATAATTACACACACACACACAAAGAGAGATAGAGAGAAGGACAAAGACACATTTTGCCAGGTCGAAGTATCAAAGATGGAATGGTAGGAGCAATAAAATAAGGTCGTTTGGAGACAATTTGTGAATCAGCGGAATCCAATTATAACGTCTGGTTTGAAACCCGAACACAATGTAAGGCTATCGCCACCCGCGTGTGAGAGCAGATAGGCAAACAGAGTAATTAGAGCTGTCTGGAATGGGAACAGAATTGGCGACAAAAGATGTTTCACCTTAATGTCAAATTTGATAAGGTCATTTTAGCTTTAAGCAAACGGAGTTTCTGTGATACCCTCGCAGGAAAAAGACACCCAAAGTATGATACGAAGTGGAGAATTTCAGCTAATCACAGGCTAGACTCCAACCAATCACAGGCTCCGCTGGGCTGACAGGTAGCTATGTACCGCCTCTGCGACCAAAGGAAGGCGGAGCTACGCGTCGCCTCCAAAATGATGCCAGGTATAAATAAGAGAACATTTTCATTCAAAGATCATTATCATAATTATTATTATTATTATATATTATTGACCCATTGATTGATTGATTATTAGACTCTTAATTCACCGCTCTGAGAATCTCCATTATTCTTGCTCTTGCCATTACAACCCGATTTAAAACATTCCGTTGCGCAAATTAAATCTTTACCATAAATGTAAACATTTCAAAGTGGTATAAAAATACAAGTGTTTAATTCCTTGCACAAAGGAGCCTTTTACTTACAAACCTTGATCGGTTAATGCCCCTGGGACCGTACATCAAGAAACCTGTAAGCAAACCACTTTACCAAACCCTTATAGGATCGCCTTGCAATCAAAACAAAGCCTACTTACGCCAAACTTATAACTGGCGACCTATACTATAATGAAATAAATCGTTATAGGAATACATCTAATAACTACATATAATCGATCAATAATTGAACTAATTATTCCTGAAAAAAAATTATTCAATAATATCTTCAAGTAAATGATTGCGCGCTTTAAGTATTTATGTATGTGGATTCTCATGAAATTATTGCAAGATATTAACCTCTGTTATTTGCATATATCTTCCTTTATTTAACTTCGCTATATAGTCTACGTAGTGCCCAATGATCCGAACCCTTTAGTATTCGGTCGTTATAAGAGCTTAACCTGTACTACTAATACTATAATTGTAAACAACATTTGTAACTCAGAACTCACCTTTAATTAATCTCACAAAAGCTGGTTGCTCCATGGTTGATAGGGGATGCGCACCTTGTATGATAAAAAATCTACAATCAGCTTATCGACAACAGATTGTTTGACTTTATTAGTATTCACCGCAAAACACTCGTAATGTCTTTACTTTAACACCGCTGAACATTTTTTTTTTAATCTTTTCTTTGAGCTGTCACGTAGTTATCCGCTTTTTGCACCAAAGCAGGATGCTTTCTCTGTTGATAAATGTATCTGATCAGATAATTCAAGGACATTTGTTTCACGTTGCCATAATTCACGTTAAATTCAATAAGAGTGTTGCAAAAGGAAGCAGGTAGGTTCATGCATGGTTAACCTACGCTACTTAACATTATCGTTAGCTACTGCAATTTTGACATTTTTTTTTTTTAAATAAGAAATAACGAAACTTGTCGATTCAATTAAGTATCATATAATTAGCTTTAATACATTCTTACCTCCATATGAATGTGTAGACTGCAAGAAGCATTGCTCGTCTCAGAGATTTCGCCATTGCATGATATACATACACACTTCACTTTTTTTCCTTCGGAAGATTTCACTCTAAATAATTTACCATCTAGTACAGGGTGACTATAATTACAAGATTCTTTATCTTCCTCGTCTTTATTATTATCTAATCTTTCCATTTCAAACCCTTTCGAAGAAGCTGAAGTTGCCATGTAGCAGTTGAAAAAACGCTGAGCGCTCTCACGATACAATCGAACACAACTGTGACCATCTGTTAAGTGAATTTGAACTGACGTAAGCAATCTTCCCTCACCGGCTCACGCAGTCAACCGTTTGTGTCATACAAATTGTGACTAGTCATAACAAAGCTAGATACTACGAGATCATAAACTTTCATCACGTCTGACATATAATGAAGACCAGAGAAACCATTAATGATACAAATTTCTTACTTCAATTCCCGATAAGTTACAACTCGAGTCGATTCGAGAGTGGTCAAGTGACTTTGAATTTCTTCGAAGAGAGGGGTTTCTCTGAGAACATTAATTGTGTGGATTCCTTTTGCAGCAGCGATCTGTAATGAAAAAATATACCATCAATAATTCAAACAATCCATTAAGAAATTTGTATCACCAATCAGTGATTGAAATTTAAACCAAACCTATCTTACGTCCCCAAAAAGAGTGCACGAAGATGTGAGGTGATCAGATTATGTAATAGGTAGGCTAGTGGCACCAAATTGCAGGATTCAATAAGCCAAGCGAAAACCTCCACAAAATGGACGCGCGGTGGTCATATTAAATCCCAGCATACTTCAGACATATAAAATAATATGTCTAAAATTGGAATAAGGAAATGACTGTATAAATTAATTTGCATCTATGAATTTGAATACAAAAAATAATGAAGGTAAATATCTTTGTTAATATATATAAATATATATATATATATATATATATATATATATATATATATATATATATATATATATATATATATGATGAAAATTAATGCAATATCGCAAGAAAAGATGAGGAATTAAACCACATTCTCCGAAGACAATTTAATTCAGAACAGTTTCGGTGTATCTCACACCCTTTTTCAACTGACACTGGATAGAAAATATAACAAAAGTGCATAAAAGCATAACACAAGGTCAGGTCGTGAAAGATCCCCTCTTTTTTCCCCAATCCCCTACTTGTGGCTAATCTGGGGAGGGGGCTTGAACATATTGAAGGGCTGACATTTTACTATTTTGTTTATTTGCTTTCTAATTACAGGATTAAAAGAAAATTGACCCTCAGATAGATTTAAATTAGGAACTGACGATATCAAGCTCGATTCTACGATTCTTCTCTTAACATAGTTAGCCGATTTAAATACCATTTTACTTCCATTGAAATCGATCGTATGATTCTTGTCTCTAACATGGCAAAATATTCCACTGCTTTGGCTGCTCACTCTAATATCTCTTTTGTGTTCATACAATCTCTTGTCTAGATTTCTCCCCATTTTCCCTATATAAACTTTATGGCAATCGTTGCATGGTATTGCATATACTCCTATGTTAATATGTTCTTTGGGTTTCCTGGCAATCATCAATTGGTTTAAGGAATTATTATATTTAAAGGCTAGATTAATACCTGCTTTTTCAAATATGTCCTTTAAACTATTTAATTTATTATTAAATGGCAATGTTATACATTTGTTGAAGTCATTAGTGCGGGAAGGCTTATTACCATAGAATGTTTTCCTAGCTGCACGAAGATGTGAGGTGATCAGATTATGTAATAGGTAGAAGAATCGTAGAATCGAGCTTGATATCGTCAGTTCCTAATTTAAATCTATCTGAGGGTCGATTTTCTTTTAATCCTGTAATTAGAAAGCAAATAAACAAAATAGTAAAATGTCAGCCCTTCAATATGTTTAGGCTTACCCCCCCCCCCCCCAGATTAGCCACAAGTAGGGGATTGGGGAAAAAAGAGGGGATCTTTCACGACCTGACCTTGTGTTATGATTATATGCACTTTTCTTATATTTTCTATCCAGTGTGAGTTGAAAAAGGGTGTGAGATACACCGAAATTGTTCTGAATTAAATTGTCTTCGGAGAATGTGGCTTAATTCCTCATATATATATATATATATATATATATATATATATATATATATATATATATATATATATATATATATATATATATATATATATATATATATATATATATATATATATATAGGTAAGAGAAAGGGACATTAGAAGAAGACTAGAATCAAAGAGAGCAGAGGGCGGCACAATGAAGGCAATCCTTTACCGAGAAAGATTGCCCATCGCCAGGAAAAAAAGTTTGAAATTCCTAGCCGAGAATTGTATCTGAAATGTGCGATGAACCTTTAAATTGTGAGCGCGTAAGAAGATGTGGTATAAAAATTCCTTGGAAGTTCCTAGCTTAGAGAGATACTGGGTTTGATGGGTTAACGCTCTGGGCGAAGTAGAGTCACTGTGCCTGGTAGCTTTTCGGTAGAGCATCTGACCGACAATCAGCCGACCCGGGTTCGAGTCCTGGCAAGGAAATTCAAACTTTTTTTCCCCTGGCGTTATCTCTGTCTTCTCGGTAAAGGATTGTCTTCATTGTGCCACCCTCTGCTCTCTTTGATTCTAGTCTTCTTCTAATGTTCCTTTCTCTTTCTTGTACTATATTGTTATATAGTCTGCAGTGCAAGGTTTCTGCACCTTTCTTTCTGTCTTCAAAATTGTTTTGAAAGGCAGAAAATAAATATGGCGAAAGCCCTGTGGTGGTTGTTATGACCCGCAGAACTTGCATTTGTTCCTTCTTTATATATATATATATATATATTATAGCGTACGAGAAGTGCAGGCGAGCGGCTTAAAAGCTTCGTTTGAATGAGTGTTTTTTGGGACTTAGGATGGCGGAGTGGATTCGCCGAGGGCTAACAGTAGTCCAGCGACGCGGGAAGCTGTTCGCAACTCGCCTACGCTATTATTTTTTCTTTGCCCCCTTTCTGACTCCCCTCAAACTACAATGGTGCCCAGACCCGGGTGGGGGAGCGTTAGCCCTTGGATAACATTTTCAAACAGGCTCTCTTCATTTCTTCAAAATACGCTCCGCTTCTAGGAGGGACGGGGGGGTTGTATAGCGTACGAGAAGTGCAGGCGAGCGGCTTAAAGCTTCGTTTGAATGAGTCTTTTTTTGAGACTCAGGATGGCGGAGTGGATTCGCCGCTGGCTAACAGTGCGCCAGCGACGCGGGAAGCTGTTCGCAACTCGCTTACGCTACTATTTTTTCTGTGCCCCCTTTCCTACTCTCCTTTATCTACAATATATATATATATATATATATATATATATATATATATATATATATATATATATATATATATATATATATATATAGAAGGCAAGCGACCGTTTGAAGTGCGCGCGGGACACACGAATATGCGAACGCGCGAAAGGTCAGAGACACCTGTGTCAATAAGACAACGCATAAACAAACAATTCGCGTTTCAAAATATATTGATCAAAAGACGAGAGTCTACAAAGCACCTGGGTAAATACACTCATTGACAATAAGGAATTGTATCACAAAGCTGCAGCAAGCGTATCCTGTTATATAGATAAAACTTGCGGTATGCAAGTAATTCGACATACACAGCTTTCGGTAGCTCCGCCTTAGGGTTGGAGAACAACCAACTCGACAATTGAAGCTCACCCCACGGACGATTCTAGGCCAAGCCCTCTAGAAAATAAGCATATATATATATATATATATATATATATATATATATATATATATATATATATATATATATATATATATATGCAACAAAGCCCACAGAGAAAATTAATACGAGGATTCAAAGTACTTTTTAACTTTATTTAGAGTTCTTTATCAAGGAACAACAGAAGTATTGAAAATTGTAATATTTATAAGGATGATAGAGAGGAGAGGGAACGCCCACAAAAAGCAAAAAACCAATCAACAAATTGAATTATTATGAAATGGAAACCTTAGGAGGAGCGAAGATAAATTTTGTTCATTGGTTTGTTTTATTTGTGGGCGTTCCCTCTCCTCTCTATCATCTTTATAAATATTACAATTTTCAATACTTTTGTTATTCCTTGATAATGAACGTGAAATAAATTTCGAAAGTACTTGGAATCCTCGTAATAATTTTCACTGTGGGCTTTGTTGCATTTATTGCTTACTCCCGCGATACTTTGTGAGTTTTCCACATATATATATATATATATAAATATATATATATATATATATATATATATATAAATATATATATATAAATATATATATATAAATATATATATATAAATATATATATATAAATATATATATATAAATATATATATATAAATATATATATATAAATATATATATATATATATATATATATATATATATATATATATATATATATATATATATATATATATATATATATATATATATAATATTGAGGATAAATCCCAGAGCCACGAGAAACGGATGTAGCATCTTTTAATTTTTCACTACGTTTCGAAAACTAAAAGTTTTCATCTTCAGGCTAGAATAAGTTTACAAAGTTAATATGCATAAAGAAAACTTGAAAAGGCCAACAAGACATTATTTTACAGGTGACCAATTACAGAATATCAGTAGAAAGTACTACAAGTTAAATTTAATATGACTTGGCAACAGTTAAATTTGCTTTAAGACTGACTCAAAAATTAGTTCATAAATTTAAAGATTATTGCAGAAATTAATTACAAACTAAGAGAAATTGACTTGGCATTATTTAAAGATAATAAATTTAAACTTTTTTTTTTTATTATTAAATTTTGTAAAGACTAACAGTTAAAAACATTTAATATAAAAACGGAAAATTTGGGTACTTACTAAAGCGGATCCACCCTAGAGAGTGAATGGTAGGTTTAACAAAGGGGCTAGTATATATATAGGTTACATTGACGGTTGGTTTATTAAAAGGCAAACCAACTAACAAACTGTAGTTAAAATTAGTTAATTAATAATGATATTGCACTTAAATCTTCATTGAGTGTAGGTTTGTAGTGTTTTATATATAGAGATTCGAGGGTTCTTAGGCAATGTTTGTTGTTGTTAAAGGCTAATACTTTAAAATTCTCAATAGAAATGTTAGTTTTACAGCTTATGGTGTGTTCCCTAATAGATGACTTTTCCTTTCTATTTAATATTTTGCTTGTACGCCAACTAATCCCCATATGAGCAGAGAACCTAGCTCCAAGAGACCTAACAGTGCTACCAATGTAAGAGGCTCCAGTACAACTGGGACATTTAAATAAATAGACATTATCACTGCGGAACTCCAAAGAGATAGGATCTTTACTGTTAAAGAAACTTCCTATCGATAGTTTGTTTATAAAAACTATTTTGGGGTTGATTTGGGGAAAATATCTTTTATAAATAAATAAGATTTTTCTTTTAAAAGTATCGTTCAAAAAACCCATCTCTGAAATTAGTAAATATATGGGCATTTTAGGAACTTTTATGCAGGGTTGAGGGGGGTCAATGAGATTATCAAATAGCTTTTTTAAAACTCTATCATATAGGTCAGAAGGAAATAAATTATTTATAAAATACTTCCTAAGAAAAATAAATTCATTATGGATTGATTGGTAAGTGGATGATAGCGAGAAACTTCTATGTATTAAAGTTTTTACTGTGGATATTTTATAACCGAAATCACAAAAACTAAAGTAGTTCAAACCTAGTCCTGTGAATGTTTTTTTTCTGTAAATGGTTGTTTGAATTTTTCGTTGGTCATTATCTTGGTTGATTAAAAGGTCAAGAAAGGGCATCTTATTATTTGACTCGACTTCCATGGTGAATTTGATGTTAGGGTGTAAAGTGTTCAAAAAATTAAAGAAAAGTTGGCTATGTGCAGGATTATTAAAAACTGCCAAGGAATCATCAACAAAACGGCGGTAGAAGGAGGGTTTGTAATCTAAATTAGTGGAAAACATTTGATCTTCGAGATGTGTCATAAAAAAGTCAGCTGCAAGTGGTCCCATTGGAGAACCCATTGCAACACCATCGATCTGGCAGTAAACTTTATTATTAAACGTGAACCAAGATTCAGAAAGACTTAATTCCAGCGCTTTTTTTAATTGGCTTCGTGAAAATCCATGAAAAGTATTTTGGGAATGGAATACCTTATTTAATATTAAACTGATTGTATAGTTTAGGGGAATGTTAGTAAATAAAGATTCAACATCATAACTCACAATATATCCATCGTTAACTTTGCTGAGTAATTCCTCTTTAAACTTATAGGAGTTTTGTATGGAGAACTGATTTTTAGATAAAGGTGAAAGTATTTTAACAAGATATTTGGCCAGTTTGTATGATGGTAAAGAATAAGAGGCAAGTATGGGTCTCAAAGGGACTCCTTCTTTGTGAATTTTAGGTAGAAAATACATGGATGCTAAATAACTGGAAGATACAAATAATTCATTATAAGTATCTTTAGGAATAATTGAAGCCTGTTTAAGTTGTGTTAAGAAACGATTAACTTTATCTTCGAATCGTAGAAGAATAGTTTTAGGTAAATCATTGATAGGTTCAAATTTTGTTCTGTCATTCAATATACTATGGGCTTTTTGTACATAGTCCTCCCTATCAAGGATCACTACACCCTTTCCCTTATTAGGTTTAGTAACTATTATATCCTTATTGCCCGCAAGTGTCCGTAATACCTTTCTATCTTTAGGTATAATTATGAAATTCGAACTTCTAGATGAATGTATTTTAGAATAAAATTCGCTGGAGAGAGAAGATAACTCAGAACAAAAGTCAGTAAAGTTTCCTTTAAGAGGTAGATCCTTAACCTTGCGTGCCATATTTTCAAAATACAGCATGAATTTAGGTTTAGCTATTTTGTAAAAAGGGAGTTTAAATTCAAGTCCCAAGCTAAGCAGAAATTTTTCCCGAAAGCTTAAAGCAGTACGTGACAAGTTGATAACTATTTTTTCCGGATCCATAAAGGTTGGAAAGGACAATCCCAAATTCGACAACTTCCTAGTGTGTCTTTGTATACATACATTTTGGTGAAATATTTTGGTTTTATGCAAAAAATACCTTATGAGGAGAATGTCTAAAAGAGACAAATGCGTCTTCAAATTGGCAAATCCTTCAGTTATATTATGTTGATGAAGAGTAAACTTTTTTGATTTAGAAGTTATTTCTAGGTTGATAAGTTGATCCAAGGAATCCTTATAGAAATACGAGTTATACAGAGATTTGCGATGTAGCTTAAAATAAAGAAATTTAGGATAAGTTTTTGAATTAATACAAACTTCAAGGAAGACGATGTCCTGTCTGGCCTTAATCATCTTCATAGTTTCCTTCTCAAGATGGCGAATAACTGTGATAACTTGCTGCCCATACTTGGTATAGATATATCCATATGGAGCTCGGCCGTGAAGCCTGCATTTAATATTGAGGATAAATCCCAGAGCCACGAGAAACGGATGTAGCATCTTTTAATTTTTCACTACGTTTCGAAAACTACAAGTTTTCATCTTCAGGCTAGAATAAGTTTACAAAGTTAATATGCATAAAGAAAACTTGAAAAGGCCAACAAGACATTATTTTACAGGTGACCAATTACAGAATATCAGTAGAAAGTACTACAAGTTAAATTTAATATGACTTGGCAATAGTTAAATTTGCTTTAAGACTGACTCAAAAATTAGTTCCTAAATTTAAAGATTATTGCAGAAATTAATTACAAACTAAGAGAAATTGACTTGGCATTATTTAAAGATAATAAATTTAAACTTTTTTTTTTTTATTATTAAATTTTGTAAAGACTAACAGTTAAAAACATTTAATATAAAAACGGAAAATTTGGGTACTTACTAAAGCGGATCCATCCTAGAGAGTGAATGGTAGGTTTAACAAAGGGGCTAGTATATATATAGGTTACATTGACGGTTGGTTTATTAAAAGGCAAACCAACTAACAAACTGTAGTTAAAATTAGTTAATTAATAATGATATTGCACTTAAATCTTCATTGAGTGTAGGTTTGTAGTGTTTTATATATAGAGATTCGAGGGTTCTTAGGCAATGTTTGTTGTTGTTAAAGGCTAATACTTTAAAATTCTCAATAGAAATGTTAGTTTTACAGCTTATGGTGTGTTCCCTAATAGATGACTTTTCCTTTCTATTTAACTGTTGCCAAGTCATATTAAATTTAACTTGTAGTACTTTCTACTGATATTCTGTAATTGGTCACCTGTAAAATAATGTCTTGTTGGCCTTTTCAAGTTTTCTTTATGCATATTAACTTTGTAAACTTATTCTAGCCTGAAGATGAAAACTTGTAGTTTTCGAAACGTAGTGAAAAATTAAAAGATGCTACATCCGTTTCTCGTGGCTCTGGGATTTATCCTCAATATTAAATGCAGGCTTCACGGCCGAGCTCCATATGGAGATATATATATATATATATATATATATATATATATATATATATATATATATATATATATATATATATATAATATTATTAAGATTATTAGATTACTGTCGTTAAGACGATTATCTCGGTCACGTTCTCCCTTTTAAAATCACCAAGTCTTGTCGCCATAGAATTTAATACTTCGCGTTAAATATATATAGGCTGCTAGTCGCCCGCAAAGTAACTTCGTGACATGACGCTTGCCCCGTTACTAGGCCAATACTAGAATAAAGAATATTTTTGCAACGCCCTTCTTTACCTCGATTTACCTTAAACCTTCGGTAAGCCCAGCCAAAATAAGAACACCCATAAGAAAACATCTTTGGAGTCAGATACTTAATTCACCTCCATATAAGTTGGGTAACCCCATAAATTGGTAACTAACACCAACACCTATAGGTGTTTAATAGCACAAGGGTGGCTCAGCCGATTTTTTTCTTGTTGTTTAAAGAGAAAGACCAACGAAGGCTTAATAATGATCCTCGTCTTGAGAAGGGCCATGGGGGAAACAAAGGAGTGAGGATGTTGCTAGTGTGTAAAAATTAGAGCGGAAATTAATAAGAATGTGGCTCGGAAGTTAAGCTAGGGTGCCGGTTATAAGGATCTAGAAAAACACCCGAAAGAACTGAGACACGGCCTTTGTCTGTGTATGCAATGCCAGAAGAATGAATCTACATCGAAGTCGTTTGGTGAGAATGTGTGAAATAAAGAGATTTGTCATTTGATCAGATGAGGAGAATGAGTCCTGTAGGTATGCTTAGTGCGTTCTTGGAGGCTTGTGGTGTACGAACTGAGCCTTTGATATCGCGAGAAGTCTACAGTCGTCCCTATTTGTCATGGCCAATGAAGCCTATAATCTATAAGAGGATATCGTGATGCTTCATCCCTGAGCAGAGGGCCCCAAGCTCTCTCTTAAACATTCATTCATATAATTAATCCATCTTTTACGCGGTCTTCCAACCCTTCTCATACACTCACTCTCCTAAAGTATGCTTTAATGCATTCTTGGAGGCTTGTGGCGTATGAACTGAGCCTTTGATATCGCAACAAGTCTACAGTTGTCCCTATTTGCTATGACCAATGAAATCTATAAGTTTATAAGAGGATATCGTGACCGAGCCTACCACTGTAGTGGAAGTGTACATGAGGGAGAGTAAGGATAGTTTTACGATTCTATACTTTTTTTCTTTCAAATTATGGCACTTGCACTTAGTAAAGTCATTCGATGGACATGGTGGTGATGTGGAAAAGAAACTCACTTCCGTCAGTTTGGAAACGAGGTTCTAACAAAATTGGTCGAGTAAAATTGCGTGAAAGATACTTAACCTTAGTAACCCCAAACGGCTACTGGGAGGATACAAATCTTCAAAACCTGTCACCCACTTCTGGTGTAGCTACAAATGAACAAGCTACTTTGTTCTAAAAGTCGATGGTTGCAAATCAAATCACTGTTAAGTTTAATAAGCATGGTTCATTTTGAAATTGAAATTTTCTTTCACCTTCCTTTTTTGCATGCAATAAAATTAACTTGGACCATTTACCTGAATAACAGCCTGCCCTACGGGTGAATATGGATTGTTTTGGATAACAACATCGCCGGGTTTAAGGTCTACAAAGTCTGTAAGCAATCGGTAAGCCGTGCACGGGTACAGTACAATCATAGAAGCCGTTAGGGTATCAACATAGGATGGGATCTGAAAAAAAAGCAAGAATGTTTTATTAAAATCTAGATATATAGGTGAAAATATATAGGCAAAAGACACAAAACTAATGGAAGCGATATAACAGTTTTTACGGATGACAAAAGCCATCATGGCGTATAAAAGGCTAATTAAGTAAATCGACCATCCAATGTACACAGCCCCCAACACCCTTATATAAACTACATCCACAGAATAAATGCCACTACAAAGTTATCACCAAACAATGCCTGTCAAAATGCTTAATCCTGCTACTTAAACAAATATATCAATATTACAATATGTACAATTCCTACCCCGAAGCAAAACTCAAAATCATCAATTAACTTCCCCCTCCTATATATTCATGTGTCATGTCTTTGAAAATATTTAAATCTGACCTACTTATGACCTCCTACACGAATACAGCACAGAAATCTACCCCTATACTGGGGAGAAGATATTTTCTTAAATCCAAACACCTTTTAGTAATTTTCAAGTTGGGATCCCTAGTCATATTATTACCCTCCAACTCAACTTGTCAAAAATGATTCGCTTCTATGTGGGGTGTAAAGATTGGCAATACCGTGTTCAGGCTCGTGTCGTAAAAAGCGATTAAACCCTTATAAGGGCCGATGACTGGGGAGCCAGGCACCCCAAACATTTATTCCTGCCATAGGTATACGCAAAAGCGGTAATGGCCGGGGTACTTTAAAGATAAACTCTTTACGTTTTCAGAAGCACAACACTTTGCCCAATTCCCTGCCTCAATACAATGCAGAAAACCTTAACGACCTATCCTTCATTTCTTTACTGAGTTCAGTCAATACAAACTCAATTCATCATCAAATGATTTTCCACAAAGTGGGGTAGATGTGCAACAATGCCACAGAAAAACTACCCAACCATTCATGATATATCAAGCAAAAAGCCTACCATCATTATTTCTATGTCAAATTGCCACTTCATAGCAATGGGGTACTATGAGCTGTAGCAACTCGTCCAGCCAGGCTTCATCCCTGGGCAAAAGGCCCCCAAGCATTCCCCTTAACAATTTTCATCCACTTCTTCCTCAGTCAGCCCTTTCTCTCTCAAACACTCCTTCATATAATTAATCCACCTTTTCCGCGGTCTTCCAACCCTTCTCACATTCACTCTCCGAAATTTTCTACCATGACTATACACTCAGTCACAACCGTGTTCACACCCTTCTTCACAGCATAAACACTTCTTCCCTAGCCATTCCCTACTCTCTCAACCCTTGGTACGCCAATCACGTATCTCAAATTGCCAAATTTACACTGCTCTCACTCGAGATATTTCATTACTCTTCCATACCAAGGTATCACAACCATATATCAAAGCTGTCATCAACATACTCCCATGCAGCTTCCAGGCACATTCCACACTCAGACCCGTACTAACGATCTGCTAGTCCATAAGACTTTCCTACCATTCAAAACCTTGTGGTCACAATGGGCACCATAATAATTCAAGATTCATTAATAAATTGCAATTATTCAAGGCTAACGCCAAGGATTCTAATATCACATCACACTCGATCCTTCACCTACAAATACCATTACCATATTTTTGTCTGGAGTGTCGGGTGTAGCATGGAAACTATGCTGCAACGGTGGGGGAGGGGGGGTAGGGCTCATGCAACACGGTCCGCTGCACAAATGAGAAATAGTCACTAACATTTAAATCGTCATGTACTTTTCATTTAAAGTCAGAGAGGTAATCAGTGGAGAAAAGGGATAGATATACACATCAACAAGAGTCTGCTTGGATTTTTTATAGCGTGGCGTGTTCCGTGTTAAAAATGTCCAATGAGTGCAATGTTAAAGTTGATTCAATAAAACAGCCCTGAGTATTATATAGCAAACCATCCCAAAGTCGATTCCTTTTATTAAAATCATATAAAATTTTAAAAGGCCGCGGTAGCTGAGATAGGTAAGACGCTCACAGGGAAACGTAGAGGAAACATGTCGAATAAAACGATGCTGCCACCGGCTGGAGCATAGTACGTAGCGGTAAGGGCGTTGCAAATTGTGCTTCTCTCACTAGGAGGGAACCACCTCCATGAGCCGCCCGGCCAAGGGGGAAGGTTAGTTAAAACTGAAGCATGGAGAATGGACGGTTCCTCAGAGAAAGGTAGACCTAAGAAGGACTTTGTATGGTTAATGGACGAAGATTGTAAAGAATTAAGATTTATTGGCTAGAAGGCGAGGCAGGAAGAGAGATAATGCGAGCAGATGCCATTCTGGCACCGTCTTCCTTCAACTCGCGCTCCAGAAACGACTCGGGGACAGGCTCAGGAGAGGAGAGAACGGGAGTAGGGGGTAAGTCAGACGGGAGCGGACGGACTTCCACGGAGGCTTGGATGTCAAGCAGAAATGAGTTCATCTTCTTACCTAGAGGGGGATCCTTGTGGGATGACAAATTGGAAACACCGGAGAGAATTTTCGGAGCGGAAGAGAAGATATAGGTGAACCTTTGCGTTTGGAAAACCGTGGTTGCACAGGAGCAGCATTAGCAGAAGTTTCTGACCAGGAAGCGTCCGAAAACGATTTCAAATACGGCCAGATGCTCTCAAGGGTGTCCATGGAGTCTAAACGTTGTTTAGACAAATGGTGCGCGTTAGTTTCCATCGGAGAGGGCAAAAAATTACAAACTGTGGACAAAACGTTAGGCACCGAAGCTGTAGAAGAATTAATACACTGGGATACCGTGAAAGGGGTAAAAGCGGGTTGTCGGGGACAAAATGGCGCGAAGAAATAGCCCTCCATGAGGCGTCCGAGAACCGGACACCGTTCAACGCAAATGTCTCCCGGACCCTACTAAGGAATGGGCTTCATGAATGAGAATTTTGTGTGTTGACGGACTGATAGTAGCTCTTTTTCAGAGAGGAAGACGATTAGGTACTTTCGGACTATCCAGATTTGGTCCACTTTTTCGATTTTTTGCAAGATTTACTATCATAAAAAAATGGCCCAAACATGCGACAGTTAAAGCAACGTCGGGGATTAATAACGTATCGAATCAGGAGTGCAGAAGTATCCTGCCTTCATGTAAGTAGGCAACTGTTGCTGGTCAAATGTTAGGAATAGAGTACCTATATTAATTCGACCACCATTAACGGTTTGAACTTTCCTTTGAACGTCGATCACACCCTGATCTACAAGCTTCGATTGCAGGCATTTGAGGTCCTAATCTTTAAGTTAATTGAGCATATTAACCGAATTAAAGGTAGGTTGGTAGTGATTGGTGCAGGAAGACACCCCACAAAAAAGTTATCATTGTTACAGGGCCACATACAACGAGATTTACCGCAACACTTATGAAAATCTTCATTAATTTCAGAAACATCCATTTTTAAGAGCTGAGATTCGGAATCTGAACGGAGGACAAGGAACCAGTGATAAGCCAGAACAAGAGCCACCTCATTTGAGAACGGCTCAATGTATTAAGTTAGAAGTGGAGCAAGATCCAGTAACGCGAAGACCAGAAACTTCCCTGGAAATGAGTGATAGTTTTTACTCCTGAACTAAATGATTTTTACTTCACCTGGTGGGCTTACCACCATACAATGAGCCCTACATGGGAAGGCAATATGCTGGTGAGGGGAGATATCATCTCTCTCCGGTAACTACAAGTGGCGCCACTTGTAGTTACCGGAGTATATCGGATGCAGTATCACTATGACCGCTCTGAGAGATGATCTCTCCCCTCACCGAGGGACGCCACCGGAACGATGGCGTCCCTCGATGGACCGACTGAATGACCAAGTAGATCTAGACCAGCCTTCCGTTTCTGGTCAAACCACCCCTGCCGTGCTACCTCAAGGTAGCACATCAGGAAAGAGGTTTAATTTCCAGGGCGGGGGGAGCATGGCCATTTTTGTATTTAAAAGGTGCCCATCTGGCGACTGACACCAGGAGCATAAGTCTCCGTAATTATTTTTCCAATCTAATACTAGGCTATATTATATAACAAAACAAATCAATAAAAAAAAACAAACAAAACCAAAGCCTCCCCCCCAAAAAAAACCCAAAACAAGAAGAGGGAAGCATATCCCGGCGTCGGGGGCAAATTAAAAAAAAAAGTCGAGGGGGGCTTTGCTAGGTTATTGAAATCGCATCATATTGTATTATATACGAGGGGCGGTCAATAAGTTTTGCGAATCGGTAGGGCAAAACAGAGGAAGGGGGATGGCTGTTTGTGGGGGTGTTAGGACAAGTTATGACAAATCAAGACCTGCAGCCGCACGCTCCTGCCTCGTCTATTTAAGAAGCAGTAGCTGATCGCAGATCGTTAGTCACAATTTTTTCAACAATGGAGAAGGTTGAGCACCGCGCAGTGATCAAATTTTTGACCACGGAAGGCAAGAATGCAAAAGAGATCATGAACGCCCGTCAGACGTGACCAACGAGAACAATGTGGCCCGTGTGGAGAGGATGATCCTCGAAAATCGACGGGTGAAGGTCGAATAAATCGAGCGAGAACTTGGAATATCACATGGAAGTGTTATGGGGGGGGAAGGCGCTTTATTATAACTTCTCTTATTTATCAATATTATACTTCATCTTGAGATTTCTATATTCGAATCTAGTTATTTCTTCTTGACTGAAGTTGACCCCTTGAAACATTTGTCTTCCATTTATCTGACTCTTGGATTTCTTGTTGGTAGAGATTCCTTCTTCTTTAAGTTGGCTGGGTTAATTCTTGATCTTCGTATCCTTCCTTTCTTGATGCATCTTCCTATTAACTTGACGTCATGATTTCTTCTTGATGCTTCTTGACGATTTGATGGGATCAGTTCTTCTTGCTTCTTGATTTCTTTTATTCTTGATGAGTTAGCCCTTGAAGTCGTTTTCCTTGATTTCCGTTTTCTTCGTAAAAATTGTGAACTGAGTTTCGAACGCGGTATCTTTAGATCTAAAGGCCAATACTCTAGCCATCACGCTGTGGCGGAATCCGTTCTGAGTTGGTAATTTAATGGGCTATTTATATTATCGATTTGGAAGGAACTTTTCTCTGATACATCTTCGCACCCCTACAGTGTTATCAACATCATCCACGACAATTCGGCCATGACCAAGGTCTCTGCCCGTTGGGTCCCTAGAAACCTCACGCCCCATGATCGACTTCAATGTCGTCAAAGTTTGGAGGAGCTGCTGCTCCTGTACAACCAAGACCCGGCGGGATTCGAGTCACGCATAGTGACAGGTGATGAAACGTGGGTCCATCACTGGGATCCCGAGACCAAGCTCGAAAGCATGGCCTGGAAGCACAGGGACTCTCCGACCCCCATCAAGTTCCGGACCCAACCCTCAGCCGGGAAGATCATGGCCACCAACTTCTGGGATTCTGAGGGAGTGTTGATGGTGGACTATGCGCCTCGTGGAAGGGCCATCACAGGCCAATATTACGTCGAGGAACTGACTGGATTGAAGAAGTGCATCCGTCAGAAGCGGCGCGGCAAGTTGAAACGCGGTGTCCTGCTCCTCACGACAATGCATTTGTCCATAAGGCCAGAGTTGCACAAGCTGCCCTGCGCGAGTGCGGATTCGAGGAGCTCAACCATCCCCTCTACAGTCCAGATCTGGCCCCTAGCGACTACTTTTAATTCCGCCAGCTCAAGGCTGCACTGCGTGGACGCCGGTTTGGGGACGATGAAGATGTCCAGCTCGCCGTCCAGGAGTGGATTGAACAGCAGTCGGGAGATTTCTGGTTGTCGGGAATTCGAAGCCTCAGGGACAAGTGGCGCAAGTGCATTAAAGTCGAGGGTAGTTATATTGAAAAATAATAAACCACTTTTCCTCATATCCGAATTGCAAAACTTATTGACCGCCCCTCGTATCATTTTGAACGGAATTTCAAACTGGGAGACTTCGCCCCCATGCACCCTTCAACTGTGAAGGGTGAACCCCCACCCCACCCCGCTATTTTTATATAATCTAGTATTATTGGAAATTCGAAAGCCTAACATTAGATTCGAATTCAAACGCGATTACCAGATGTCGTTAGGCGCTCTAATGTTCATTGTTTTTATGCCGTTACTTGGCCTCAGATATATAAGCTCCACCCCCGAATGTTATTTAAATCAATCATATTTTTTTTAATATTGATTAAATAAAATGTCCATGTCATATTTCATTCAGAGAAAAAATTCCCTTCAAAATTATATATATAATATATGGCGCGATCCCAATTAAGAATGTGGCTACCATTATGGCTGCTAATCTACTTTTTGTCATAGCATCATAATTATAAATTTACCCACCTTTAATAAGTGAAAATTTAGATATTTATAACAAAGCGCCCACAAAAATAGAAGGCAGGCATTTTTTGAAATTTAACGATAATCTTTAATTTAATTATATCATAATCAAGGTTTGCTACAGTGGGGTCAATAGGGTGGTATGTTGTGTAGCATCTCGTCGTGCCAAGGCTCATCCCATGACAGAAGGCCCTAAACATGCCCCTTCACAAACCCATTTGCTCTTAGTTCAGCGCGCCCTCTCTCACACACACACCACAAATATTTACTACCTCCCATTTTTTCTACATCACATATACCCCCCCCCCTCACATTCGACACACCCATTCACGGAATAACCGACATGAGTGGATTGGGTCCTCGACACCTCCACGCATTACTACCACGGGGTATTGCTCTCGCAGGAACAAAACTTTCAGTTGCGCGGCTTCCCAAGCCTTCGGTCTCTATCCGGGCTTAGATACCTTTTATGAAATGCGTCGGATGACGGTATAGAATTTCTTTCTGTTTCACAGGCAGAGACGGGTAGTTTGGTTCCCCATCTCCATTAATGGTATTTAACACTTCACCCGTTTCTTCTTGACTTAGATTAGAGAGAATTTCAAACCTTGATAAAGTGGTCCTCGTCAGCAACCATGGCGTATCTCCACGTGCCCATGCCGTTCATTTTGGGATACACTCGATCACCGACATTGAGCGTCGTAACTTCATTCCCTGTCTCCATGACTTCCATTACAGCTTCATTGCCAGGAACAAAAGGGACATCACTTTTAATGGGAGAAGTTCCGTCGATTATTTTCATATCTTCTAGAGTAACAGGGGCTACAAGAACTTTTGCAAGAACCTGTAAAACACATTTAAGCTGTAAGCTTTCAATGCAGAATTACAAAGCAGGTTGGAGTAGTGGGGATGTACGCGGATATAACTAGGAGTGCAAGAGGAGATAAGATACATGTTCACGGAACATCCTAGCTTAGGAGAGAAGATGGAAGGGTAGAATTGTGGCTCGAAATAGAAACTTGAGGCCGATAAACAGTATCACACTATGACACTTACCATCCTTATAAAAAGGATATTGTGGAATTAGGTGGGTGTCTAGCTGATGTACTGTAGTCAGGTTACTGTTCGTTTTTTTAGCCGTTTAACGCTCTCCAACTACTAAAATAATTGAGGTAGGACCTACAGCTTAAAGTAAGATCAGAGCTAGGGGTTGCTTATAACATAGGTAACATCGGCCGCAACGTAGATACCTATCTCGAATTCATCCGGCGAATAACCAGATCTGATGTAACTTCTCTAAGTGGGAAGAGAGGTTTCGACCCGGCTAGGAGTAGTAAATACGAGTATAAAGGAATGAGGTGATATACCTAAATGCATGGGAGCGAGTGAACGGAGTGATACTTAGAGATATTACATATGAACTTTAAACCTAATCAAGTAATTAAGCATGTAGCCATGACATAAATGTCCACCAAAAACTAGGAACGACAAACAAAAATAAAAACAACAACAAATTAGCTCCACTGTGAACCCAGATGTCCTGCGATAGTCCGACAGGACATCCGATACCGCCTCTCCCCCAAAGACAAAAACAGCCAAATGAAAAACAATTACATAAAAAAAGGCTCGCCCGTGTGGCTAGGGGAGGGGGGTCTATATCGGGTCTCCAATCGAGCCACCATCAATCTAAAAGAAATTCAAATGGTTGATGGCGCCCAGGGCAAGCATATGTTCGGCGCCCTTTTTAAATATAATTAGAAAAAAAATTTACAATGAAAAAACTAAAAATATAGAATAATAGAAATGAGTTTATGACCTTGGTTGTTTTTTTTTTAACAAACAATGAACAATAATATTGTTATGGGGGGGGGGAGGAAGATCCTTGATAGCGCCCCTAAGCACCATCGCGCGCCGCGGGCAACTGCGCGAGTTGCCAATACTTTGAAGCGGCACTGGAGGAGGCGAGCCTACTCCAGACTTTCTCCCATATCACAATCAGGTGTGCAAGAGCCAGCTCCAGCAACAGGGACAGGCGCCTGCCTTTATGGACATAAGTCACGTTAATTAAAAGTTCAGCCTAATGCTAAGTTCATCCCTTCCACCCACCCACCCCAAAATAAACAAACAAAAAAACCGAAGATAAAAACAAAACCCCAAACAAACCAAGAAAGAACCTGTGAAGAATACCAAAGAGAATAAAATAAGATGGAGGAGGCCAGCCTCCTCAAAAAAGTCAGATAGTCCACAAGTATGTGCACGAACCCGTTTCGAGTACATGGCCCAAGCGGTAGTGACCCTGTGTGCGCGAAGCTCCCCAAGACTAGGACATTCAACAAGAATGTGCAGAACAGTCCGGGTAACAATGCAGTCATCGCAGTAAAGTACAGAGGAGCGCATATCAAATAGGGGTAAGTCCCGCGAGTGTGCCCAATTTCAAGATGACAGAAAACAACCTGAAACCGTCGCGGCATTGGGGGATAATCCCACGGGAACAGTCGCAGCGCAATAGCACCCAACTTTAAGTTCCTCTCGGCCGTCTTCCATTTTGTTTACCAAGCAGCACGGATTCCTGTCGTGTAATTCGTGTGAGAAAGAACGAAACGCTAGTCTGGTCGCCCAGTCCTCGTGGATTCTTCGGCGCCCTCATTCCAAGCAATTCCCACATGTCCATGAACCCAGGTGAAGAGAATCTCGACATCCACCCGGCTCGCGGCAACCTTGGCGTCATGGGTACCGGGAACCAGAGGGTGTGGAGATTCCAATGGCCCGAAAATAGTCAGGGCGTTTTGTGAGTTGCTAAAGATCACAATCCGGTTTCAGAAAGGGCACGATGCGTTATCTGCAAAACCGAGCCGAGTGTTTCAACTGGCTTGGCCGTGAACACAGGCACAGAACCTGGTAGAAGCTCCCTTTACTTCAAATAGAGGGGATATAGAGTGGAAGCCGGCCCCCTTCTGCGACTTGGAACATTCCGTGTACTTTTATTTTTTTTACAGCGCCCATCTGGCCATTTCGCGATAGGGTACAAGTAGCTGCAATCATCCTACAGCCAAATGTTAAGCTAGATTAAAAAAAAAGGAGTGTACCCCCCCCCCCCATAAAAAAACAACAACATAAAAACAAAATTATACAAAAGACAGTAAAGACAAAAGCAAAACAGCAAGAAGAAAGCACGCTCTGGGATCGGGGCGAGACCCGCCTCCCCCAGCGCAAGATCATGCAGCCAACATCAAAGAAAGTTAAATAGAATAGAGAAGGCTAGGCTCATAGAAAAAGCCAGAAGACCACAAGTATATGAGCACGAAGCCGTCATGAGTATGAAAGACAAGCGGTAGCGACCCCACCCTCACGGTACAGGTAACGTGTGCGAAGATCACTCAGACTGGGACATTCAACAAGAATGTACCGAACAGTCTGCGGGACAACGCAGTCGTCGCAGTAAGGTACATGGGAGCAATCCATGAAATGGCGGTGTGTCGTACGAGTGTGCCCAATTCGAAGATAACAGAAAGCGACGACCTGAAGACGTCGCGGCCTTTTGGAGTAGGTCTATGGAACAGTCGCGGCGAAATAGCACCCAATTTTAAGTTACCCTCGGCCGTCTATCATCTTTTTTGCCAGGCTGCCCTGATTCTTGTCGTGTAGTCGGTGTGTGAAAGAGCGAAACGCTGGTCTGGTCGTCCAGTCTTCACACACTCTTTGGCACACTCATTTCCCGCAATCACCACATTTACAGGAAGCCAAGAGGAAATAATCTCAATTTCCACCCGGCTCGCGTAAATCGTGGTGTAACAATACCGCAAACCAAGGGTGTGTGGAGATTCCAATAACCCGAGAGCACTCAAGCGCTTTGTGAGTCACTAGAGATCACAATCTGGCCTCCGAACCGGGAACGACGTGTTATCTCCCGCACCGAGCGGTGCATTGCAAGCAGCTAGGCCGTGAAGACAGGCAGCGCCTTGCAGAGCCACGCTGACTTCAAATAGAGGGAGTATGGCGTGGAAACCGACTTCCTGCGACTTGGAGCCATCCGTGTACGCTGATACGGATCCAGTGTGAAACGAATTGCGCTCCAAAAATGCCGCACGCACAGGAGCTTAAGGAGCTACGGCGTGACAAAGGCGGTACCTTTCAGGGTGACGTCCTGAGCCAAACTAGAGGCACCACCGAGCTCTCGAAGACGTTTCCTCGCCCTAAACCCAAAGGCCATAGGGTATGACTGGCGTCTCTCGACGGTATAGGCACAGTCGAGATCAGCGGCGGATGCAGTGAGAAGCGTTAGCGACTGAAGGAGGCGATGGACCCACGCCTATAATGCACTGTGCACGGCGCAGAACAAGTGTCATAACCCTGGTATCGACAAGTAGGGTCTCAATGGAACTGACATGCAGAAGGCACCGGTGTGGGGGAATAGAGTCAACCTTCAGTAATACACGCTCGGCTACGGATACATAAAACTCACATCCGTAGTCAAGCTTCGAACGAACATAGGATCAGTAAAAAATCAGGGCAGTAGCCCTATCAGCCCCCCCACCCCTCCTCAAGTGATGACTGTCAAGGAACGAAGAATATTCATGGCGTGGGTACAAAAGAACCTAAGGCTGCGAAAATGTACCTCTCAGGTTGGAGTTTGTCGAAAACAAGACTAGCCGAATTCACTACTTCCAGGCGAACCCCGTATAAGAACAACTCCAGGTCGGGGAAAGCCGTGGTTGTCGGCAGAAGTGCACCACCTTAGTCTTGGCCAAGGAAAACTGAAACATATTAGACCGGCATAGTGACATGCGGTTCAATCCCTGTTTGACTTGTCGCTCCAGAGTAGGCATCTGGGTGGCACTAAAAGATCAAAAGGTCCTCTACAAAGAGCGTAGCGAGAACATCTTCCGGCATCATCGAGGTGATAGCGTAAAATACTAAGGGCAATGAATGTGACAATGAGAACACTTCCTGCTCCAGTAGGACGGAAAGGGCTCCCCCACCCCCATATTATGCAGTCGCCAGATAGCCCCTTAAAAAAAAAACCCGAACCCCATATTATGCTGAATCGACGATTTCGCAGAAACTCAAAAATAATGATTGGGAGGCGGGTATTTTAGGAGCCCATCTGGCCACTGCCTAGTATGGCTAAAGTTGCCGTAATCACGCTACAGCCTAATACTATGTTAGATTAAAAACAATTTTTTTTTTTTTTTTTTTTTAAGAGCTCATCTGGCGACTGCCTACTTGGGCATTAGTCGCCGTATTAAAACTGGCCTAGTTCTAGGCTACTTTAAAATAAAATTAAAGAAGAAAAAAAACAAACCAAAACACCCCAAAATGGGGAAAGGAAGCAAGCTGGTGCGTCGGGGAGAGGTCCCCCCGGCGCAGGAGCGTGCAACTAAAGGAAAAAAACAAACAAAAAACAAAACAAAACAAAACACAAACCTTGCTTAAATAATAGGGAGAAGGCCGGCCTCCCCCCAAAAGTCAGCAAGTCCACCAGTCAAAGTGCACGCACTCGTCCCGAGTACAAGGGACAGGCGGTAGCGACCCCGCCCATCCCGGTACCGGGACAGGTGTCGTGCGCGAAGATCACCCAGACTGGGACATTCGACAAGAATGTGCCGAACAGTCTGGGGGACGACGCAGTCGTTGCAATAGGGCGCAGGCGAGCGCTCCACCAGATAGCGATGCGTCACACGAGTGTGTCCGATTCGGAGACGACAGAAAGCAACCTGAAGCCGCCGCGGCATTGGGGGATAGGTCCATGGGAACAGTCGCGGCGCAATGGCACGCAACTTTAAGTTCCCTTCGACCGTCTCCCATCTTCTTTGCCAAGCAGTCCGAAGAGCTGCCCGTATTCCTGCCATGTAGTCGGTGTGAGGAAGAGCGAAACGCTGGTCCGGGCGCACTCTTTGGCGCGCTCATTCCCCGCAATTCCTACATGTCCAGGAACCCAGCAGAGATTAAAAACAAACAAAATAACATGCAAAAACTAAATAACAAAGATAAGCAGTATCACATTGCTTTGAAGAAACGGGGCACGGCTCTCCGTAGTCGACACACTTGGCCATACATAATAGGGATTTGGCGTGTACGGCCTTGGAACACTTTATAGAGACTTTGGGTAAATCCGATTTGGCACGTCAACACGAGCGATTCGTATACCGAAGCGGTGTCAGTAGTAGCACCTCTGCGACAGTGGTACGAATGCTTTTACACTATAGCGATACCAACCTGCATGCACAGACTCAAGGAGTCATGGTCGAACGTGTCCATCCCTGTTTTCTCATTACACATTCGACCTTGACCGCACCGTGGTCGACCAGATCTCTAAATAGTCAACGTGTTCCCTCGCTTAAACTACTCCTTTCACGAAGTTCATGGTAGAACGCGGCGTCACACTCATCGGCGAGCCAGTAAGTGTCCGAAGGACGCCTCGGAAGGGTCCGACGCATTCACCAGAAAGCTCCCGTCCGAGAAACGGCTTTTCTTCGGCTTTATAACAATCATGCTAGCTAAAGCTTTCTTCTGGTGGATCATGTTGCATTTGTGGCCAACATGCTGCTATCTGTTGAGCGAATAACCAGAAAACGTTTGAAGCCAGCGACTTTAGTTTTGTCCGGGCCTCCCAACCCGTGGTTGTGTAGGAACCGGACGTGACGATCTTGGCCTGGTCGCTTGCCGAAACAGCAGCGGGCCCGTCCTTTCCCGGAGCTCTCGCAAAGGGAGAAGAACCTCTAGCCCTGTTTGTTATATGTTGCACTTATTCATTTATATTTGTTCATATGTATTCATGTTACTAATATTTTGTTTTGATTCTTTTCTAGATGTATTATGAATATAGTTGATTAAACCCTATCAAAAAAGGACAGTTTGAATATACCTTACTACTCATTACAATAAAAAGCTTGTAAGGCAGCTATGCTCACCACTACTCATAACTATCTTTACACTGTTTGTCTTCTCTCTTCCCCTGGAAATTGCTCATAGGTGGGACGGACAGGCCTCATCAAGATCTCTCTCCGAGATGAAGGGATTTGTTGTCAAGGGGGCACCAGTTGGGAGACGAGGTCCCTCCTGTTCTTGAGTCATCGGGGGCCCGAGCCGCCTGAGGAGAAGTTTGTGCAGAGGCGGATTCAGGTTTGGTACCGAGCTCGGGTTCGTCCCTATGTAAGATCCTGCAATATGGGGCAGAGTACTAAGATGGAGTCGCCCAAAGAAGGGCGTAAGGCGGAAACCCCTGAACCCTTCAAGAAAGGAGAGAGAGAAGCGCCCTCTCCGCTGCAAGAAGTTTGGAGGGAGCCCTGAATAGCGCAGGGTGGTGGAAGCCACCTTCTTTTCAGAGATGGAGCTGCACGATGGCGGCTCTCGAGATAGCAAAGGGGAAGCCGCCTTGCCGCATGGAAATGGTGAGCCCTTGCCCCGATTGAAGGGGCGTCTCGTGTTACCTCTTTCTCCTTGACACCTAGGGAGGGCGAGGCCAGGCTTGGAGGCACCTCTCCTTTAATTTCTATTGTCGCCATTATTAGATAAAAAGGAAAAATATGGGCACATAGAAAGTAGATACTATGACGTCCCAATGCCTTTGGAGGCTAAGAAAGTCTCCACAGGATCGGAAATTCCAGAATGTGATCAATTACACCTAATCGGCGCAAGGGTCGCGCGTTGATGGGCTTTGCCAACCCGGCTCGCCTTTAGGCGAAATTGTCCTCGAGCTTTGACTATAAAGGATCGTCCCGACGTGTACTGGAAGAAAGTGAGCAAGTCGACGGCCCCACACACCCCATGCCTAATAAAGTGCCTTACCCAGGGAGCTTTCGGCTCTCCCAGCAGGTAGAGACCTTATGATATACACTCCCACTCGACTAAGGACCCATAAGATGACGTAAATGCGTCGGGCAGCCAGAACCCCTGTGGAAGGAGGTAACAAGGGGTAACAAGGAAAGGAAGTACCCTAGGAGACCTTACGGTCCATTCAAAGAGGGTACCTTTGGACTAGCAATCGAGCGGGCACATGGCTGCTCAATTGTTTTGCGTCCCTAAACGGCCACTTTTCAAGACTTTGTCTAGTCTTGACTTGAACTGGTCAACAGATTCACTGTTGACAACTTCCACTGGAAGTGCGTTCCACTTAGCCAGATATGTAATAAAGAGAAATAGATAGAGACGGGTACACTGACGAGTAAGGTGGGTGATCACCTACTATTACTATACCCTGATCCTAGGTGATCTCAGGATGGCATGCAATCCACCAAGGCTACCGGACCGAACTCTGTCAAGGTGAGAACAGTTCCTCTTGGTACAAAGTGCGGGTAGACAAAAGATTGAGGGGGATAGCCGTCATAATAATAATAAATAAAGATAAAGTAGCGCTGAGAGGGAGCGAGGGAGGAGAGCACCAACAACTTTTCCAGCCCCCATCAATGTTGACAGGGCTTCCCTAATTTACATTCAGGCAGGGAGGAGGTGCAGCTCCCCCAGGTACCAATTGTAACAGGATGATATACAGGGTACTCCCCTGCGGGGTAATACCGTTTAAGCATTGGGATGATAAAGCCACAGGAAAATCCGTGGGTCAGCTTTCTAGGACGCCGTTTCGCTTTTTTTTACGTGTGTAATTCTTCCACACATCTCCCCCCCCCCTTTACCCTTGTACAACGGTAATATCGCAGTATTCTGATATAAATTAACTGCACTATAAAGCGTCTACGAGAAAGCTTCCTGATTCCCCAACTGAACGTCTCACAAAATTGCACCTTCATATAACCTTTCCACTACCACGTCTTTACTTTATCCACATTTCTTCTATCCGGCATATTCACGCATAATTCCCCGTCCCTGCTCTCAAGCAGTCTCTGGTTCAAAACTCCTCACACTTCCTCAAGTTATACACACACACATCAACAAATCGGGACAGATTAGAACCCGATCCGTTGCCTGAGCCTTGACCTCGAGGTGTCGAAGTGAGCAAGATGTAGTTTGAGAGGTCCTCTTTCGCGCGCAGATCGACGGCGTCAGCTGCACCGCAGCTTCCACATCAAAGAACCCTCAACATATTTTACACCAAGAGCAGATGGATCCTACCTTACATTCCCTCTCTTTTCATTCCCCTGCTTGTCTTTTGGTTATTTACTTAAAAGAAAAAAAACAATAAGCGCATCACTGCCAAAAGGGTTTCGAAGTGGATTGTAAAAAGAATAATGAGGTTAGGGACAACTGAAAATGTTTGGAAGATACATAACCAGAGTAGTCTAAAGAGGAAGCTACTAATGAGGTTATGGAGGCTGAATACCTCTAAATAAACTGATTTATGTGGAATATAAAAGTATAGAAGGGATCAAAGTAAAAGGTAAATTCCTGGACTATTTTTTAGTCTATTAGAAATACAAGTCAAGGAGGGAACCTCCGACAAAGACTGAAAAAGAAAGGTTGGTAAAGGCATCGAACCCAGGAAATCCTTGAGCACTAGATTTTTTCTTACCATGTTCCACTACCATCGTAGAAAGAAAAGCCATTTACATTTCCCAATGTCCATTAGTAAGACTTTAGAATTCCATTAAAAACTTCTACCCGTTGCTTTGTCTGCAATTCCGGCTAACATTATGTTGGCAGTCTAGAAGAGAATTTCCCTCTGCCCTCACTAGTCCCCAAAAGGGAGGGACCGCGGGCAAGCTCCTTCCCGGAACACTAATCTCCATCTGGGGTTCGTCGCCTTCCACGTGCCGGAACATGTTATAGGAATTAATCCACGACCCTACAAGGTGGGGTTGGCGCGCATCAATGCGACTACAGGTATGAGTGGACAAAGTCCGTGGCAGCTTCGCCCTTTACCGTCAATGTGTACTGCACTTGCAAAAACAAAACTACAGAGTGCGCAGCGATCCCATAGCCGGGTTTAGTCGCTTTTTACCACACGAGCCGAAAGACCGTATGAGCATGCTTCTTGCCCCACATAAAAGGGGGATGTATTGGAATTCGGGGGTATAAAGACTCCGTTAATAATTATTATTTACCTTTTGATTATCATAATTCCCCCAAATATTTTCAAAACAAGAAGTAAGGAGCCCATCAGAGGGAGCCGAGGTTGGAAAGGGATTTAGCAAAGAATTTTCCCCCCATCAACTATTGGAATGGTCTGCTCGGAGAGGATCTTAATTGCAGCATCATAGAAATGTTTAAAACCCGTTTGAACCATGATTTTAAAGGGAATATATCAAATGGGGGTCTTGCGTAGCCAAACTAGTCCATTGGAACTGATTTCTTATAATCTTTATCATAACAAACCATAACAAAGATTAGGAGATGTTAACTTAAACAATTTCCAGTTTTTGACTGGGTGAATAAAAAGAAGGGTTTAAAAGTGAAGGCAACATTGTAATTGATAGAGGTATAGATGAAGAAGATTGGTTGAAATGGTAGGAAAGTCTCTTGGGGTAATTAGATATGCGAGTCAGCTGGTACCAACGTTGATGCATTTAAAGGTAACATTATAATATTGCCTAATCCAACGGATTTTCGTCGACACCTTATTTTTTTAAAATGTAATAAATTTCCAAAAGAGTAGGGAAAAACAAACTCCCAAACCGAAACTGGGTGTAAAAGAGCACACAATTTATATAAACCTGACTAATGGCGGACGGAGCAATAAACAAATGACCGTATAAACTAAAATCTGTGAAATCACTCAAGAAACAGGATAAAAGGGCAAAGTAACCAGACCGTTATAAAAAAGTTTAGAAGTGTGGAGGCACAGAAAGAACGTTCTGCTAAAACAGAACGTAGACAAAAGGGTGTCATTGAAGAAGGGTTGGGAAAGTACAATGTCCGAAGGTTCACGAGGGAGGGATCATCAAAAAAGGGCTGAGATATAGAAATCACTGCGGCAGAGGAATCGCAAAACGATCCACACGGGGATCCTCGCTCGAAACTATGTGGTCGTGGGTCAGTCGAGAATGTCCGATTCGAAGGAACAAGATTTCTGTTATCTCGATGGTCACGACGAACCGACTGAGAGATTCTCCACAGCCATCCCGCTTCAACTGCCGATGGCCCTGTACATATTTCCGAACGTCTGGCAAAGCTACCGAAGGGATGGGGCACCTAGGTTAGCTGCAAGGAAATCCATCTGCGCAAATTTATTCCCGTGGCCTCCCACGTAACTAGGAGTCAAACAAAAGGTGACCTTATATCTCGACGCAATCCGCTTCAACCACGCAAATATTTTGCACCAAGGGATGCAGAGAGCTAAGAGAACGAAGGGACTAAGACACTTCTAGAACCAGTAAAAATAATAAAATTGGTAAAAGGCAAAGTAAAAATAACGCGGAAAACTAACAAAATAGCTGATAATTTTGCGATAAAAATATAAGCTGTCCTAGGCAAGGTCTGCCGCAAATATTCCTCTGAGTACAGCGCTGCCGCACCAACACCACGGATCGACTTGGACTCATCGGTATAGATTGGGCATAAGGAAGCTTGGTAGGAGACCACGATATGTTTAGAGGAGAAGAGGCCCGACAGGGTGGACATATTGACGGAATGGGGATTACGGCACGGACATCCAAACAGGAAACATGGTCGCCCATTTTGAGACCTGGGGGTTTGGCCATGGGCGGTATCCTATTAAAGAAGGGCGCTGCTGATGGTGTTAAAAATAGATATGAACTTCAGTTATTGGTCTGTTGTATGCGAGAGGAGAACGTAAGCACACATCCAGTCTCTGCTATGACAGCGGTAAGAGGCCACTCAGCGCATACAGGCTGTTGACACGTGATGTGCGAACAGCAGTACTCCCAAATTTCGGATGGGGTCTAATTACTTTAAAGTTAATGGGGGAAGCCAAGGAGTAAACCTGACACTCGAAATCAAATTAATATTGGACGAGGGCGGCATACAGTATTCACAAAGTGCGTCACTAGCCCATGCGAAAATGGAGTAACAATGTCGATTGAGAATAGGTTACACCCAAGAACTTGAATTGTGCAACAAATTCAATATTATAATTATTTAAGTGAATAAGTGGAGAGGGGTGAAAATCTCAGGTGCAAAAGTGCATAGTCTTAAGTTTTAGTAACGGAGAAACGATATTCCCTCATACGAGCTGGCGTAAATACCCCATCTACAGTCAATTGTAAACGGCGAGCTGCTGCTGGAAGTCGCGCGGACGATACAGAGTGCCAGATCATCCACAAAGGTGGTGGCCGAAACTCCTCCGGGGGAAGAGAGCAGACGGTTAATAGCATTGGCAAAACAAATAACACTTAAAACACTACCTTATGGAATACCTTCCTGTCTTTTCATGGCTGAGTAGGTGTTCCCGATGCGAATATTAAAACTACGAGAAGATAAAAAAGGGTATAAAATTAAGTAAAATATTTCATTCCCAAGTTATACAACTGCAAGATACTATACCATCAGGTGGTATCGTAGTCCTTCTCTGTCTTTTGACAAATGCCTCCAGTACAATGGTTTCGGAGTGAATAAGTAGATCCATAGTGTTATGGTCTTTACAGAATTCACATTGAAAATGCGACAAAAGACCATTTGACTAATTAATAACCAATCAAGTCTGACGTTCACCACTTTCTACATCAGCTTAATAAGACAGGTAGTTAGGACAATAAAGCGATAATGATGAGAATCCAAAGTATCCATATTTGGCTTAGGAAATGGCAACGCCACCGCGACTCGGCAGGATGTAGAATAAAGAGCCTGTTATCCAGATTAAAATAAAAATATTAATAAAAATAATTCTGTACAAAGATGTTGGTGACAAGTGAAATCAAAAGGAACCTCGTTAAGGTTGGGGCACGTTTCTGCACATTGTGAAAGAACAATGAGCAATTCAAAACTAAATAATTTATTATATAGCAGACTTAATATTGTAATAAAAACAAAAGGACGAGACTGCTTGAGATCTTTTAGATTGAAAAAGTCTTTTGGATAGCAGGTGACATTACTGAGTTTATAAAAGCAGACAATACCGGAGCGGTATGGCCAACATACCGATCCTTTATCTTCTTAACCCTCTTCCAGACCATCGGGGCCGTGGTCAAAGAGGAGATGGACATAACATAAGTTTGCAATAATGTTCTGCGGGTCTGTCGCATAGTCCTCTGGCAAAAGCTCAAGGTCTATTCGTTTAAATCCGGTTACATGGTGAGGGGTTTACACACTACTGGGAGTGGACTGACTTATAGGTTTGAACTGCACAATCGCTGTTCCACCACAGCAGTGATCACTTTCGGGTTACAGGATACCACCTTGGAACGATAAATTCAGCAGCGCTATGGATAAGAGATGTTATGAAATCCCTTGGAGTGGACTGAGTTATAAGTTTGAACTGCACAATCGCTGTTCCACCACAACAGTGATCACCTTCGGGTTACAGGATACCGCCTTGGAACGATAAATTCAGCAGCGCTATGGATAAGAGATGTTATGAAATCCCCCGCAAAATCAACATCATAATCTCCCCAAAAGACGTCAGTATGCAACGAGTCTCGAAAGCCACCTCAATCAGTCTTTCGTAAATCCCACTGCGGGGGCGAGATAGTGGAGGTCTGGGAAGAACAGGTTTTATAACAATGGGGAAATGGTCACTTCCATATCTCATCTCGAACGGACCTTGGAAGTTAGAGAAACAGTCTGAGGAACACAATAACATGTCTAAGCAACTATAAGTCTGATTAGTCAAGATAACAAGTAAAATCACCACAGTTAAAAATACATAAAAGATGTGAGCAAAAAAAGATTAGACTATGCAACTTGTACCATTAAAAACGTCTCCTCAAAATGAATGACGGGCATAGAAATCTCCTCACAATAAGAATGGAGAAGGTAATTGGTTCAAAAGTTATAGTAAATCAGATTTGACCATAACAAAGTGTGGAGGAAGATACAAAGAACAAACTGTTGCGAGTTGGATAAGACTCGCACAGCTACTAACTGCATAGCTGTACAGAGGGGACGATAACTGGAATAGCGTGACGTCGTTATTATGATTGAAACACCAATATATGCTGTAGCCCCAGCAGCGGTGAGAGTTGAAAACAGAAAAACCAGGGACAAAGGCAAATTACAGTCTTTTCTTGTAAACAGAAAAAATGTTGAATATGTAGTAATAGAATTTTCAATTCCTCACACTTGGGAAGGAGACCTTGGCAATTCTAATGTAAGATTGAACCGATTATATTCTTACGAGTGGAAACAACTGTAGTAATTTTATTCACCCCAGCGGAAGAGGTCTGGACGGCTGTCCAAAAGATCCAGGGGGGTAGTAAAAATGACCATCCACCACGTGGTGAAGGGGAGGAAGAGTAACAATAGATAGGCCAGAAGAAGAAATTGAGGTTGATGAGGAAGAAATGTGATCGGTGCTACATAAGATTGAAGAGGTGCGCTCAAAACCAGGTGGATAAGGAAAATTCAAAATTGACCCAGCACCTTGTTACGAAGGAGATTCTGTATGCACATCACTAATCCTGATTTCGTCAGTCGAACCAGAGTTTGGGTCATAAGAACATAAGAAAAGAAGGAGACTGCAAAAGACCATTCATGGCCTACACTTGGCAGCTCATCCTCTAAGCTCTTGGGAGTTGGTTTATCCGTCTAAATGTGTCAGGACTCAGAGGCACTGCATTCACCTGTCACAGTGTGCTGGGTGGTGGTTTCCTCCTTTTGTGAGGATATTTGTAGTAGATTTCATCTCTGGAAAAATCATGCAGAGGATCATTTATCAAAATCAGATCAATCATAGTCTATTGATAAAATATTATGCGCTACATGCTTGCTTGCAGCTGAGGATTCGGAAGATGAATTCTTCCTCTTTCGCTGATTTGGATAATTTGTCATTTGTTATCCAGTGCCAATGGAGGTCTCATAGATAATTTTGTATGTCAACCAATTTTTCTCCCCTCAATCACATAGGCAGCGAACTGCCTAGTATCTTGAGGAGGAAGAGTATGACACTGGGTAGTCATGGGAGTAAGTCTAGACAAAAACAACCCTCCGATTTGAAGGGCAATTCTTTCTTGTGTCACGGAGAACATAGGAATAGAGCATCCCAAATAGAAAAACCTTTTCTCTGACTCGATGGCGCGCCTTTTTGATATCAAAGATGTAATAAGTTGCGTACTAAAAGGCCTTCCTTTTCGAAAGTGGAAAATTGACATGATTTGTTGGGCCACCATAATTAATACAAAGTGAAGGTCTGTCGCATTCACGATCATGGAAGACCGAGGCACAATTGACACATGTTGTATGTTGATAAGTATGACCAACATGCCGAGATAATGACACTTAAAACAGTGTCTAGGCCAGGGTGGGTAACCTTAAGTGTGTGTGCCCAAATCAGCCAAATCATTGATACAAAATTTTCGCACGTGCTAATGCATTACAATGCCCAATCTCTTAATCGTTTTACTTGACTAAAACACAATAAAAGGATATAAAATTAAAGATATTCTTTTAATAATTTTGAAACCCTTATTAATGATGCCTAAAAATCAGAAAAAAATGATTTTACCTACAAAACCATATTGAAACTAAGTGAATCTCTACCACTTTTAGCACAAAATCAAAACTTGAGAAAGAAAGAAAAATGGTGGACCTTTTATTTATTTAGCCTCAATGAGACTGCTGCTGCTGCATCGCTGATGTCATATAATTTCTAACAGGTTGTACAACATGAGGTTGCGATATAAGAGAAGTTGGAGATACATTTGAGTTTTGTTAAGGTGAGCATTTGGCTTCGCGTGCCATTAAGTCATTGGCTTGCCATGTTTGGCACGTGTGACATGGGTTGCCGAGGACTGGTCTAAGCAGTACAAAATAACGGCCTACCGGGATCTTGAGATACTCAGCCTTGACAAAATAAGTTTTTTACATTCAAAAGTGATAATTAACGTGGAAGTATTGAGTGGGTAGAGCCAGGGTTAGTTACCCTAAAAATATTAGTTACACCTTGAGACATCAACTTGTTTTGTAGTCGACAAAATTGAGCCTGAGATGGTGTAAGAGACTAGAATGTCTGCATCCTTAGACATTTTCCAGACATCATCATGATGTGTTCGAGAAGTTCGAGAAATGACCTCAACTACCAAGTCTAGAGAGAGACATGGCTCACCACAACAGGATTCTGATACCTCAAGATAAAGGTTTATCAGAATTAGATTTCAATAGTAGAAAACGATAACTTTTTTTTTTCTTAAGAAGGGAGGTGTATCTTAAGGGAAGTAGCCTGAAAAGAGGGTTGGGGTTAAATGCTGTCGCGCCAGAATTAGATTCATGCTCTCCCTTTGACTCTCCACTACCGAGGGAAAGGGGCCAGCACGCAAGGTAAATTGGGACCAGTGACGGCTTCCCTCAGGCACGGCACACGAAGGATAATGGAAGAGCCCACGCCCCACAGTTAATGAACCACAAAACGCATTGTCAGCAGGTCTCTGATAGAAGGGAGAAAGGGGATGAACAAGAGGGGGAGACAGAAGAAAGGAATCAGATGCTAAAGGTCCACTTCGCCAACCCAACTTGGGTAACGGTGGACCCTCCTTCGCTGTTAGAAGGCAGGAGCCCATCTTGTGTGTCCCGAAACAATGGCTAGGGAGGGGGAGGGGTCGTTGGTGCATGGCAGTAATACTGGTATGGAATGAAAGCAGTGCGAAAGGACAATTTGAGAGCGATGTTTGGGGTGCGGAGGGTAGAAAGATTGAGCAAACCGGGTACAAGATGTTTATAGTATGAATGAGGTTGTGGCAGTGTTCTTAGGTGGTATAAAAAGAGTGGATGAAAATAGACATGTAAAGAGAATACACAGGCCTGAGAAAGGTCAGAAGATTGCGTAAAAGGAGTTATGTGAATGAGTGGTTGAGAGAGAAAGGGCTGACAGGGGAAGGTGGGTAATATCGCGTCCAATAGGTGGCTTCCGCCCTGAGATGAAACATGACTGGATGAGATTTTATAGCACAAAGCACCCCATTGCTATGAAGGGCTAATTTATAGAAACATGTGTGGCCTTGTGTCTAAAGGGCATAGAGGTGGGTGGGAGGAACTGAACTTTTAGGTCGCATTGAAGTGCACCAACCCTATAGACAGACCAATCACTAATATTTGGCTGGAAAAAGGTGAAAAAAAATGGCTGGGATTAGCTTTGGCACCGGTCGGTCTATACTCGGCTATAGACTGACAGAGGTTGTAATTTTGCCAGGGCCCCAGTCGGTCTATAGCCAACCCTAGTGGGAAACTGGTTGTAGTTAAAAGTGAGATTAAAATGAATTCTATCAGATGTCTAAAGCATCTCACGACATTCTCCCAAGAACTAATTCAATTCAATTGTTAGGTCTTCTCTCCCTTGCTCATGGATGAGAACCCCCGCTCCCCCCTGGACTGGATAATGAAATGTTTTTAGATCAGAATACTAATAACTGACGTGCCTGAATCAAGTATCAAGCAAGTGGGCAAATGCAAGAAGCAAATTTATCTTCAATATCATACTACTTTTCCCACAAAGTGGGTCCGCCGAGCTTCAACACCATAAAAACGCCCCACCCCTCTCTTTACAGGACATTTGCCCTTAAAATAGTGACCGTAACTTTGCTGCGATATGGAACTCATATGAAACCGTGGATTCACCCACGAATGCGTCGCATGGAGTGGAGAGACGTTAGCCATGCCATGGGGAAAACTTATTATCTACGATGTCTCAAAACTATACTTTACACATTTGTCAAAGAGGACCTAATATAAATTGGAGAAAGGCATATGCCATCCATTATTTCAACTCTGATTTGGACCCTCCATTAAATTGTAGATAGGGATCAAATGACTAGAGTTGGTAAAAAACAAAATTACTATTCCCTATATACACTCCAATTATTTTCTGCTTTATTCAACAACTGACAGTGGGACATACTAATATTGCTAGTTGAAAGTGTGGGATCAAGATAGAAGAGGTCTCTCCACATTAACTTTCTTAAGCAGATGTGATAAAACAAACCTAGCATATCATAAAACCACCGACCTGCCTTTCCCGTGGTTTGTCCAGACATAAAGTTTTCTCCTTTACTACTTTAAAGGGCACTCCATATTTATTGACAATGAGTTCAATCTGTGAGTGATGAGCAAATGAATTACAATTAATCTCTCTTTCCTTAGGCTTGGAACACAGTTCTTGTATAAAGATCCAACTGAGTCTTTTCTTATACGAGGGTTCAAGAAATTTTCTCTCACATATAGTAATTGGAATTCGGAAATTGGTGCAATTTCGTTTAATGTAGTTTAAACTCATTCTGAATTTATTATTTTTTCCTAAAAAAAGACAAATATTGCAGTTAGAAGATTATCACATCCTTATTCAGTATTTTTAATATATATTATAGAACTCTTAATATAGCCGTTAGACTACTTTTCTGATCAGACCCTTAACTATGGGTATCTCCTGGATAAGTACACTCAGTTAAGAAAAGTTATTTTATTAAAAAAAAAAAACATTTGTAGACAATTCAGTAACAATTGTATAATTTTAAAAAATCATTTCACACCTGTACTATCTCACTAAAACACGAGTGAAATGGATAATTGTAATTAATGTACATAATTACATAAATAGCATATCCAGATACAATGACCTATCATTGATTTCAATTTTGGCTTTCAACCAGTGTGTAGGAACATTGTTCCCCATCATGAAAGAAATATAGCCAGTTATCTGATGGGATCCTGACTTGGATCAGTTAAACTTTGGGACTGCAGTGAAGTGTTTCCCTAACTCAAACCATGAATAATAGTAAAATGTAACAAGCCATCCTTGTGTCGTTAGGTATATGTCATAGGGGGCAACTAAATCTGACTATAAAAGAGTGGAGACACTGGGTTAGGAACCCACATTCTGCTAAATTAATCCCACAAATGGCTTAAATTGCTCTGAATCCAATCGAAAACTTCGTTGGACCCAATCTGCCTGAGAGTACCTTATAAATTACTTATATTTTTGCTTTGAAGTGATGGCTGGTCAGTTTTGGGTAAAGTTTATCTGTGTCAAATCACATTGATAGGACATGAGCAAAGGAATGTCAAAGGCACGTGCATATCACAGAAAGGCAAATGGATACAATACCCAAACAATATAAATCAAACAGGTGACACCAGTCAGCAAGTAACAACATTGAGCTCCTAGCCAAAGCCTTACTAATCCATCTTGCGAATATGCCTGGAACGAAAATAATCAGAATCCCATTCTACGAGCCAATTTGCCTTCACTTGTGATACGAGGTGCATGTAGGTTAAGCCAGTTTTGACAAGATTCGTGAAGAGGACATAATCAGGATTGCGGCCGAACATCATTGACGATGGATGAATCTTTGCAAACTCGCCAGAATGCAGCAACTTATATTTCCCACCGAATGTCACTTCTCCAATGTTTTTATATAAGGCACTAATCAAGCATCTGTAATGTTAGAAGATGCAGTAAACAAAAACCATAAAACATTTGACGCAAAGAATTTTTCCTTTATTGACTCAATTTTGAGATTAAACAATTCTATCATTGTAGCAATCAGGATTTTAACTCTCGATTCTGTTCTAAGCTAAGGATTTGAACATCAACAAAGGATGTGCTAACCGTATCACACCGAGTTCCTTTCAAGCCCCTTTTTTTCTATGATAGTTTATTTCTGATGTCCAATTCCTTGTCCATTGTAGACTTTATAGTGTATAAGGTCTACACTGAGTGGAGAACACTTCCCACCATAAGTGAATTTGCCACATTGGGCATGGTTCAGTGGTGCAGTGAAATGCAATTCAGGTAGACTTTGCAACATGTGCATATGTTGTAACAACAGAGGCTTAGAACCTAGGTTAAACTGTAAGTTTCCCCTGAAATATGGACCAGATAGATCTGCATTTGTCTAACCTTTGTGCGCAATACAGGATAACATTGAACTAAAATCTATATAATTTTTATAATTACATCTATACAAATCTTAGGCAAACAAACCCTAAGCTATGAGTGAGACACTTACTTCAAAACAGGTTCACTGGCACCATTGCAAGATATAAGTTTAACTTTATTCTTGACACACAGTTCTTCCAGTTGTCGTCTAACTTCAGAAGCATAAGACAAGTTACGGAAATTCAGAAAGTTTTTTCGACACCACCCCTAGAAAAGTATTGAGTATTATTTGATGGCATCACTAACAAAAATCTTTAAAAGATAGCTATAGGAGGACAAAAAACAAACATCGGTTTCCTTTATAAGCATCCTGTCATGTAATGCAGAAAATGTGTACAAAAAAAAAGCTTTAACTCGCATTATATTAAATGAGTAGAAATTCTATTTCCGATTACATTGGGTGTGGTAAGTCACCAGATGGATTCCCATCTCAGGTGGGCCTCAAGGTGGCTGCCATGTGTTGTAAGATACTTGTGGTTTAGATCCCACATTAAATTGTAGGCTCCCACTGAGATAAGAGGCATCAAAATAAGAAAAAGTTGTATGTAAAACCACCTACCAAATTATTTATCAAAATGAGATCAAATGAGCAGAAAGATAAATGAGAAATGAATGAGGATCCAGATGGGAACACTGAGTTATTTTGAAAGGAAGTGAAAAGGGCGAAAAACCAAATAGAACAGCTATGTGAACATTATATGAGAATGGGAAATTAGAGATAAGCAAGGAAGAAGATAAGGTAATTTAATGACCAATGTACCTATGCAAGAAGCAGCAAATGTAAATATGACTGGCTAAGAGAAGGCAATGTGGGTGCAGTATCAAGGTATGGAACTGACGAATATGCAGATGATTGTTAGTTATTAGATTGAGGAATAAGTTCTTGCATTTTTTTTTAATGTTGTGTTGATTTAAGTTTTGTTGGCGTGATTTGTGCACATATTAAGAAACAATAATAAATAATGAGAGCAAAATTTGCAAAGGTTAGGCTACATCTCTTAACAGCGTAAACTATTAGGGTTTTGCTTAGGCTACGTCTTGAAGTTGAGTAATAAGTCATTGCAGTTTATTTAATTTAATTTTTGTTCTGTACCCTCAAAATGGAATGTCAAGTTGAAAGAAAGGCGCATTTTCGACACAAGTTGTTATTCATTTTCAATCGAGACGGGAACAATGCAAACGCAGCCAAAGCTCATCGCGATATTTGTGAGGTGTACAAAGAAAATGCTTTATCAGAAAGGACAGCTCAATGGTGGTTTTCACATTTCAATCTTATGATGAAGAACGTTCTGGTCACCCCATTAAGTTGGATGAAGATCAATTGAATGACCTTCTTCATGAAAATCCTCATCAATCGACTAGAGAATTGGCTGTACAATTGGTGTATGATCATAAAACTGTAGTGAATCACCTTCATTCAATGGGGAAAATTAAAAAACTCGGTGCATGAGTTCCACACGCTTTGAGTGAAAGCAACAAATTTCAACTCTCCACGATTGCCACAGGTTTGCTTTCTCATCTCAAGGTTACTTGTGGATATAAGGACAGATTTCTTCACCGCATCATCACTGGCGATGAAAAGTGAACCATCGAAAACAATGGGGTTTTTTTATTGGGGCTACCAACTTTTGGTTCCTGACAACTGTCCCCCATCTCTTTGCCAGGCAGACTGAAGGGCTGACCTGTTTTCTGCCATGTAGTGAGTGTAGGAGAGAGTGAAAAAAGTTATCTCAACATCCCTCCAAATAGTGGCAGCCATGGCATGATGGTTACCGCAAACCAGGGTGTGCGGAGATTCAAATGCCATGAGAACACTCAAGGAGCTCTATGTTTTGCTACCAATCATAATTCCATACCCGAAATGAGTACAGCATAAAATCTCACGTATAAAGTTGCATGACAATCAGCTCGGCTGTGAAAATAGACGCAATGCCTGATAGATCCCCACCAAGTTGAAAAAGAGGGGATTTTTTTTTATTTTTTTTATTTAAGGGGCTATCTGGCGACTGCCGACTTAGGCATAAGTCGCCGTAAACAAACAGCCTAGTTCTAGGCTACTTCAAAAAATGGAACAGGGAACAACAAAAAAGAAATAACAATAACAAAAAAAACAACAACAACAACAACAAAAATTAAGCCTGGTTAAAAAAAAGGGAGAAGGCCGGCCTCCCCCAAAAAGTTAGCAAGTCCACCAGTCAAAGTGCACGCACTCGTCCCGAGTACAAGGGACAGGCGGTAGCGACCCCGCCCATCCCGGTACCGGGACAGGTGTCGTGCGCGAAGATCACCCAGACTGGGACATTCGACAAGAATGTGCCGAACAGTCTGGGGGACGACGCAGTCGTTGCAATAGGGCGCAGGCGAGCGCTCCACCAGATAGCGATGCGTCACACGAGTGTGTCCGATTCGGAGACGACAGAAAGCAACCTGAAGCCGCCGCGGCATTGGGGGATAGGTCCATGGGAACAGTCGCGGCGCAATGGCACGCAACTTTAAGTTCCCTTCGACCGTCTCCCATCTTCTTTGCCAAGCAGTCCGAAGAGCTGCCCGTATTCCTGCCATGTAGTCGGTGTGAGGAAGAGCGAAACGCTGGTCCGGTCGCAGACTCTTTGGCGCCCTCATCGGCGCGCTCATTCCCCGCAATTCCCACATGTCCAGGAACCCAGCAGAAGATAATCTCGACATCTGCCCGGCTCGCCAAAACCGTGGCGTCACGGATATCGCGAACCAGGGGATGCGGAGATTCCAATGCCCCGAGAGCACTCAGGGCGCTTTGTGAGTCGCTATAGATCACAATCCGGTCTCCGAACCGGGCACGTCGCGTAATCTCCCGTACCGAGTGGTGTATTGCCACCAGCTCGGCCGTGAAGACAGACGCAGTGCCTGGTAGAGCCCCGCTGACTTCAAACAGAGGGGATACGGCGTGGAAGCCGACCCCCTCTTGGGACTTGGAGCCATCCGTATACACTGGCACGGTTCCAGCGTGACACGATGTGTGCTCCAAAAAGGTCGAACGCAATACTCCCGGCGCAGTACAAGCTTTGGGAGCAGAGGCGTGGCGACAAATAGCCAAATGTGGTACCCTCCAGGGTGGCGTCCTGGGCAGAACCAGGGGCGCCACCGGCCCGAGAGCTATATCTACCTCTCGAAGGAGTTTCCTGGCCCTAAACCCAAAGGGCTTAGGGTATGACTGGCGTCTCTCGGCGGCATAGGCACCATCGAGATCAGCTGCAGATGCAGTGAGAGCTGTTGGCGACTGAGGGAGGCGCCGGGCTCGCGCGTACAGGCGAGTGATGCACTCCACGCGGCGCAGAGCGAGTGGCATCTCCCCAGCATCGACCAACAGGCTCTCAATGGGGGAAGTGCGGAGGGCACCGGTCGCAAGGCGAAGGCCGGTGTGGTGGATCGAATCCACCTTCCGCAATAAACGCTCGGCTGCGGATGCATAAAACTCGCATCCGTAGTCGAGCTTCGAGCGAACAAAGGATCGATAAAAAAGTAAGGCGGTAGCCCTATCAGCGCCCCAAGCGCTGAACGTCACGGAACGGAGAATGTCCATGGCGCGGGTACAAGAGACCCTAAGGCTGCGAATATGAGCCTCCCAGGTGAGGCGTCGGTCGAATACAAGACCAAGGAAACGGTGCGACTCAACCACATCCAGGCGCACCCCATTAAGAAACAAATCTGGGTCGGGGTGAAGCCGTGGATGGCGGCAGAAGTGCACCACCTTAGTCTTGGCCAAAGAAAACCGAAACCTGTGCGCTTCGGCATAGCGAGAGACGCGGTTCAATGCCTGTTGGAGTCGACGCTCCAGAGTTGGCATCTGGGCCGCGCCAAAAGAGATCGAAAGGTCGTCCACGTAGAGCGTAGCGAGAACATCTTCCGGCAGCACCGAGGTGATGCCGTTGATGCTCAGGGCAAAGAGTGTGACACTGAGGATACTTCCCTGCGGGACACACTCTTCCTGTTCCTTTGGGCCAGAGAGAGCTCCCCCCACCCGTACGCGGAATCGACGATCTCGCAAAAATTCAGATATAAACATTGGGAGGCGTCCCCTCGCCCGCATCGTGTAGAGAATCTCCATGATACCGTATCGCCATGCGGTATCATAGGCCTTCTCCAGATCGAAAAACACCGTGGCGTAGTGCTGTCTACGAAGGAAAGCCTCGCAGACGGCATTTTCCAGTCGGAGCAGAGCATCCGACGTGGAGTGGAACTTGCGGAAGCCGCACTGTGCGGAAGACAGATGGCCTCCGCTGTCCAGGAAAAAAGCTAATCTAACGTTTACCAATTTCTCCATCAACTTGCACACGCAAGAGGTTAGAGAGATTGGGCGGAAACCGGTCGGAGTAGAGTGATCTCTCCCCGGTTTGCGAAAGGCGAGCACAGTAGCGATTCGCCAGGAGTCTGGGAGAAGACCTTCCACCCAGATCCTGTTGAACAGATCTAACAGAAAGGCCATGCCTCGCTCACCCAGGTGTCGAAGCATGGCGTACGGGACATCGTCCGGACCATGGGCGGTGTCCGCGCACGAAGCGAGAGCGGAACGCAACTCACTCACAGTAAACTTGTCGTTGAAGGGTTCTCTGCCACTGGAGGTAAAGTCCAGCCGGCGGCCTTCCGCGACATCACGACGTGCATTGAATGCTGGCGGAGCAGCATCACGGCTAGAGAATGCGGAAAAAGCGGTCGCTAAGGATTCCGCCACGGACGCGGGGTCTGAGATTGCGGTCCCATTATCCTGGAGAACGGGAGGGGGGTCCTGCGAGAACTTGCCCCGAATCCTTTTGACTCGCTTCCACACCTCAGCTAAAGGGGTCTTCCCGTTAAGTGAAGACACGTATGCCCGCCAAGAAGAGCGGCGGGCGTCCTTCGAAATATACCGGAACCTAGCCCTAGCCCGACGAAATTCAGCGACAGTGAAATTGTTCGGGCGGCGCTTATAGCGCATGTAGGCATAACGCTTCTGTTTGAGGGCCGTCTCACACTCGGCCGACCACCATGGGAGTGGTCGGCGTGCAAAACGGCCAGACGTCCTAGGAATAGTAGTCAGGCCCACGGCGATGAGGTTGCCGGAGAAGAACTCAACGGCCTCATCTACCGACCTAAACTCCTCGACTGAGATAGAGAATTCAGTCATTTCCTGAAATGCAGGCCACCGCGCCCGCGCCAAGCACCACCGAGGTGGTCTCTCAGGCGGCAGGTGCCCTGAAAATGATATTTGAATGGGAAAGTGATCACTACCATGGAGGTCATCGACCACCCCCCAATCAAAATCAGGCTGTGCATCCGAAGAGCACAAAGATAGGTCAAGGCAAGAAAATGAAGCGGTTCTCGGACAGTGATGCATAAACTCATCCACGTTTAGGACACCCATCTCAAGCTCTTCGATCAGATCGGCAAGGACTTGTCCCCTGGGATTTATGGAGTAATCTCCCCAGAGAGGATGCCTGCCGTTCAGATCTCCAAGCAAGAAATAGGGCCTCGGCAACCGTGCAACGACGCGGCGGAAGTCCCCCGCGTCGAAGTCAGCTGACGGTGGAATGTACGCAGAAATGATAGTATACCTTCTATCCAGGTGCAGCTGCACAGCCACTGCCTGAAAGGAGGTATCTAAAGAGAAAGGAAGAACGGAGACATCATGCCGGGTGTAAACTGCGCATCCCCCAGCACGGCCATCCCGCGGTGGTGGGGTCGCAAGACCCTTATACCCCGGGAGGGCAGGGAGGGGGCACGCACCTAGCATGGTCTCCTGCAAAAAAATAGCTAACGGAGAACGGGACGAGACGAGCCTCCGCAGCTCCTCCCAGTTGGCCCGGAGTCCACGGCAATTCCATTGAAGGAATATGCCCTCCAGGCCTAGCTCGGAGGAGACGCGGGGGCCCTCCTCGAATTGAAGACCCTCACGGGAATGGCCGTACGCTTCCCGGGGGCAGAACTCCGGGCGCTGTTGGCCGGACAAAGCGCTGAAGGCGCTGTCGCCTTCGAGGACTTATTGGGGGAGGTTGGGCTCGCCATGCGAGTCTTTTCCTCCCTCCGCCTCGAAACCTTAGGCGGGCGTTGCGGCTTCGGAGGAGGGGGGCCCTCTTTTCGAGGAACCACCGTCTCCGAGCCACTCGCTCCACCTCGGGGCGTGGGCGAAGGAGCCGAAGCTCCTTTGTTGCTGTCCTCCTTTCGGGGGGCAGCTTTAGGAACCCCGGAAGATGGCCTAGCGACCATCTTCAGGGGTGTTGCCTCCTGTGAGTCTAACGACTCGGTGGAGGCGCGTGGCCGTTTCGCCTTACGGGAAACGGTCACGCTGGGGGAAGAGGGGGGAGCCCTGGTTTTAGCCGGGGCAGGGTATGAGCCCTTTTTGCCGCCAGCTTTACCAGGGGAGCGCCCGGGTTGGGTAGAGCCCGCAGAAGGGCTCCGAATGGGCGCGGAAACAACCGTGCTCGTTGGCCTGGATGGGCCGGGAGCAGAGGGTGCCTTCCTAACTATTGAGGCATATGACGTCCCAGGCAGAGCCGGGCGCGCCAGGACCAAGTCCTTTGCCTCGCGGAATGAGAGTCGATCCTGGGCCTGAACGGCCAGGATTTCTTTCTCAAGGAGATATGCACCACATTGCTTCGAAGAAGCAGGGTGCGGCTCTCCGCAATTGACACACTTGGCCACACACGATTTGGACTTATCGTGTGCGACCTTGGAGCAATTTACACAGACTTCGGGTGACCCCGACTTTGCACGTCTACATGAGCGATTCGTATGGCCGAAGCGGTGACAGTAATAGCACCGCCGCGGAAGTGGCACGAATGCCTTCACGCGGTAGCGGTACCAACCGGCACGCACCGACTCAGGGAGCTTGTCACAGTCGAACGTGACGAAGAGTGTAGGGGTGGGTCTCGAGTCCCCTCCCTGTTTTCTCATCACACGTTCGACCTTGACCGCCCCATGGTCGGCCAGCTCTAAGGTGATGTCCTCAATGGAGTAGTCAACGAGTTCCCTCGCATAAACTACTCCTTTCACAAAGTTCATGGTAGAGTGCGGCGTCACACTCACCGGGGTGCCATGAAGTGTCCGAAGAGCACTAATCTTAGCCGCCTCGGCGGGATTCGCCGCATTCGCCAGAAGGCTCCCATCCGAGAAACGGGTTACCTTCGGCTCTCTACCAATTGCACTGGCTAATCCTCTCCTCTGATGGATCATGTTGCCCTTGGACAACATGGTGCCATCAGTGGAGCGAATAACGAGGAAGCGTTTGAAGCCAGCGGGCTCGAAAACCCACGGTAACCTCTGAATGAGGGGCCCCGATGTCATCGAGGCTCCGCCCTGTGCACTCTTGGTATTAGTCTTCTTTGTCAGGGGCTCCGCAACCGGGGGGGCAGAGGGGGCGGATGTGCCGATCTTGGCTTGGTCGCTTGCCAGAGTGGCAGCAGACCCATCCGTCCCCGCAGCCCCCGCGGATGGAGAGGAGCCCCGAGTCTTTTTTGTCTTTTTCTTTTTCTTTTTCGGAGAGGAGGGCGGGGAATGAACCCGCTTTTCACCTCCGCCAGCAGAAGTCCCCAGGCCAGATGGACCAGCCTCAGCCAGGTCCCTCTCCGAAATGGAGAAGGTCCTGGTTGTCGTAGGGGCACCTGTCGGAGAAGATCCCTCCCCTCCTTCTACTGCCTCGGAGCCCTCAGCCATTTGAGGAGGACCTTGCATAGGGGCGGATTCGGGTTTGGTGCTTGGCACCGAGCCCGAATTCCCCCCCATGGAAGGCCCTACCGTCTTGGGCTGGGTCTCCTCAAGGACCATGTCTATCACAGGAGGGGCCTCCAGTTGGCCATCCCCTCCCAGGACATCGCAGGTCCCCTTGGCAGTGTCGCCAGTCTTGTATGGGGAGGCACAGGCCTTGACCCCGGCAAGGTTTAATATTCTTGCCAGCAGGTCTTTTGAGGGAAGCGACCGAAGGGGCCTGGCTTCCCTCTCCCCCCTAAGGGGGTTTGCCCTACCGAGCCATTTGATGGGGAGCGGCTGGCTAAGAGCTGCCTGCTGGCTTTCTTGGCAGTCCCCTTGAAAAGAAAAGATGGGACTGCCGCTGGGAAAAGGGAGGTGCCCGAAAGCACCTCCAGAGAAGGGGGTGAGGGGGAGTCCCCTGCACCCGTAGGCGAAGGAGAGGAGTAAGCCTCCTCTCCGGTTAGAGAAATATGGAGGGTCCCCTGTGCAAGCACAGGGGGGGGGGGGGGACCTCCATTTTTTCGGTGGAGCTGCCCAAGGGCGGCTCCGTCGATGAGCAAGGGGGAGTTAAAGGGGTTTGGGTTTTTTTTGGTTGTTCATCTATGGGCATGGTGACCCTATTTTTGCCACGGGACGCAATAGCTCATCACCCCTCGCAGTAGCCCGCACTGCGAGAGGTGCTTACAAGCCCGGCAGAGCCAGGCGCCGCCATTCGGGACCACCCCTCCCGCCTGGTGGCCTGGCAGTCCATCGGCATGGCGGCTCCACCTTGGACACGGCGTAAAAAAGATAGATTTTGAAGAGGAGAGGAAAAGGGATGTGAGGAAGGTATGGGTGGGGATGAAGCAGGTTGTTAAAAAACCCCCATCCCGAACCGGAGCTCAGGGGTTAGGGAACAATGTCCCCTCCCCCCCCAGCCCCGATCCGGGGTGGTTGGCTTGAGAAGAAGGTCAGCATCTACCCTGTGAAATTAGAGGCTGACCAGAGAAAGTTGTGGGAGAGGTTGTATGAAAAGCGACGAGGTAGGGAAGAAATCGGGCTATCTGAAGGAAGGAAGAGAGGCTAAGCTGGGGCTGGACGGAGCACTGGATCCCGTCAGCACGGCGGCCAGGATGGCAAATCGCCGCGCCCCTTACGGGGGAAAAAGAGGGGAGAGCGTGTGGAGCCGACCAACACCCTCTTTAGATTTAGAGCCATCGATGTACACTACGACTCCAGTGACACAAACAGAGAACCAAAAAGTTGAAAAGCAATACACAGGGTGCTATAGAAGTTTTGGGAACAGATCCATGGTGGTTAATGGTCAGATGCGGTACCCTCCAGTATTGTTCTGGGTAGAACCAGGGGCACCACCAGGCCAAGAGCTACACCGAACTCACGCAGGAGTTGCCTAGACCGAAAGCTATAGGTTTTGGTATGCAGATGCAAAGAGAGCTTATTGGCGACTGAGGGAGACACCACGCCCACATGAAATAACACAATGCACTGTCAAGGTGTGTGGTTTTTTTTTAGGAGCCCATCTGCCGAATGCCTCCTAGGGCAAAAGTTGACGTAATCACACCACAAACTACTACTAGGCTAGATTAAAAAACAAATAAAAATAAAGGGAACAAAGAACAAATAAAAGGACAACAAATAAAAACAAAAAACTGCAATAAGGCAACAAGACGGAACCACACTCCGGCATCGGGAATAGGTCCGCCTCCTCCCAGTACAGTAACATGTGACCGAGTACAAGGGACAATTGGTAGCAACCCGCTCATCCAGTACCAGGACAGGTAACTTCTGCGAAGTTCACCCAGACTGGGACACTCAACAAGAATGTGCCTAACAGTCTGGGGGCAACGCAGTCATCACAAGGTGCAGGCGAGCGCTCTATCAAAATGGCAGTGCATCCCGCGAGTATGCCCGGAGATGACAGAAAGTAACCTGAAGCCAGTGCGGCATTAGGGGTAGGTCCATGGGAACAGTCGCAGTGAAATGGCACGAAACTTTAAGTATCCCCTCGATGGTCTCCTATCTTCTTTGCCAAGAAGCCCAGAGATGGCAGTGACCATACAGCTGGTTTGGTCAGCCAGTCATTGCAGACTCTTTAACGCCCTCATTCCCCACATTTCCAGGAACCCAGCATCCTGCGAGTATGCCCGGAGATGACAGAAAGTAACCTGAAGCCAGTGCGGCATTGGGGGTAGGTCCATGGGAACAGTCGCGGTGAAATGGCACGAAACTTTAAGTATCCCCTCGATGGTCTCCTATCTTCTTTGCCAAGAAGCCCAGAGATGGCAGTGACCATACAGCTGGTTTGGTCAGCCAGTCATTGCAGACTCTTTAGCGCCCTCATTCCCCACATTTCCAGGAACCCAGCATCCTGCGAGTATGCCCGGAGATGACAGAAAGTAACCTGAAGCCAGTGCGGCATTGGGGGTAGGTCCATGGGAACAGTCGCGGTGAAATGGCACGAAACTTTAAGTATCCCCTCGATAGTCTCCTATCTTCTTTGCCAAGAAGCCCAGAGATGGCAGTGACCATACAGCTGGTTTGGTCAGCCAGTCATTGCAGACTCTTTAGCGCCCTCATTCCCCACATTTCCAGGAACCCAGCATAAGATAATCTAGACATCTGCCCAGCTTGCCAAAACTGTAATCACAGATATGGAGAACCAGGGTATACATAGATTCCAATGTTCAGAGAACCCTCAGGGTGCTTTTGTGAGTTGCTATAAATTACAATCGGGTCTCCAAACAAGGCCCAATGCGTTATCTCCCATACTGAGTGGTGTATTGCAACCAGCTGGGCCATGAAGACAGATGTAGAGCCCCACTGACTTCAAACAGAGGGGATACAGAGTGGAAACAGACCCTCTCTTGGTACTTGGAGCAATTTGTATACAATGGAACGCTTCCAGCATGAGAATGTGTGCGGCAAAAAGGCTGAATGCAATACTACAGGTGCTGTAGAAGCTTTGGGAGCAGAGGAGAGGCGACAAATAGTCAGAGGTGAGATCGCCCAGGGTGGCGGCCTGGGCAGAACCAGGCATGCTACGGGCCAGAGCTATATGGAGCCCTAAACTCAAAGGGCATATGCTATGACTGGCGAACAAGTCCGGGTCGGGATGAAAGTAAAAGTGCACCACCTTAGTCTTGGACAAAGAAAACTAAAATCTGTGTGCTTCGGCATAGTGAGATGCAGTTCAATGCCTGTTTGAGTCGATGCTCGAGTTGGTCTCTGGGCCACACCGAAGGAGATTCAAAGGTCATCCAAGTAGAGCATAGCAAGAACATCTTCCGGCAGCACCGAGGTCATACTGTTGATCCTCATGGCAGAGTGACATTGATGACACTGCCTTGTGGGACACACTCTTCCTGCTATATTAGGCCGGAGAGGGTTCCCCCACCTGTATGCAAAATTGACAATCTTGCAGAAATTCAGAAATAAAGATCAATGAGTTGTCCCTTCACCCCATTGTATGGAAAGCTCTAAGATACCATATCATCATGCAGTATCATAAGCCTTCTCCAGATCAAAAAATACCATGGCATTTTCCTGTCGGAGCAGAGCATCCAACGTGGAATGGAACTTGCTGAAGCTGCACTGTGCAGAATACAGGTAGCAACTGTTGTAGAGGAAAAGGGTTAATCTAACGCTTACTAATTTCTCCAACTTGCACACAGAGGAAGGTTAGAGAGATTGGGCAGAAACCGGCCGGGGTAGAGTGATCTCTCCCCAGTTTGCGAAAAGCGAGCACATTAGCCATTCGCCATGAGGCAGGGAGGATACCCTGTCCAGATCCAGTTGAACAAATCTAACAGAAAGGCCATGTCTCACTCACCTAGATGTCTAAGCATAGCATACAGAACATTATCCAGAGCATGGTGGTGTCCTTGCACAAAGCAAGAGTGGAATTCAACTCACAATGTAAACTTGTTAAATGGTTCTCCACCTCTGGAAGCAAAGCCAGGTCAGTGACATCATAAGTGCATTGATGCCAGCTTTAGGATCCTCAGGGAGATGGCATCATGACCAACTTCAGGGGTGTTGTCTCCTGGGAGTCTAATGACTAGGTGGGGGAAAGGGGAGCCCTGGTTTTAGCTGGGGTTGGGGTCGAACCCTTTATGCTGCCAGCTCTACCAGGGAAGCGCCCAGGGTGGGTTGAACCCGCAGAAAGGTTCTGAATGGGTGTGGAAACGACTGTGCTCGTAGGCTTAAAACATCACAGGCAGAGCCGGGTACGCCAGGACCAAGTCCTTAGCATCGTGAAATCAGAGACGATCATGGGCATGAATAGTCAGGATTTGCTTCTCAAAGAGAGCCGCCACAAGAAGCAGGGGGGTGCAGCTCTTAGCAATTAATACACTGAGCCACACACGATTTAGACTCATCGTGTTGGCCTTGGACTAACTTACAGACTTCAGGTAACCCCGACTTTGTGAGTCTATAAGAGCGATTAGTATGGCTGAGGCGGTGACAGTAGTAGCACCTCCATGCAAGTGGCACAAATGCCTTCACGGGGTAGCGCTACCAACCACCATGCACCGACTGAGGGAGCTTGTCACAGTTGAACATGACGAAGAGTGTAGAGGTGGGTCTCGAGGCCCCTCCCTGTTTTCCCATCACATATTCGACCTTGATCGCTCCATAGTCAGCCAGCTCTAAGGTGATGTCGTCTATTGAGTAGTGTGTGAGTTTCCTTGCATAAACTACTCCTTTTACTCACTGGTGTGCCATCAACTATCCAAAGGGCACTAATCATGGCCACCTTGGGGGAATTCAACTCATTCGCCAGAAGGCTACCATCCAAGAAAAGGGTCACCTTTGGCTCTCTACCAACGGTGGTACTGAAAAGCTATGATGCTCTTTCTCGAGCACATAGCTTTTCAGTGCCACCATTGCCTGATGTTTCCAGCAGCCTTCCTGATGGTTTAAGTGTGGCTTGCACTGTTCCTGGTAGAGGAGACCCAATGATTATGAGCTTTTTCAAAGTTCTAAGAGATCACCGCAGCTTGTACAATCACTCTTTGAGGGTCACTGGTTGTCACGATCTGCAGGAACAACTAGTAACAGAAATTCTTGCACACCAACAGAAATATCCTGTTCAGCTTGGAAGGTCCTGTACTGCTGCATTGAAGCTTATGAAGATTTCTGGTCAAGCTGCATCAGAGTTGTTTCTTGTGGCCTTTGCTAATGTTTACAAGTTACAGGAGGTAGTTCATCATTCGGCAAGCAACTCTATTAATTATGACCCTACCCATGCATTGTCTGATGTTAACTAGTTGCAGGGTACACCTCCAGTGTTTGCGAGGAACCCACTACAACCCTGTGCGGGAGGAAGATCACTACACTCCTGAAAGAAGCAAACCTGACAGTGATATAGACACTCCCACTATTGAAGAAGACTCTGATGATGATCTGAATGACCCTACCATGTCTATATTATTACCTTCTAATATGGCTTGCAGCACGACTCACTCGCCTGGTCATTATTGTAGAGTTCTTGTATTGATGAGCGGTGTTAACTTGTGTGCTGTATTTAATACAGGTGCTCAGCTCAGCCTTATATCTAAGGATACTTTTGAGCAGCTCAATTGGTCATCTGCTGTTCATCCCTGTTGTATGAGAATACACTCATTTGGTAAAATTCTGCTCACTGAAGGGTCTGTTGATATTGAGCTTAAATTTCTACTGAATTTTGATCCTGTTACTATCTCGTGTATTGTCATACCAATCAAGATCTGCCTTGTTGCCTGTTACTGGGAGCGGATACCATAAAACAGCTGTCAGCAAATCTGGATTATGGCACTAAATGTGTTGTTTCCAACTAGAGATGGTGTGTGTCTGACCCCTATGTTTCCTCATAATTCTTCTAACGTCTTTTTTGAGGTGTGCATGGCCTATAATCTAGTTTGTAATCTTTTGAGTATAGAACAACTGAAACTTTCTCAACAAAGTGATAAGACCTTTAATAAGTTGCACCATGTCATAGCTTCTGGTATTCGTCCTGCTTCTTGGAGATGTGCAGATTTAATTCCTTTCAAGATTCTTGCTGCGAATATTCACATTCAGGATGGAGTTCTTGTGCGTACTTATGATTCCCAGACTTTGCCCATAAGTTCATTCCCTCTCTTGGTTGAGTTAACTCTACATCTACATAATCAGCACTACCACTCCAGATGAAATAAACTATATGACACTGTGAGGAATCTTGTATGGAATCCAGCCTTGGGACATGTCATCTTTGATATTTGTTCTTCGTGTCCAACGTGTCAGTATTATAAGAATTATGCTGTTAACCCTGCTCTTCCCATAATCAGAATTCAAGCAGCCTTTCCTTTTCAATTAGTTGCCTCGGATCTTGTGCAACTATCATGAGCCAGTCAGGGTCATAATGGCTGTCTCGTTGTGATTGACCACTGTTCAAAGTGGCTTTCTTGCATTCCTTTACGTAACAAGACTGCATCTTCAGTTCAGCAGACTTTTGAAAATTAGAATTTTTCCTGCCCTGCCTAGTAAGCCTATGAGACTGTTAACTGACAATGGGCCTGAGTTCACCTCAGCAATCTTTGAAGAAATGATGAATCGGTTTGGTATCATACATGTTTACTAGACTCCTTATAACGCTAGCTAAAGCTCTTCTCTGATGGATCATGTTGCCATAAGTGGAGCGAATAACGAGGATGAGTTTAAAACCAGCGGGCTAAAAAATGCAAGGGTAACATCTGAATGAGTGACCCTGACATAATCTAGGCTCGGCTCGGCTCAGCACACCTTTGTTTTTAGCCTGGGACTTCCCACCCGGGAGAGCAATGTAGCCGGATGTGCCAATCTTAGCTTGGTTGCTTATCAAAATGGCAGCAGACACGTCTATGCTCGGGGAAGGAGAGGAGCTCCCAAGTCTTTTTGTCTTCTTTTCATTTAGGTGAGGAGGGAGGGGAATGAACCCACTTTTACCCTCTACCGGCGGAGTCCCCAGGCTAGATGGGCCGGCCTCAGCAACATCCTTCTCTGAAATCAAGGAGGTCTGACTTGGGTTCAGTGCTTTGCACCGAGCCTGTACTCAACCCCATGAAAGATCTTACCATCTGGGGCTGGGTCAACTCAGGGACCATGTCTATCTCGGCGGAGTGGGGTGGGGTGGGGGGGTCTGTGTGGCCATCCCCTCCTAAGACATCACAGGTCCCCTTCGATGTACCTTTTATTTTGTCATGGACTGGTGAACCAGCATCCATCAGGAAAGAGGAGAGGGGGCCAGGCATACTAACCACTCGCAAGCTGGTCGTGCACACATGCAGAACATTAGGGGGCATGGGCCCTGCCATCCCTTGCCCTATTAAGGGGGTTGGCCCTATTGAACCAGTGGGAGCAGTCAATTATGGACCATTTGCGTGCTTTCTTGGCAGTCCCTTTGTAAAATAAAGGGGGAACTGTCGCTGGAGAAAGTGACAGAAAAGGGGGTGAGGGGTGAGTCCCCTGCACCTGTAGGCAAAGGAAAGGAGTAAGCTTCCTCTCCGTTAGAAGAGTTTTGGAGAGTCCCTTAAGAAAGCAGGGGGGGGAGGCTCCATTTTTTTCAGTGGAGCTACCCGAACATGGTTCTGATGTTAATCAAGGGAAGGTATTTTTAAAAAAATATATTAATCATTGGGCATGGTGACCCTATAATAATCACAGGATGCAAACACTTATCACCTATACACAGTAGCCCACTCTGCAAGGGGTGAACATGGGGCTGGCAAAACCAGCTACTGCCATTTGAGGACACTCCTCCTGCCTAGTGACCAGGCAGCCCATCAGCATGGCGGCTCCACCTTGGGCATGGGGTAAAATTGATAGAGAAAGGGTATGTGAGGAAGGTATGGGTGGGGATGAAGCACCCCAGGCTGGAACTCAGGGGTGAGGGACCAGTGTCCCCTCAGCCCCAATATGGGATAGTTGGGTGAGAGGAAGCTGGTCGGCATCTACCCTGTGAAATTAGAGGCTGACCAGAGAAAGTTGTGGGATAGGTTATAGGGTAAAAACACAGGCTCTCAGAAAGGAGAAGAGGCTAAGCTGGGACCGGACAGGGAGCTGAGTCCCATCAGGGGGTGCATGCCAACACAGTCTCCTGGAGACAATTAGCTAATGGGGAACATGAGAAGAGAAGCCTCTGCAGCTTCTCCCAGTTAGCCCAAAGTTCCCAGCAATTCCATTGGGGGTCCCTCCTCTCTCCTTGGGCAATGAGGGCCAGTAGCACCCCCAAGAGGCTTGACAGATTCAGGAGTATCTCTCACTGAGTGAGAGCTTGCCCCAAAGCAATGTTTTTCAAGGGGGTATCCTGGCCCATGACACTCCTTGCATCTCTAAGGGGTTCTCCCAGTTGAGCAGTGCCCACAAGGAACATGACACATGGTGATGCTGCTTCAGCATAATTCTTTTTATTCTTGGTGGACCCCCTTAGAAAAGGGGTAGGGGGCACCAATGGTAGAAATAGAGTCATCCAGGGATGACTAACAAAAGGGGGGAGGGAGAAACCTCTCCAACATTAGTCTTGGGGCAGCACTTGAAAAGGGTAGGGGAAGAGGAGGGTTCATCTCCATTTGAGAAGTTGAGCTGCTCTGAAGATGGTAAAGGAAAAACCCTTTTGCTGTAGTCAGGTGGGTGGAAGGGAGCACCTCCACCAATCAAAGGGGTGCCTTGAGTTGCCCCATCACCCCTGGCACCTAGGGAGGGGGTGGATGAGTGCACTTGGAAGCAGCTCTCCTTTTGACTCTGAGCATATTCACTTCTTACACTTGAAGCCGTAGCAATAGTTAAAAAAAGAAAGAAAGAAAAAGTTGCATGGAAAGTAGATACTAAGACCTTCGAATGCCTTGGGAGGTTAAAGGTAAAGTCCCCATAGGGTCACAAAGTTCCAGAATGTGATCATTTACACAATGTGGTAGCTGGTCAGGTCCTTAAGCCTAGAGAAAATATAGGGAAAAGTAGCAAAAAATAGGTGCTTTGAGGGATGAGGAGGAAGCACACCAGCTTAGCCAATCCCTGATGTGAGAATGTACAATTCCTCTGGATACCAGGTGTAAGTCTACCCCACATACAGACACTTGGACCGGGGGAGCAGTAGCAGAGGTAGTAGCCTGGGTTACACACCTTCTTGCAGGTAGAGAAAGGGTCAAGGGGATAGTCAAGGAACAAGGGGTGCTGAGAGAGAGCAAGAGGAGCTGCACCAGCTCCCTTAGGCCCCATCAAAGGGTTCAAGTCAATCCAGTGAGTGGGGTATTTGCCGTTAGGCTGGGAGAGCATGCTGCTCCTCCAGGTACCAAATGTAACAGACTACATAGAGTATCCCCTGTGGGGAATTGCTGTGGCAGGGTTAGTTATGAAGTTATGAATTGGGAAGGAAGCAACCAGGTAAAGTGTATTTCGAAATGTGTAAATGTGTAAGTTGGGGATGAGACAGAAGGAGAGAATAAAGATTAAGTAAGGCCATGAAATTTAACCAACCAATGCAGTGAAGAATCTGTCACTGCAGTGACCAGACCCCCCCCCCCTTTGAATTTAATGTGCTAAAACAAGGGCATGACACAAAGTTGGTAAGGAGAGACATGTTAAAAAAAAAAGTGTTGGAAAATAGAGAAAATTAAAACATACAAGACATAGAGCCACAGATCTTCCTGCAGGCATTTGGGCTGGGAAGGCACACAATTCTCAAGATGTCAATCAACACAATGTGAGTAAAAAGATTAATAAGGAAAAAAGGTATAGAGATAGTAGGGAAAAAGTGAGGGAGAAATGCAGAGATGAAAAAAAAATCACCACCCACCAGGAACCAAGAGGAAGGGGCTTGCCAATGAATATCATTCTGATCATTATGTGAATTTCATTATCCAATGAGCACTTTGGCCATGATCGAAAAGAAAAGGATGCTATATTAGCTAACAAAAAACATACTGCATAAATTAACACATGCATATATATATATATATATATATATATATGTTTTTACCACATATTTGCACTGAGTGAGGCTTATCTTAACATAGCAACTTTCATTTTGACATAGAACCTGGACCATCATCAATACAACACATGGGGGACAACTTCCATTTGAAATATATACTTTGAAAAGATGGTTCCTTACACTGCATTCCATGCTTTGTTTTCCATCTTATGGCATTGATGGATGCCTCCCTAGTTAGAAAAGTGGGCAATGATGATGCCAAACTGCTTACTAATATCACCATGAGAAAAGGATTGAAGAAAATAAAATAACAAACCTTTTTGTGACTTGAGTCATTAAAAGCATTGTAGATGTTGAGGAAAGTGATGTGGTCTCCCTCAGCAGCAGTAAATTTTAGCCGTTTCTCTTTCGCTTCTTCTTGCCTCTCACTCGGAGTGAAGAAAATAGACTCACTTGACAAAATTGCAATGAGGGTTAAAATCTAAAGGAGGGTAAAATATAATTTATAACATTACACATTCAACAAGAAAAGTGTATAGTAAATTGAATTTTATAGTCATTAATTACTTACCTCAATACTACAGGAATATTCAGAACTGTTAATCAGAAGTTTAGCATACTGAGGCTCCAAAGGAAATATTGACATCTTTCTACCCAGCTGTGTGAGAATCAGGGTACCATTTACAAGTGTGATAACTTTTAAATCTTCAAGATCAGCTTGAGCTTGTTTTAAACTTTCCATTTTAGGTTTATCAATGAAATCAAAATCTAATACATTTTTTATCCCAATGGCTAAAAGCTTCAGTAACACAGATGAAAGATTGGCCCTTAATATTTCTGGGACAGTATTAATACTCAGCGCATAAAACTCTTCATCAGTGTATACCCTGTAGCAAACACCTGGACCTTCTCTCCCAGCTCTGCCAGTTCTTTGCCAAGCTTGTGCTTGCGATATTTTGCAAACTTTTAGATCATCAAAGCCACTTGTTGAATTAAATGTTCTAGTTTTAACATGACCACTGTCTATCACATATTTAATTCCTGGAATTGTTACTGATGTTTCAGCTATATTTGTGCTTACAATTACTTTTCTTTCGCCGGGTAAGGAAGGATTAAAGACTTTCAGTTGCTTATGATTTGGTAAAGCGGAATATAATGGATATACTTTTAATTCTGGATAAGATGCTAAGCATCTGTCTTTAGCTACATGAGATATTAACTTAACTGCATAATCAATTTCTTCTTGTCCAGTTAAAAATATTAGAATATCCTCTTCTGATGGAGCTTCTTTATGTATTTTTAACATGGTACTTAAGCATGCCATTGTATAATCTGAATGATGTTTCTTACTAGAATAAACCTCAACTGAATGTTGTCTTCCTTCAACATACAATACAGGAGCATGATTAAAGTAGGTACTGAACTGATCAACATCCATAGTTGCTGACATAACAATGATGTGAAGAGGTAATTTTCCTTTCAATCTACGCTGTTTTTGAGCCTCTTTCACTACTCCAAATAACACATCAGTATTGATGGACCTTTCATGCGCTTCATCTAAAATTATCCATTTGTATCTAATGAGAAAATGGTCTGAAAGAGCTTCTCTCAGGAGCATTCCATCTGTTACATATTTCACCTTAGTATCTTTACAATAACAATCTTCAAAACGAACTGAATAACCTACAATACTACCCACTGTACAATTCATCTCTTTAGCTACACGCTGAGCAATGGTTATAGCTGCAACTCTTCTTGGTTGAGTGATACAGATGGCTCCTTCTTTATCCTGTTGGTCTTCATGAAGAAACTGTGGAATTTGTGTAGTTTTTCCACTACCAGTTTCTCCAATCAGGATACTTATTTCAAACTTCTTTAACTCTTGTAATATTTCATTTCGTGCTGAATAAATAGGTAAATTTCTTTTCTGGTTGATTATGCTTTCTCTAGATAAATTACCTTGGTTTACTTTCTTTTGCTTCTGCATTACATGGCCATTTTGAAATTCAATTGTTTTTACATGGTTGCTATTTTGAAGGATTTTGTGCAACTTTTTCTTATTAATAGGATTGGTGACTTTATCTTTAACCATTATATCCTTATAGAATGAGCTAGGAACTTTCATCTTTTGATTTTTGAAAAAATTAACATCTTCAATCTTAAATTTTTTAAAATTTCCTTTATTTTCTGTTTCCTGCTCATGCAGCCATTTTTTCTTTGATTTCTGGTTAATATTTGTTATAAAAGGATTTTTTAATGGATTGGTTTCAATCCTTTCCACTGAACAAATATTATATTTTGAAATTTTTGCCTCCATCATTAAATTTAACCAGAAAAATATAAACAATTAACATTCAAGTTTTCTTTTTTAAAATGCATTAATATGTAGGAGTTAAAGACTGAAAATTAAAATTCATTATCTTTAGAACATTTTGCTTGAATATAAAAAAAAGCTATAATAAATTAGTTAATTTTATAAATATACTAGTCAGATCAATGCAAAAGTGAGACACTTTAAATATTAAAATAAGTTAAGAGACAAATCAGGTTATAATAAGGATAACTTTCCACAAGTTATTTTTTATCCATCCACAAGCATCCAAAAACTACTTTTTGCTTTAACAACCAGTTCCATTGAATGGAAGCCATTGCTTTGCTCTTTAGCTTTGGGATTAAACACATTGACCCAATTTATACCAATTCTTCACAGAAATAAAGATTTGCTATTAAAACTATCATCATCCATAGCTTAAAATTATTTTAATTTTCTATTGATCCCCTTTCCATTCATCTGATCTTTGCTCACCTTATTCTTTCTCTGGAAAGAGTTGGCATAGTAGTAGGGAGTCACCATATAGTCCATTTTACAATGGGTAATAGTTAGAAAAATTTGACTATGGGAATCTTGACAGACTGCAGATTATTAGAACTACTAAAAGGAGTAGTAGTTTTGAGATAGAAATATCAATGGAATAATAGGGTATTTTTAAATGATTATAACCATGATGACCTTAATAATATTTAATTAATAGTGTTTATTAATTTAGTAAAAGTCTTTCAGAAATAGAATTTGTTCTGAATGATGATAAAGATGCCCCATTTTTTTTTCACCTATTATAAGGTAAATGATCAAAGAAATCAGGATAAGATTGGTCCTTCTGAACATGAAGGGAATATTACAGAAACAAATGAGGAAAGCAACAAGTTTCCAAACTTGGCTTATCTACAGGAGAACAGAGAGATTAGATAATATAAACACAGAAAAGAATTGGGGTATAGCAATGAGTAGACACCTATCAGCACACCTGGGGGGCCCTCGTCATTGACACCAAACAAGTGACTGTATCAAATAGACCAATTTAATAGCCCTAAAAAGAACATCAATTAGGTATAACTTCCACCTTTGCTGTGTGAAGATCACTCTCTAATTCCAGCCACTCTATAAATCATTTTGCATGGGTATCTTGCCATGTATTTATGGAAGGAAAATCACAGCAAGAATTTATTCTGACTTCATTGATACAAACAACCCAATATTAGGTAAATGGTGATAGGCTATTTTTATACAGCTGTTTCATTAGTTTGGCTTCATGTACTTTCATTCACTGAACTTCAACTTAGTTACTTTACCCAGTGCTAATGCCAGGTACATTGGTTAGGTTAGATCATAAGAAAAATCAGAAGCAATCATAAATATATTGGACTACTTAGTATCAAAAAATGCATTCACAATAATTCATATTAGAAGATAGGTTGGTATGTCATGCAGGAAAAAGAAAAGCCACTCAACTGATGTAATATAGACTATGGACACACCAAAGTTTTCAAACAAATAATTCATAGAATAGAACTTAGGATTTTAAAATGCTTCTTATTCTGATTCTTTCAAATTTGGTATTCGTTTTTCACATTTAACCACATTAAAACCTCAATTTCTCACGATTGTAATGAAGGGGACTGGGCATATTATCTATGGTATAGATAAGTTGGCAGTTGAAGAGAGTTATTTCAGTATTTAATGCGCAATAATATACATAATTCAACTGCTTAAGGTTTCCTTCTTGGCCCCTAGTCCTATCCTACCTTGCAACTAAAAGAACTTTCTAAAATCAAACATCTATCTTAGAACAAATTTTAAAAAGCTCCATCATATCTCCTCTCACACACCTTTCAAATGTAAAAGGAATTAATCAGTTCCCAGCCACAAATTTTACTCAAAAGTCAATCTCGGAAATCATCACAAATACATTTTAATTATGTATTAAACACCTGGGAAAGAATGAATAATTAGTAAAGTAAAAAATATTGTTGCAACTTATGAAAAAAGAAGGAAGCTTCTGGCACAAGTGAGACGGAGAAAGGGTGGGAGGATTATTGGAATGAAGGAGGAGGATCTTCTACCAATGGAGAATCCTCTCCATTCAATGCTATAGTAACAGTCTCGAGTGACTCACTAGCTTTAAATCTTTTAAAAGCATTGTCACTTTTATTAGATTCCTTCTTCACTAGAAAACTATCTAGAGATATGTTTTTGTCTGCACTTCAAAATTTGTTGAAAATATGACATAGCATTTTGATTAAATAAATTTGTAAAGCGCATAGCCATTGCATTATTTGGTTGAAAATTTTCAATGTATGATGAAACATTTTCCCATGCTGCAAGCATCTCCCTTATTGCAGTGCAAGGTTGTTGCTCTGCTGAAATTGTTACATCCTCTTTCCATGATGAAATCTCCTTTACAACTTCTTGCTGTGAAACTGAATACAAGTTCATAAACTCTTCTGTGGTCAGCTCCTGTCTATGCTCTTCAATGTCATTGTTATCTACATTCAGTCCCATAGTCTTGCCCAAAGACCATGGGTACTGGCACTACAGGCACTGACTCAAACCCCTCAAAGTCATGTTCAGCAACATTGTCTGGACAAAGCTTCTTCCAAGCTGAGATTTGGGTTCTCTTGGTGACCCCATCCGATGTTTGTCAATCATCTTGAGACAAGCAACAATGTGGAAGTGTTCTTTCCAAAACTCTCTGAGAGCTAGATTGGTTCCCTCAGTCACTTCAAAACAACACTCAAAGAGCACTTTAGTGTAGAGCTTCTTAAAATTTGAGATGACTTGCTGGTCCATGGGCTGGAGTAAAGGAGTGGTGTTGGGAGGCAGGAACTGAATCTTGATAAATTGAAATTCATTGAGGATGTCATCTTCTAGACCTGATGGACAGGAGCGTTGTCCATAATAAGTAAGACATGAAGTGGAAGATTGTTCTAAGTAAATATTTTTTCACAGGACCAAACACCTCATTGATTCAATCAGTAAAAAGTTCCTGTATCACCCAAGCCTTGCTGTTCGACCTCCACATCACACCTAGCCTGCTCTTCTGGACATTGCACTTCTTGATGACTCTTGGATTTTCGGAATGGTAAACAAGCAGTGCTCTTAAAACACTGCTTGCATTGGCACAAAACAGCAGTGTGAGGCGGTCTTTCATTGGCTTGTGGCCAGGCATAACCTTTTCTTCTGCTCTTATAAAAGTTTGCTTTGGCATCTTCTTCCAGAAAAGACCTGTCTCGTCAGAATTAAAAACTTGCTGCGGCAGGTAACTATCAACAATGTTCTTAAAGATGCCGATGAACCTCTCTGCTGCCTTTCTACCAGAGCTTGCTGCTTCACTGTGCCTCACAATGGTGGATGCTGGTTATTCTTTTGAACTTGTCAAACCACCCATGACTTGCCTTGAGTGCTTCTTCTTGTCTGTCCATTGAAGTTCCTGGATTGTTCTTAAAGTCAGCGTAAATTAATTTTACCTTCTCACAAATGAAGGTCTCGCTAATACTGTTACCTTGCAATTGCTTCTCATATGGTCATTGATCCATATGAGAAGCAACCTTTCTACATTGTCAAGTAAATGTGACCATTGCACCAAGAATCTTAACACTCCCTTAATCTTGTCCTTTTTCTTGAGGATGGTGCAAATTGCTGATGTAGTGCGATTGTATGAGCATGCTAGGTCAACAAGGTGACAGCTCATTCTCGCTTCTCAATAATTTTGTGTTTCACTTCCATGGTGATATGCTTTCTCTTTTCCTTGTCTCCTTTGAATTGTTTCTTCGGCAACATTCTTGCAGGGGTTATTATTATTAAACTTAGCACTAAAAAATACACCAGTAATTAATAAATAATGCGTCTAAAGACAGAAAAACATTCACAAGTACAATGTATGTACAATATTACTGTAATGAGTACTAAAGGCAGGATAAACTTAGATTAGCAGAAAGTGTTCCGTTACATGATTGCATAGAAAGAAAAAAATATTCGAAACGTAAAATAAAAATCATGTTTTTATAAAAAATTGAATTTTCAATGATCACAAAAAAATCACTCATTATGCAAAGCAAGGTTTCGCCAAAACTTTGCTTGTTATGTGAAGTATGACTGTATATACATACAGCAAGAAAAAAAAAAAATATAGTATTACAGGAAATAAAAATAAATATATGTAATAAATGGCAAAACATTGGCTTGCATCATAAAACAAATCCCATTATGATCAGATAAATGGATTTTTGGCTTATAAATGCAGATAATGAAGATAAATGACAAGAAAATACAGATAATGAAGATAAATGACAAGACATGATGCGATTGAGGAATCACTCACAACAGAGGATGAAAATGTACTGATATTCCCACACATTTGTCAACCTAAGCATCTGTCTGGTGATGCGGGGGTGAATGAACGGCAAGATGTTAGCTCACATTTTAGAACAAATTCCATTATGATCAGATAAATAGATTTTTTATCATTTTTTTTATTTCAATGATGTAAATGTCATCATCGAAGTGGCTATTGAAGTTTTGGGATGATGATAATGCCATCATCAGCATGCCAAAGTGTTAAAAAACTCGGTGACCTATCTACTTCTACTCATCCTCTACTACATTCAGACAATGCTCTCCTATTTCATAGCTAAATTCTTCTCTATTATCCATTTCCAAATTAATAACTAAACACTAAAATTCATCTGCCACTTTTGTGCAATACTCATTAAATATTGAGTCTCATAAAGCCACATGTCTAAGGTGGACATATTTCTTTGAGCTCTATTGATAATCCACATAATCTTTGTATTTTGTATATTTCTCATAGCAATTGTCAATAAAATATAAGTTATGTCTTTCAATAAAGTTAACTGAGTAATTCAATCCCCCTCTCATTTACCTTTTCCCTGATTGGTTAATTGAGGAAATGGTGTTGCCAGACAGTGATATAGGCTTTGCATAGATCAAAGAAGATCATTGTGAGAAAGATGGATTCTGTGAAGGAACCATGGTTGGCAAAAAACCCAAAGTTTGAAAAAGCCCAATAAAACCCAGGTTTTATTCTGGGATTTTTCAAAAAACAAAAGCTACAAACATTGGAATAATATAGAAAAAGAATAGCTATCTCTATTTTTATATAATATTAATAATTAATTAGTTTAATAATTATATTATAGTAAGAAAATATCACAGTAACAGATCACTGATCGAGAATTGTAGTTACCTATGATAGCTATAACCTGTAGAAGGAGAGATGAATTGAGTTAGTATCAGAGAAATAATCTTAATTTGATACATATTTGTTGAAATTATAAACAAATATGAATTTTGAATAAAATAATAATAAGTAGCATTCATTTCTTGAAAAAAAAAAACAGGTTTTATTCTGGGGTTTTTACAAAAAACAAATGCTACAAGCATTAGAATAAAATGGAAAAAGAATAGTTATCTCTATTTTTATATAATATTAATAATTATATAGTAAGAAAAGATCACTGATTGAGAATTGTGGGTACCCATGATAGCCATAACCTGTAGGAGAGATGAATTATGAGTCAGTATCAGAGAAATAATCTTAATTCAATACATAAAGGGTCTTTCAACAAGGACACTTGAGCTTTGTCAGGCGATAGTGGCCATGTTGTTAAAGCAACATCTGGCAACCTCACTGTGAACTGTTCAGTAGTACCCTCCAAGTCACGATGGAATATTATAGCGTTGAACAGCGTGTGCAAATCATCAAATGTTATCAAAATCAGTGCTCCATTTGACAAACATTCCACGCATCACATGATTTCTATCCTCGTCACAATAACCCTGCCGAGTCCACTGTTCGACGCTTGGTGGCCAAATTAGAGGCAAAAGGGTCAATCAACAATCAACCAACACCCATACGTCACTGAAACATAGCTGCCATAAATGAGAGTGTACAGGAAAATACGAGGCAGTCAATTTCTCATCGTTCACAAGAACTTGGCCTTTCTGCAACTTCAGTTTGGCAAATTATGTGTAGGGACTTGGGTCTGCACCAATACAAAATCCAACTTATCCAGGAACTTAAGGTAAACAACCATAAACAATGCCATGTGTTCGCCGATTGAGCTCTAGAGTAGTTGGAAGTTGGACCAAATTTCCACAAAAAAATCATCTTGAGTGACGAGGCCCATTTTTGGATGAATAGGTTTGTGAACAAGCAAAGATTTGGGACAAAAATAATCCACATAAGATACACCAGCACCAATTGCATCCCACCAATTCACTATTTGGTGCAGATTTTCATCTAACGGAATCATTGGTCTGTATTATTTTGAGAACGAAGATGGGATTGCCATAACCATCAACGGCGAGACCTACAGATCGATGATAAGCAACTTCTTGTGGCCTCAACTGGATTATATGCCTGATATGGACTCTGATGACATGTGGTTCCAGCAGGACAGCACTACATGCCACATTGCACATGCCATGATAGACATTTTGCACCATTGATTTCAGAGCAGGGTCATCTCGCGTGGCGGCGACATCAACTGGCCACTGAGATCATGCGATTTAACGCCATTAAACTACTTTCTTTGGGGCTACTTTAAATCACAGGTCTATGAAAATAATCCACAAACAGTTGATGTCCTCAAAGTCAACATAATGAACACCATTCAACAAATTCAGCCAGATTTATGTGGCAAAGTCATCAAAAATTGGGCCTCCCGAATACGTTCCACCAAGTGAAGCCGCGGTGGACATTTGAACGACATTATATTCCACACTTAATGCCATAAAATGTACTTTCAAATTTAAAATAAATTGAATGCATATATATCACACAACTTTTTTTATTTACATTTAAAAATCAAGTGATCTTATTGAAAGACCCTATGTTTGTTGAAATTATAAAAATAAATCTGAATTTTGAATAAAATAATGATAAGTAGCATTCATTTCTTGAAAAAAAAGTGAAATTTTGAAAAACCCCAGGGTTTTTCAAATTTTATTTGAAAAACCTAAAAAAAAAGTAATAAAACCGGGGGTTTTCTGATTTGCCAACTCTGGAAGGAACAGCCAATATTATGGTCTAAGTAGGTTAGCAGATCTAGGGTTGATTTAGGGGGTAAATTTTTGGAAAGTAACTAGCCTCTATTTTGTGAGCACCTTATAAATCTCTATATTTTTTAAAATATGTAAATGTTATAAAGTGTATATTGAAGATATACAGTATATTTACTTTCACTAATTTAGGCCTGCAAATTTCTAATTTTGATGTTATGATGAAAAATAGATTGGCAGACATCATGTTATTGATATCTTGTTTTAACCCAGCAAAATAATGGGTTATATGAGGTTAATTCTTTTTTAGTTTTTGAAAATACTTCAAACTAAATGTGCTTAAATAACCTCATAACTTCGTTAAATATATAGGAACAGCCGCACAAGTTGAAAAATGGGTATCCATTGTATTAACTGATTTAGTTTTAATAAGGAGTGAACCAGTGTCATGAGGGAGAGGGCAAAGCCTGACCCATTGTTTTACAAACTGGTAATTTGGAAACATTCAAAAACTAATCAAGAAGTGACATCAATAATGGAAACCATTGTAGGATATGTGAATGGGTTTGTTTTGTTTTTGTTTATTTTATGTATAAAATGATTACCATGTTTTTTCTTTCTTTCCAGGCGCCATATTCTGGAAAGGTAGTAGCTAGTTTTGATATATCACTATAATTAAAACAAAATAGTACTTTGTTTAAAATAATCTTGTATCAAAATACTACTTTGCCCTAAGTAAAGTTAGCGAACTAAATGTTGAATAGTTTGTTGAAAGACCACTCCAGTAGACTTAATCGCCACCATTTGTAAGGAGTGGCGGAGGTGGTAGGGTTCTGCTAACTGAGCAGAAAGAAGAAATTGTCAAGTCCCACCAGGACAGAGAGAGAGAGGGCTTTGATAGCTTCAAGACATTACCAAATTATATTGCATGTTCGAAGGCACCAGTTTTGGTTTTTAAAACGCTTGAGATGCCAATACCCACCTGGGTTACATGTGAGCCCTTCCTTCTTTTTTCTTGCTCCTCTTGTTTGCTTTAGGCCTCCTGTTAGTGACTTCTTGTCTACTGTGTGATCGTTAGTGGCAAAGATATTTTGTTGTTAGACTTAGGCTATCCCTTTTACATCTACATATAGTCTAATTAAAGGTTAGTTATATAAATGATGATTGGTATTCTGGTATTTGTCAGGTAATATTGTGTGTATAGGAGAAAAAAAAAAATATATATATATATATATATATATCTATCTTTATATATATATATCTTTATATATATATATATATATATATATATATATATATATATATATATATATATATATATATAATTATATATATATATATATATATATCTGTCTTTGTTTCCTTTCCCTGCCTCACTTTGAGCCATTAAATTTCCCTGACCACTATCAAAACCTAGTTTCCCGCCTCTAAAGACCTAATAACACTATCTAATTCCCGCCACAAAACCTCAACCCCATCTCGGCTGAGATGGAGTCCATCCATCGCATACAAACCCTTATTCCCATAAAACCCACTCCAAACATCTACAAACACCAATCCTGACTCCTCGCCCAAACCTTTCACATATTCATTCAACCCCATTGCACAAGACAACCATTCCATCCCCACATACATTCTCGGAAGCACACCTGAAACAACGCCTTTTACTCTACTTTCAATCAGCCTTTTATACCGCTGTTGTAACTCACAAGTACCCACCTTCTTTATATCGTTTACTCCGACATGTGTAATCACAACTGCTTCCCTCTCACACCCAGATACCAACCTATCATACCTCTCACACACATCATTTACACTAGCACCCAGCAGACAAACTCTCACTCCCTTCCATTTACTTTCACTCAACTTCCTATCTAAGTACCTAATGTGAGAGTCACCCATCACAATCACCTCAGTCATTCTCCTATTCTCTCTAGGCCTAGTATTACCATCCCTCCTGCTCTCACTCACTCGACCTCCTATTCTACTTTCAGGCACGGCCACACCAGACAAATCTCTTTCAAATTCTTCCTCTCTCAGGGCATCAAATCTGTTAGTTAGCCTAACAGGTTCCATGTCCCTCTCATTCACACACCTAACCTGTCCTAACTTATCTATTCTGTTCACTTTCATTCACCACTCATCATCAATTACTGCTTTCTCTCCAGTCCCTGTTCTAGGCCTAACTTCCTCCCTCCCGGTCCCAATCTGACTCTTCAAACATACACTGGCATCTCTTCTCACTTCAGACACTAAATCGTTCAGTCTCAAGCATTGCGCATGTAATTGACTCACCTCCTCAATCAAAGCACATACACGGCACTCAGACACATTCACTCTCCTCTCTACACCACAGACATCGCACACTACATACACACTACTTTCAAAAGGCATACTCTCTACATCCAAACAGTTAGCCATACTTAAACAAGAAGAATAAGAGAAACAAAAACTTACGAACAACAAGAATTTGACCTGAATTTGTGCGCGTAAGTTTAAAACCTGCTAATCAAGATAGCCGCCAAAGTAAACAAAATTGAGCCTCCTCACATTACAGTACAGAAGAATGCTAAGGGACATGATTGAAGCTTTTAAGATCATCCATCAGATCTATGACAGCAAAGTAGCACAGATCATCCTCATGCGATGACAAAAAAGGCATTCAAGAAGGAACACAATGAGGATACAACACCAGTACTCATGACAACCTGAGAAGAAACTCCTTTGCACCACGGATAGCGGTTCTGTGGAATGACCTCCCTGATGGTGCTGTGGCTTCACCTAATGTTAAAGTTTTTGAGAGCCGACTAGTAGTGATGTATCAATTAGACATTTTAGCCGATGCCAATGCTGAGCTTTGGTAAATTTCCAAATCATTAGGTTAAGCTCAACTATTATAGGTCACTTATAATGCTCTTAAGACTGTCAAGGCTTCAAGACTAATCACCTCACTTTGCAATATAATTTCCAACCTTGCCTGCCTAATAGCATAAATAATGCATGGACCAAATGATGTTCATTAAGGTTAGTCAAACAAATTAGCAGAAAATATTTTTAAATTATTATGTTTTTTACATGCTATAATATAAAAAAGAATTCGATTCAGAAAATCCAATCGCATGTCTAGAAGTCTCAACCCTCTTCTTCAGGAATGTAAAAGATGATAAAGTCATTAATTGTGTGATAATAACTTCAAAGCCAAACATAGAACTCATTCAATTTACGATACAAGTGCCACTGACTACCATTTTTCTATTACAAATTTTTAGAAAATGATTGGCGAAAAAAGTGTGTGACAACTTTTTATTTATATAGGTACTAATTGTAGGAAGGGATAAATGTACCCACTGTTTTACTTATACTCATTTTAGTGACAACATTTTCTGGAATAGACATTTAGGAAGTTCACTACCTTTCTTTATTCCAGTTGATCTAGTTTTCTCAAGCTTTTATCCTAATCACACTGATAACATTCACTTTAATTGCTGGAAATTCTTCTAACACTGATTTCACCAACCATTATAGGTAAATATTTATATTAGCGGCTCGAACGATGGGACGTACTATAGCAGTGGAGTTCCGCAAGGATCTGTTTTGGGTCCCTTGCTATTCTTAATTTATATTAATGATCTTGACATAGGTATAAGTAGTGACCTGAGTAAATTTGCTGATGATACTAAGCTAGGTAGGGCCACTAGGGTTGATTCTGATGCTGTTGTAATGCAGGAGGAATTTACCATTCTGTCCAATTGGGCCGAGAAATGGCAAATGAAGTTTAACATAGACAAATGTAGTGTACTTAGTATAGGTAGAAATAATCCATTGAATAGTTATAAATTAAATGGGAGAATTTTAGGGAGGACCGATTGTGAGAGGGACTTGGGTATTTTGGTAAGTTCAGACCTTCGTCCTAGAAAGCAATGCCTAAATGCTAAGAATAAAGCTAATAGGATATTGGGATTCATTAGGAGGAGTGTAAGCAATAAGAGTGCTGAAGTCATTCTAAAACTGTATTTGGCGCTAGTTAGGCCTCATCTAGACTATGTAGTACAATTTTGGTCACCATATTATAGGAAGGATATTGATTTCCTTGAGTCTGTGCAGAGAAGGATGACAAAGATGATTGGTGGGCTAAGGAACTTACCTTATGGTGAAAGGCTCAGAAAACTAAATCTACCTACATTGGAAAGGAGAAGAGTCAGAGGGGAATTGATTGAAGTCTTCAAATGGGTAAAAGGATATAATAAAGGGGATCTGAGTAAGGTTCTTATACTTAGTGAACATGACAGGACACGACAGCTTGATAAGTATAGGTTTAGGAAGGAGATTGGGAGGAATTGGTTTACAAATTGTGTGGTAGATGAATGGAATAGGCTCACTAGACATGTGATAGAAGCCTCCTCTCTGGGTAGTTTTAAGAATAGATTAGATAAATATATGGATGAAGCTGCTAGATGGGACTGACTTTTTTTTTATGTACATATTTTTCTAAGGAGTGGGGAGATTATATTTTGCGGTTGCATGAATGGACATAATCCTCTGGATGTATTTTATGTATATTGTAGATTAGATCTGATGAACTCCTGTTAAGGGTGACAATGTTGATGACTTTTCTCTGGTAAGAAATCTTTTGTGTGTTGACTGGAACAGGAGCTGCCAAGTGTAGGCCATGAATGGTCTTTTGCAGTCTCCTTCTTTTCTTATGTTCCAAAATGTTTTACATTTTTGGAGTACATTTAAGGGGACGGCTCATGTGGAGGAAACACACTGGTGAGCCCACACTACGATGATCCTAATTTAAATAAATTGATGGGGGGGGGGTGTCTGGGGGGCACAATCCTAATTGTTTATAGAAAAATAATGTCCTAATGTTTACAGAGGTGAATGATTTAACCAAATCATGTCAGCGCCTTTAATCCTTTAATCGTTTTGCGAATTATAATGGGGGTGGGGATGGGGTCTGATATCAGAAATGACTGATTTGAATTTTTATTTTGTTTATCATTTAATATCTTTTTATTATCCTCATTTGGAGTCATTTTTATTTGTCAATATATTTTTCCTCATTTTACTATTTTTATTAGCTTTTTTTATATATTTAAATCTAATTAGCTAGATTGTTTAAAGGAACTATTTTTTTTGTAGCTGTTTAGGTGTAATACAGACACCTTTTACGCAATTTAAAAATGGTATCGGTTTGCGAAGTGTGTCTGTAGTATATTTCGAAATTATTAACTCTATTTTGGGATTGAGATAAATTTTTTACCTTTTTGGAAATTCATAATTTAGTTAAAATTAAAAGCAATTGCAAGATTTTGGGGCGGGCATTAGAACGCCATCTTCTGCAAGTGCTTCCCTTTTACCAAAACGGGAATTAAAGAAAGATTCCACGCTTTCCTCATCGATATTTCTGAAGTATACCCACTGAAATAAAGTAAGTAAACAGCATTTTTCATTTCTTTAGTTTCAGGCATTTTTGTAAAAAAAAAATGGTACCAGCTATATTTCGAATAGGACTCAAACGCGCGTGAATATTCCAGTAGGGGTGAATGAAAAGTAAACACACAAAAATCCACTTTTTCAGCAGAGCCGCTAATCTACATATTTACCCCATTAGAAAAAATTTTAATAGAAAAATAGTAGGCGAGAATTGATGAAATTTTTATAGTAATATGAGAATAAATGTAGACAAGTGATGATAAAATCTCATCAAATATTAATTTGCATAAAGGCTCAGCAAATAAAAAAATATGCCGATGCGGTACCAATCATAAAAATATGTGCCAATGCTGATCAATCGGTACATCACTACTGACTACACAAGTATTGGGAAAACAGAGTCCCCAAATTCTCATCTAGAGGGGCACCCCTCTCGGAAAGTTGTTTCCCTTAAGAATATAAGTAACCAGGCTCAACAAAATGACCTGGACCAAGAGGACCTCACCAAGACCTAAGGCCAGAACATTGTTCCTGTAAGCAAGATTTAAGATGCTGTGGAGTTAACCCATCAGATCCTCCAGATGAGCATGGAGGAAAAGAAAAAATTTTTTTTTACTTCATCACAAGTTGCTATGGGAGGTGCACCGTTTACAGGTAATTCAGGAAAATTTATATTATCTGGAGTTGGTGTGTTTGTCCCTAAGCTTGGTCATGGTCTCCTCAGAAAAGGGCCTTCATCTGATGAAAGCTCCCGAAATATCAAAGTCTGCAAACTTTGAAGATATTCTAATTCTCAGGGCATCATCTTGGGTTTTACATTTCCATAGTCCCTCTGAGTCAGTCTGCTGGGCAGCTCCAGACCAGCTGGGAAGTCTGTCTCCATATAGGCAGCGATTTGAACCCTGATTCTAGAAGTGAGCGATGGTCCCTCCACAAAAGTAAATGCCATATCACATTACAAGTTGGTGGCATAACAGCCTGAACTTAGACTCATGGCCCAGAACTTCACTGCGGGCACTTAGGCAGGGACGTTGTACAACTCCTCCAGTAGAATGCATATCGAACTAAGCAGGGTACCCGCCCTGCTTGGTTACCTGTAATAAATACACTCAAGCTAACATAAAAATAGTAAATAACAAACAAGAAAAAAGTGTTTGCAAGTACTAAAATTGCTGCTGTAAAGACGTAGTAGTGAGAAGCGTAGTGTCAAAGCGTGAACGAGTTCAGCATGTTGCACCGTCCCTTTGTAACGGGGCGTGCAAATCATAAAGAGAAATAAATAAAATAAAACGTGACGAACAAATTTTCAGCTGTAAAAACAATTCCGCATTGTGACTTAATCATAAGAAATGAGAAAAAAAGGTAAATTTAACTTGTTCTTATAATATTAATAACATTGAACGCCAATATATTGTATATTTATATAGAATATGAATGCACGACTTAAAGTGGATCTGGACGCCTTGCATAGTTGGTCTCAGGAATGGATGCTGGAGTTTAACCTACAGAAATGTAAACATCTCAAGAAACACAACCCCAGAAGGAATCAGATTGCTAGATTGTACACAGTGATGGTAGTAGATGGTACCCGTATGACCATAGAGAGAATACACCAGGAGAAGGACATTGGAGTTCAGACAGATGGCCACCTTACTTTTGTAGCTCACATCCAGGAAAGGGTTACCAAGGCGAATCAGATCATGGGGGTCATCCGGCGAACATTACAGCACATGGATGTATACGTATTCAGATGCTTGTTCAAAGCTATGATCCGGCCACATGTGGAGTACGCTCAGTCTGTGTGGTCCCCTTATCGCAAGAATAATATGACTGCAGACACATACAGCGGAGGGCTACCGAGATGATTCCTGCACTGAGAAATCCCACGTACCAAGAAAGAATACATAAAATGGGCCTACCAAGTTTGACGTACCGCCGCTGGCGTGGAGACGTGATTGAGGCCTACAGAATACTAATAGAAAAAGTGAACACGGCAACCAGCATTGAGATGGCCAGAGGGGAGGGAAATAGACGTGGAAACTGATATTTATTCTTCAAGGAAAGGAATCAAACCAAATTTAGGCAACAGCAATTCCGGACTAGAATATAAGACGCTTGGAACAGCCTTCCAGAACGCGTTGTTACAGCTCTTAGTGTCGCCTCCTTCAAAAGAAAGTTAGACAAGTTTTGGGCGAATCAACGTGTCAAGTATAACTATGACAAGCCTCTCCAGGCCACCTTTCTACAAGTCGTGTCGTACGAAGAGGATTCCGATCTGGATATAGAGGTCATATGAACTGCGTCCAGAAACTTCCTAGATAAACATAAGTAAGTAGTATATTGGCGTTCAATGTTATTAATATTATATGATCAGTTTAAATTTACCTATTTTTCTCATTTATTATGATTAAGTCAAAATGTGGAATTGTTTTTTCAGCCGAGAATTTTTTCAGCACCTTTTATTTTATTTATATGTCTTTATGATTTGAAAGCTTTGCTTAATGAATTGCGTTGGATTTGAAATATATGTTCAGAACCCGTGAATGAGGTGTCCAGCGACCCTAATCGTGCCATAGAATTTGGTGGGTATTATTCTAGTTTCAACCACAATTCTCCTATCGAATGCGCGTTGCTATATACTTTATTCTCTGTTTATGCTTAATATTTATTGCATATCTATATTTGTGGTTACAAAGGTAACAGAGATGCACTATTATATGCCACTGCTAGCTCTATCGGTATGACGTAACAACACTCCGCAAAGAGAGTATCGCATCGATGCAAGAAATACTCATTAACCCTATAGCAATGCCTTCTTGGGCATTCATATAAATAATAATAATCCTGGAGAAATTATGTTCATATATATATATATATATATATATATATATATATATATATATGTGTGTGTGTGTGTGTGTGTGTGTGTGTGTGTGTGTGTGTGTAAAACTAACTTTAAATATAATTAATCAATCAATTACTTTGTGACGAGAACAAATTATTTCTATGTAATATCACACCAATATGACAAAATCCCTTGTATACAAGATTTTCCCTTAAACGAACAAACATACAAACAAACGCCTTTCGCCATCTGCCTAAAATCACTTTTCAAGGTGCATTCGTAGAGAGCGTCGCTTCAAAGAAAGGTCAGTCAAAATTTATCTTCCATTTATTCTCTGCAAATAAGCCACACAAGAGAGAAGGTCCTAATTCCTGTGCCTTCTCTCATTTAAAGACCCCAATTCACATTCCCATTCCATTATTAGTCGTGTACTTACATAATTAGATATTTATATACACTTGTGAACACACCATTCTGGTCAGGTGCTTTCAAATATTAACTTTCCAAACGTATAATTTATATTCCATTTCAACTTAAATTATCTATGTATTCTTCAATATTATCTGTACAGCCTTCAATTTTTATCCTTCAAATATCATCTCCGTTATTCAATTCACTTTTGTATAATAATAATAATAATACTAACTTCAAATCACAGATTACTGTAAGATTATAATATATCCTATTTTTTGTTAACTTGAATCATTACATTTCCATGATAATAGCTAGCAGAGTTCAAATCCACGTTATCGTGACGGTACGATCAGTCAAAACTAAAACAACAAAATTTATGTACGTACTGACTATTGCATTTGCTATCTAAGGCTAAAGATTTCATTCATTAGTTAAAACCTCTTCTTAAAAATGGTGCCCAGAATTTAATAGCTCTCATTCGCTTAATTTTAAAAAATAAAAACAATCGTACGAAAACGTGGGATTTTGGAACTAACGCTGAAATTCACAAAGCACGCGCCCCATTTATCACGACTTTCCTGTTTAATTTTTAATTATGAAATTGATCACTGAGAACAATTTGAACAAGAAATTGCGAGAAGAATAATTAAATTAAATTTTAACTGAAAAATAATGGCTGTAATATAAACTTAGTAAAAGAATAAAAATCTCAACTTACTTGCTCTAATATAAGGTGGTTATTAAATATCCCATTCACAGTGCCTAAGTCTAATATGCCTAAAGGATCCTAATAGGTAGCTATTATTAATAAATGTCAGCTAAATATATACTTAGCCTGTGAAATGGTGATTAATCTTGATCTTGGAGCGAGATAATGGCTTATTTAGCCATTAATATTTATGAAACTTAATCAAAATAGCGAAATTATTATCATACGGCTTTGCACGCCGTATGAACCAAAACTTAAAAACTTGCGGAATTTTTAGTAGATATTTAACGGGGTCTGTATTTACGTCTTGACACTGAGTCGTAGTAGCAGAGCAGAAAAACTCCTTCTCGGTACACCAGGATCTGTTTTAGGTGGCAACTCTAAACAATACACTTTCGCAAAAACGCAACGACGACCACTAATTAAAAGTTAATTAACCCAAGTCATTATTACTACTACTCCCAACTTACTTTAATATAACAAGTAAACTAAATTAAAATGAATTTCTATGTACAATTTCCACTTTCGTTTCCGGGAGTAAAAAATACTTACACCATTTTCAATCTCGTGTTAGTTAATGAATCCTAGTTTCTAGCTTCATTATAACAATTTAATTACTATTTACTATCATCCTTTAAATGCAGAGAATATTTTTTTTCGATTTCTTTAATTTCGTTAAATTCAATCTCTAAGAATTTCGTCTGGTACGATCACAGGCTTGCGTTCTGCACGCGCTCACACACACACACACACACACACACACACACACACACACACAATTACACTCTTAACACAGCTCCTTCACGAATAGAAATACATTAGTTCAACCATCACGTGTTCATATAAATATACAGTACAGACTATGATGGATCATCAACAAGGGACATCGGCTAGGTGATCACATGATCGACACAATCAAGCGCATGCATTTAATCCTCAGTCCACGCACAAGTAGCCACATGCATATCTTTCGCGTCCCGTATTCGATTCAGAAAATCCAATCGCATGTCTAGAAGTCTCAACCCTCCTTCTCAACCCCAAGAACACCGCAGAAGAATAAAAGACAGCAGCAATCATCCAGCGTCTACCAATAAGTACATAAGTTGAATTCAGGGCGATTTTAATTAACGGGGGACAGGCTGGCGTTTTGGACCGCCTGTGGGAGGCGTTTCACATGAAGTACGGCAGGTTCCAAGTAGACGACCTGAGAGAGCTTCTGAGCACTCATGAAATGGGAGATAGGATTCCTTTGACCTTCTTAAAGCACCTAAAGACCTTCATCAGGGTTAAAGGTGCACAAACCGACCTTTTTACCCCTCTCCTCACGGAGATTTTCATGACGGGAGTGCCAGAAGGGATCAGGCCACTTATTTTAAACTCAAACCCTTCGAATATAAAGCAGATAACCTAGCCGCCGATAAATGATTTGCTAATCCCTACGTGAATTGGGGCAACGGCCAAAATCATAGTTCAATTAACAACACTTCAATTTTTCAGGTTTGGGGAACGACGAGCTCCTCTGACGAATGGTCAGAGCGTTCAAGGGTTCCATCTTCTCTATCGAGGGACCTTGAAGCTTACATACGGATGATGGAAGCCGACATCCAGCGGTTAAAACTACAACGGGGATCTCAGAGCGAGCACAGACACGTGTTGGGCGATCGGAGGCGCAGGTCCGGCTCTGGTTCCCAAGGGAGAAACCAACAAGGGCATCCTGACGCAAAAGGTGAGAAGCCGCGAAATTTTCAACCTCATTCTTCCACTTATTCGCATAAACTTCCACACCATCAGGGCTTATTCTGGTACCATCAAAAGTATGGTTACAACGCTGTATGCTGTGCACAGCCTTGTAACCAACATTATGCTTTTTCCCAAACTGCGCATAGTAGTCTCCCAAAGCATAATGGAATTTTCACCCAATCTACTCAATGGTGTTGGTACCACAACAAATATGGCGCACAGGCTGTAAAATGCTTACAACCGTGCACCCATTTACAACCGGTACCACCTCCTTCGCATAATCTCAACTCTCCTCCACTTCCTCTTCTCAACCAAACTCCTCAAATTTTCAAACTTAAATTTTAACATCAAATTCTCCTTTAAACTAGAATGGCATGGGGCAAACGGGTCTACATTCCCTGCCTACACCTCATTTCCTCAGGTAGGTCCTCCGTTTCGCTTTTTTACCCACTTTCTGGTTTCTGATTCTTGATAGACACTGGTGCTGAATGCAGTGTCATACCAATTTCTAAGGCCAAAAAAACTTCTGCGCCCTCAGATTTAGTTCTGAAGACAGCCAATTCTTCGACCAATATTAGGGCATATGGAAGGCGTAACTTTTAAGTCTCACTCGGTCTCCGCCTGGTTTTTCGATGGACTTTCGTCAATGCCGAGGTAGATTGTCCAATATTGGGCCTCGATTTTCTTTCGGCTCACGAGCTTTTGGTAGATTGTGGACCCAGAAAGCTTGTCGACCGCAAAACACTACTCACAGTTTCAGATTCATACTCACCTTCTCAGAGTCCTCCCCCCCCCCTATTTGTCTCACACCCACCGACCCACCATTTCAGAGCTTTCTTCAGGAGTTTCCTGAACTCACCTTTCCACCTTCGAAGGATAGGCCCATAAAATAGTAGTGTGTTTCATCGAATAGAAACATGAAGTCCTGAATTTTCCCGTCCACGTCGTCTAGTCCAGATAAACTGTCTGATATGCGTGATGAATTTCAATTCATGATGGAGGCAGGGATTTGTAGGCATTCCGCTTCTTCGTGTGTCTCTCCCCTCCACACTGTGCCCAAATCCACGCAGGGAGAATTCAGAGTAGTTGGAGAATACAGGGCCTAAACGCTATTGCAATCCCTGACCGATACCAATTGCCTTTCATAGCCGATTTCACTTCATCTTTCTCTGGTTGTACTCTTTTCTCGCCTGGATCTGATTCATGCTTTCAACCAGAGCCTTATTCACCTAGATGATGTTCCAAAGACTAACATCACCATTCCGTTTAGTGCTTTTAAAATAGTCAAAATGCCATATGGATTGCCCAACTCTGGTCAAACTTTCCAGCGCTTTATCGACCTAGTCCTTAGGGGTCTTCACTTTGTACTTTGCTAGATCGATGGCCTTCTACTAGCATCCTCATCGCTGGAGGAACACCTTTCCCATCTTCGTCAGGTTTTTTCTCGTCAGCAAAAGTATCGTATCATACTCAACGCCTCCAAAATTCTCTTTGGTGTCTCGCAATTCTCCTTCTCGAGTGCCAGGATTAGCCCACTTGAAGATAAAGTTACCGTGATGCGCAACTTTCCTCGACTCACATCACGTAAACATCTCAGACGTTTCTGTGGTATGATAAACTACCACAGATTCATTCCAAGGTGTGCCCAGGTCATGCAACCTATTAATTTTATGCTTACCAAAACTAAAAAGAACTCTACCTGAATGGTCTACTGAGGCGTGTGATGCATTCTCTCGCACCAAAAAGGCTCTTGCCCATGCTGCTAAGTCGGTTTATCCTTCTCCAGGATGAGCCCACTCGAAGATAAAGTTACCATGATGTGCAACTTTCCTCGACTCACATCACGTAAACAGCTCAGACGTTTCTGTAGTATGATCAAAAACCACAGGTTCATTCCAAGGTGTGCCCAGGTCATGTAACCTATTAATTCTATGCTCACCAAAACCAAAAGGAATTATTCTCTTGAATGGTCTACTGAGGCGTGCGATGCATTCTTTTGCACCAAAGAGGCTCTTGCCCGCGCTGTTAAGTTGGCTCATCCTTTTCCAGGAGCCACTATCAGCGTATACTCAGACGTATCCTCGACTCACGTAGGTGCAACCTTGCAACAAATGATTGGTGACCAATGGCAACCTCTTGCTTTTCTCTATCGCGCTATTTATGACTCCCGAAAAAAGGTATAGTACGTTCTCTCGCGAGCTCCTCGGAATATACTTCACAATCCGCCATTTCCGCCATCACTTGGAAGGACGTGACTTCATTATTTTTACGGACCATAAGCCTTTGGTGGGCGCTGGTTCGTCTCGTAGTACTTCGTGGTTACACACTGCAGTTGACGCTCGTCATCTTGACTTCATCCTGCAGATGACGAATGATATTCGCTATGTTCCGGGTTCTTCAAACGTCGTACCAGATGCTCTTTCTCGTATTGCCAAGATTTCCGGCACGCAGCTCTCACACTGCGCCAATCGATTATGTAACCATAGCGCTAGCCCAAGAACTAGATGAAGACGCGCAAACACTGCGTCACTCTTATCAACTTGCGAGATTGACTTACTGGACAGTCCTTCCGGCCGCCTCCTGGTCGACTATTCATTACCTGACTGTCCTCGCCTCTCATTATTTTTGTTTACCGTTGACACATTTTGGACCAAATTCACGATCTCTCTCTCATCCTGGTTTCAATACTACACGCAAGCTCGTTGCACAACGCTTCGTGTGGCCAAATGGAATCGCTCATGCTTGTTATGCAGGCGCGCCAAAGTCCATCGTCACACAAAAACTCCTCTGGTTTCGTTTCCTCTTCCTTCGTCACGCTTTGACGCCGTTCACGTCGATCTAGTAGGTATTCGTACTTACTCACGTGGTTGCAATTATCTTCTCACCATGATCGATCGTTTTACTTGATGGCCAGAGGCAGTTCTTATACCGGACATTGAGCTTCCACCGTCGCTCGAGCCTTAGTTTCAACATGGGTTGCTCGGTTTGGTGTTCCCTCAACGATCATGACTGCTCGTGGCAGCCAATTTGACTCCCACTAATGGGATGCATTCATATTAATGTTTGGCTCCTTTCGTCTAAGTACACCTAGCTACCCCCCCCCCTAAAGAAAACCACCAAAGTGGAATGGTTGGACAGGACCCTCAAAGCAAACTTACGCTTCACTGATCCCAACATCACTTGGGTAGACAATCTTCCTTTCATTCTCCTGGGTATTCGTTCATCTTTGAAAGAGGATTTGGCCTGGCCTGTTTTGTGGCGGAACTTGTCTACGGTTCTCAACTTCACCTTCCTGGTTAATTCTTCTATTTTTCTGAACAACCTCTACCATCTCACTTCGATCCTGCTTCATATGTAAATAATTTTTTACGGGGTATGCATGAAGTTAAGCCAACCGCCCCTAGGGTGCCTACCAATTATAAACCCTTCGTGCCGAAGTAGATGACAATACGCTCCCATGTTTTCGCCCTTCGTGATTCAACTCGCACCTTTTCGCAACCAGTCTATGACGGACCCTTTCTCTTCATCTTCAGGAAGCCGAAGTTATTCGTACTTCAGCTTCGCACCAGGCAGGATACTGTCTCCATATATAGCCTGAAACCCGCCTATATAGAAAATGTTCATTTACAACGCCCTTTACGCCCTCTTTCTCTCACTATTCGCCTTTATGCTCCAGTAAGCCCCCAAAACAATCTCTAACCCATATTTTCAACAAACCCTACTACTCAAACTCCAACTTCCGTTTCGTTGCATCTTCGCCTTGTGTTGCAGGGACCACTGGTCACTCCGTCAGCAAAGAACAAGACTCGGGACTCCCATGTCCTGCTTGGTACCATCTCGGACGGAACTGGTAAACGGATCAGCTTTGCTCCATCAACCTTCACACGTGCCAATGCCTCGTTCAACGCTACTGGCACTGCCACAGCGAATCTGTATCCTCGGACCCACAGTCAAACCAATGACATTGTCACAGGCTCCGGTCGTGTTGTTAGGAGACCTCGGCGTTACCCGGACCAGTAGTACGCTATTATAAAAGGGGGGTAACCTTCTTAGGGGAGTGTTACAGCACTGCCCTCTGGGGCATTCCTTATATATATATATATATATATATATATATATATATATATATATATATATATATATATATGAGCCATGCACCGAGTTTTTTATCTTTCTTCATCGAATGAAGGTGATTGACTACAGTTTTCTGATCACACGCCAATTGTACAGCCAATTCTCTAGTCGATTGACGAGGATTTTCATGAAGAAGGTCGTTCAACGATCTTCATCCAACTTAATGGGGCGACCAGAACGTTCTTCGTCATTAAGATTGAAATGACCGTTTTTGAAACGTGAAAACCACCATTTAGCTGTCCTTTCTGATAAAGAATTTTCTCCATACGCAACACAAATATCGCGACGAGCTTTGGCTGCGTTTTCATTGTTTCCGTCTCGATTGAAAATGAATAACAACAAGTGTCGAAAATGCGCTTTTCTTTCAACTTGACATTCCACTTTGAGGGTACAGAACAAAAATTAAATTAAAACTTTTAAATAAACCGCAATGACTTATTATTCAACTTCAAGACGTAGCCTAAGCAAAAACCTAATAGGTTAGACGTAGCCTAACCTTTGAAACTTTGCTCTCATTATTTATTATTGTTTCTTAATATGTGCACAAATCACGTACACAAAACTTAAATCAACGCAACATTTAAAAAAATGCAAGAACTTATTCTTCAACCTAATATTTTTGTTAACTTGAATCATTACATTCCCATGATAATAGCTAGCAGAGTTCAAATCCACGTTATCGTGACGGTACGATCAGTCAAAACCAAACCAACAAAATTTACTTACGTACTGACTATTGTATTTGCTATCTAAGGCTAAAGTATTCATGCATTAATTATAACCCCTACAACCACAATAGTGATTAGTATGATATTGGAATAACCGTTAAACTAACTACGGAGTAGGTTGTTATTTAAACGGGAGATTGCTTTTTTAGATATTTTATTTAAATGGTTCTTGCAACCTTGTTGTATAATTCCAAGTTTCGCGAGAGTACACAAAACAGGCTGCGCCGATATATAGTACAAGCTACAAAGTTTAGGTTACATTATTTCTTCCTGTAATATTATTTTCTGTTATTAATCCGAATATTATCTTAATTTTTAGAAACCGGAAGCCAAAGAGCGGCAAAATCCAGTTTGCCTACGAATTCTACAACGGATTCGAATTAAAACTGCTTTGTCACATTGCACCGTCCAATCGACAAAAAAGAAGAGGAACAGATTTGGACAAATAGCGCAAAATACTATCAGAAGAAGTAATATAATGTACTGACATAGTGATCATGGCTAATAAATAATAACCTAACGTGATATAAGTTTTTTAATTATATTATTTCTATTATTATTCATTTGTTGTTGTTTTGTAGTGTGCAAAAATTGCTTGAGGTCATCCTTTATTTAGTGCTTCCGTTTTGTAGCGTGCTGGGAAGTGCAAACGGGCGGTTTAAAAACTTCGCTTGAATGCATCTTTTTAGAGTTAGTATGACACAGTCCATAAGCAGCTCGCCGACGGTGGTCCGGTGACGCAAGAAGCTGGTCGCAATTCGCCTCACGCTACTTTCGGTCTTTATTTTCCATCGCCTCTCTACCTACAGCCCCAATTCTACAGTCATTGGTCTCCACACTCGGGGTTGGAGCTTATTGTTATCATAATACCACTTCAAACGTGATATACATATGTAACAATTCCTAAATGTCCATAAGTGCCCACGAAAAAAAAGTAATATATAAACGGTCACAATACGCTTCTCTCTTTAAGGCCCATAGACTTGAAAAATAAGCTGACTCCCGGGCCAAGGCGCGGATTCGGCTGAACACGAAATTTGTCTCTACCACTCTTTCTTATCATCGCCTCAGAAAGGCTTTTCAAGTTTTGTGCTCGGTAAATTAATTGTGTATTTCCAAATGTAAGACTCCTCGAGAAATTAGTATTTGTCTCTTTTCAACATACCCTAGTTACTCGAATTACTTAATGTACTAAACTTACATATATAAATAATTGCACCAGTTCATTGAATTATTCAACTTAGGTATACTAATCACTGAATTAGCAAATATAGTAATTATTTAAGATTTCCCAGTGATTCGCGACACTCTCTCAAAGTTCACAATTTCCTACGCGTGTGCTAAACGTGTAGTAATTTTCTGTTGTCTTCTTTAATCATCTTTGTTGTAAATTCACAGTTTATATAATTATTTACCCATTTATTACATTTCTAACAGACCGATCCAAGTAGTTTAAAATCTGTTTATATTTTCCTTTTTCCTAATATATTTGTTTTCATAATATCCTGTCCATTTATTTCCTTCCTAAACGCTTTTCACTCATCTTTCCTTCATTCATCGTATGATGGTTATAGATAAACTTGAGCTATAACCCTATAAATATAGCATTTCGTTCATTTACTAAACTTATATTTGATACAAATTCCTTTAGTTAGAATTTTTCTTTCACGGCCATCTTTCCTGCGCCCGCCCTGATGGTATTGCGCTTCTCTGTGTTCATAATTCGAGTTTCTATGTCAGGTTTTTGTTATTAAATGTTTTAAATTAACTGGAATCAAGTAACAGAAACATGAACAACATAAGTAATACGATTGTTTCTTCGAACACTACCTTAAACTAGGTCTTAGAGACGGGCGTACCACGTGCCCAATCCTCACTCATACTTCAGCCATACGACTCCACTGATCCGACTTATCAGCTGGATTTAGCAAAATTCTCATGAACTTTATCCAATTAACGGCCAAGAGAGAATATTGCACATTGCACAACATATTTCTCTAAGTATTTTCAAATTGTTTAGGGGAAATTTCTTGATAGTGAACGGCAGGAGGTGTGGTGGATTTAAGGAAGGCTTTCTTTTTGAATATGTGAGATCAAGGAGGAGAAGTTACGTGAGCTCCTGGCTACTCAGGTTACAGAAGATAGGCGGCTGGCTCGTTTCTTGGAACACCTAAAGGAGCCAACTAGGGCCGAAAGCGCGCAATCCGAGCTGTTCGACCCTCATAACAGAAACTTTCATGCAAGCAATGCCATATCCTATTATGCCTTTTTTTACGCTCGTAAGCCAACATAACTTGTGGAATATGGCTAAAGTAGCAGAAGAATGATTTAACAATCCATACATGCAGTATGTGGCTGTCCCTGGTAATCTTACCATCAATCCTAATATTTTAAATTGTTTGCATGTGCAGGTTTCTTGTGACCTCTCCAACAAACGGCCTGAATGCAACCAGATTAGGGTACCTCCTCCGTCGGACTTGGCTGCCGTCTTGGAGGGGTGTAGAAATCCCCCGTGACCTGAAATTACGAGAGAACAGGCAAGAGTGAGATTCGCGAAGAGAAATGTGCCGCCGCTCGTCCTATCGTGAACCAAACCAACGAGGGAAATTCAGCAGTGGAGGATCCAGGATAAAAATTGCGGGGAGGCAGACCTGAAGTCCTACCTCCAGCAGAAAAATAAAAGGGCATTGGTCATTAAAGATGTTTATCTTACACAGCATTGATAATAAATAACAGTAACACACATGAGTGAGCACTTACTCTCTCGGATCCGATTTTCGTTCACACATCAAAAAGTAATGAATTGTGGTTTATTGTAGTCTTGGAACGTCAGCTAAGGTATATACTGAATTTAATTATTATTTTTGAGATATATCTGCCTTTTTGACATATATCATATGAAGAACATTCGATCGCAACGGTTTAAAAAAATGTTTTATATATATTTTATATTATTACATAACTCTTTCTGAATATCAGATACAATTATGGGTAAAAACAAAAAAATATAAACATAAACAAGTCTGAAAGAGTCAATTACAGCATCTAACACACACCATTGATCACGGGATTTCACTTGAACATCAACTTCCTGTCTCTTTGTGCAAATACATTGATTACGCTCTCTATTCTAACATCAAGTTCGTTGTGAACATCGATCAGCGCCAGGTCGTTGAGGCGTTCTTGACCCATGATATTCCTAAGTATGTGTTTTCAGTCGTTTCAGGACCAAAATGAACGCTCGGTCTCCGTGTTCGAGATGGGAGAGTGATCAGACCTTGTAGGAGCCTGGCCAGGTTCAGATACATTCTGGTATGGGCCTGGGCAAAAGCATCTCCAACGGAATCAAACTTTATCGTTGACGAAAACCAGCACTCTGCTTCTGCTTTGACGAGGCTCAAGGGCTCGATGTCAGCCTCGTAGACTTTTGTCACCTCCAGGAAGGCAGCAGCATCTCTGTGGATGCCACTGGGAAGATGTTTGATGTTGAAGACACCCGGCATTGTGTCGTCCTGGAACAGGCTCTGCAGCTCAATTAACACATAGTCAATGAACGGGACAAAGACAGTTCAGCGGTAATATTGCTCAGCTCTCTGTAGGGTACGTTTGCTCGCTGCATTTGCCGCCTGCAAACGCGATTCAGAGGAATAGTGTCATGTGACGAGCCGATGTCCTGGAGGAGCTCCTCTTGCAACGTACGAGAAGTGCAAGCGATCGGCTTAAAAGCTTCGCTTAAATAAGTCTTTTTAGACTCATGATGGCTGATTGGATTAGCCGCTCGCTGACAGTGGTCGGGGACGCGGGAAACTCTTCGCAACTCGCCTAGGCTATTATTTCTTTCTTCGCCACTTTACCTACTCCCCTCTATCTACACTCTGTCTTCATGAAGACGTCGTGGAAGCTGGTCAGTGAACCAGTGCACTATTCGAGGTCTTGTTGAGATACGTTTCCACATCACCATTAGTAACGTGTGCTAAGACGAGATCGACCGTAATAGATTACAGGGCTAAGTTCGGCTCGGCTCCAGGGTGTGAGCTAGAACTGATTCAGCGAAGATGAGGCCAATTAGAAAGCGCGTCTCTTGGATTGCAATCAGTAGGAGTCCCGCCGTCGCGTTCGAGTTACTCTCACCCTTGAGGAAGATGGCATTTACCGACAGGAATTTTATGAACATATAGGCTAGGAAATGAAAAAATGGGGGCTTCAGCCCCTCCACCCCCACCTAGACTGATGAACAAGAGCTGAGGCAAAGCATTCACATTAAATTTCGTAATCTGTCTATTCTCATGATCCTCAATTTTCTCACCATAATCATTGGGTCTGTGCAGATATAATTTAAAATGCGGCAATATAGCTGTGCAGTGCTAACAGTCCTTCCGCTATTTTCCTTCCTTTTCACTCTAGTTATTTCCTTCTCAATCTTGTCTCCATTTTCCTCATTCTCAACCAAAAGACAGGTGCTAGTACAACATCAAATTCGATACGCAAACTGTAAATTGTTTGCAGTCATGCGAGTGCTCAAAGCCAGTATCTTTTCCAGCCTTCTCAACTTTCTCACTGACAACTTTCAACTGCAGCAGCTGCTCAACTTCAAAATACTCTTTCTCCCTCCCATTCTTCAAGTTATTCAACCCATCTGCATCTTTTAAACTAGATACGCAAGTAGCTCGTTGGCCCATCACCTCTGCCATGTCTTCACTCCCCCAGGTTGGTCCACCTTTCCGCATTCGTGACTCACTTTTTGTCTCTTCCTATCTGGCTGACACGCGGTTAATGCAGTGTTATTTCAGCTTCTCAAAGCGACAAAGCTTGTTCCTCGGATCTTGCTCTATATGGCCCAAATTTCTCAGACATAGACTTATGCAAGGCGATTTATTCAGTTGTCTCTCGGCCTCTTTCGAGTTTTTCGATGTCCTATTTTGGACCTCAATTTTCTCTTTGCTGACGACCTTTTGGTTGATTCTCACACCCGCAAGCTTGTCTACTACACGACTTCTCTCACTGTCTCTGGTTCTCTTTTCATATCTCAAAGTTTTATCTTGTCTGTCAGTCTCCCTCCAATCGAGCCCCATTTCCAGCGCCTTCTCCTGGATTTTCCTGTCCTTATCCTTCCAACTTCAATGGCAATGGCGGTTTATGCCTCACATAGGGAAGAAAATTAAGTTTCTTAAAATCGTGAAATAATCGTGCACAAAGCGATTATTTGCTAGTTACAATAAATCCAATCCAATCTAATTTAGTTAACATAGCCTAGCTATTCCAAGCTAAACTTATTATAACCCTTACCTAAGGTGACCGAACCTATCTCTCGCTATTGCTTAACTTCTGGCATCCAATTATTCCTCTTCAATTCGAAACTTTATGTTAGATCGTGTTAGATTAAGTTTGTTAAACTAGGTTGGATTAGGTTTATTCTAGCAAGCAAAGAATCGCATTAAACTCAATATTCCACTAGTTATTGAGAACAACTTTGGCAAAAGTCTCGATTAGCTTCGCCCAAATCTCCCAAAATTATCATAAATTCGTTCCAAACGATGTTCTTTCGTTCACGGAACTTCAACTGCTAAGTCATTATCACGTCACTCACTATTAGGGGCATTTTTCAACTCATTCAAATACATTGATGATATTAGTCAGTGCTTGCCCAGAAGAGAGATGCTGAATTGGTCCCCAACGTGCGACAACTGCGGTGAAGAATGTAAAATCATTCATGAAAAATACAAAAAAAAAAACCAATTTATGTTTGCGTGTTGGCTACGCCAAAAAGGTTGAAAAAGGTGTTCAATCCGTAAATTTAAATGAGGCACATGGTTTGCGGAAACCAGAATACTTGCTTTAACGATTTACTTGAATAAGTGGGGAAAGGATCTCGCAAGCAATTAAAGTAACCAAAATTGCCAAATAGGGAGTGGTTGACTGGTTCAATTTTTATCACGAGGATTACAATGTGTCTGAACTGGAAATAGTGACGCTTCTTAAATTGGTTCGATTTCTTCGACCTTCACCCGTCGATTTTCGAGGATCATCCTCTCCACACGGGCCACATTGTCCTCGTTGGTCACGTTTGACGGGCGTCCTGGACGGGGGTCATCTTCAAGGGACTCACGACCATGGCGGAACTCCCTATTCCAGCGAGCAATGGTTGCATAGGAAGGGGCTGTGTCGGTGTATACTGCAACCATGCGTTCATGGATCTCTTTTGCATTCTTGCCTTCCTTGGTCAAAAATTTGATCACTGCGCGGTGCTCAACCTTCTCCATTGTTGAAAAAATTGTGATTCACGATCTGCGATCAGCTACTGCTTCTTAAATAGATGAGGCAGGAGCGTGCGGCTGCAGGTCCTGACTTGTCATAACTTGTCCTAACACCCCCACAAACAACTATCCTTCTTCCTCCGTTTTGCCATACCGATTCGCAAAACTTATTGACCGCCCCTCGTATTTATGTAGAATATTTAGATTGGGTTGAGTTAACACAAATTTGAATAAGTTACAAAATATATATATATAGTTCGTCGTGAATGAAAGTACGGAGGTAATTAGTCGAAATTACGAAGATGAGAATAATAACAATAGGCAATAAGATCAAGAACAATTAGTTTAATGGTAATTATAATAATATTTTTCTAGGCAACTTGTGTGAGTGTTAATGAGGCAAATGTAATTTGTAGCTAATTATAATCAGGAATCACGAAATAAATAATTTGTATGAAAGTATAATTTGGGAGTGATTGTAATGGTAGCTAATAGAATCACGAATTGTGGGTAAATGTAATTGTAACACATTAACATCAGGATGGTTAAAAGAGTAAATATATGAGAGTCTGGAAAGGAAATATAAGGAATTAGACAGTGTTTTTTTCGTAAAACCTAAGGATTAAATGGAGAAAGAATTTAACTGACCTTGACTTGATGAATGGCGAGACAACAAGTGAAAATTTTTGTCTCCCCTGTGGAATCTTTGGAAGCGTTAGTACGCGCGTGTAAATGTTGGCAAAAATGTTGCTACAAATATTCCCCCCCAAGAGAGTTACTCGCCCATCCCCCAAAATTCTAAACATGGAATGTAAATATTTAATTTAGATACCGACGAGGTCTCCTAACAACGCGGCCAGAACGTGACACGGTGCCATGTGGCTGATTTCAATCATGGGGACACACTTGACTGGCAGTGCCAATAAATTGCGGCAAAACACTGTCGGGCGCAAGGGCAGGCGGGGCGAAGGACATCTATTCTGTTCCCCCCAAACTGGCATCTGACAAGGGCTGGCCGTTGTGAGATTGGCTCTCCGCTGCTGGCAAGTGCTCCTGCAACAAAAGGGGAGGCGGCAGCAATCGTGAAGGAGAATATGCGCGGTTCCATTTGGCTACGTCAGCGTTCATACCTGGCCACACATAACGTTGTGTAATAAGCTTGCGAATTGCTCGAATGCAAAGATGGGAGAGACCGTGAGTTTGGTCAAAAATGTACCGATGGTAAGCGAGAGGAATGACTGGACGAGGACAGTCAGGCAATGAATAGTCAACCAGGATGCGCTTGGAAGGACTGTCCGGCAAGTCGATTTCGCGAACGACGAGTTGAGAAGAGTGATGTACTTGTTTCTGGGCGAGCGCTATTGTCGCAAGATCGATTTTCGCAGTCTGAGAGAGTTGCGTGCCCGAAATCAATGAAATGCTAGAGAGAGCGTCCGGAACGACGTTTGATGAACCAGGAACGTAGCGAATATCGTTTGTCATCTGCAGGATGAAGTAAAAAATTCACGCCCTTCCAAGTATTGGCGAAAGTGGCGGAGGGCGAGGTAAACACTGAGGATTTCGCGAGAAAACGTACTGTACCTCTGTTGAGAAGGAATAAGTGCTTTGGAGAAAAAAGCAAGCGGTTACCGAGAGTCATCAACCTTCTGCTGCAACGCCGCACCAACATGGGTAGCGAACGCGTCCGAAGCAACTCTTATGGAAGCTCTTGGGAAAGGATGGGCCAGGGAAACAGCGGAAGTCATCGCCTCTTTCGTGCGAGAGAAAACCTCGCACGCTTCGGAAGACCAGGATAGAGGAAGGTTCTTCTTAGATTTTGAAAACAGATCGTTGAGAGGTAGCATGATGTTAGAAATGTTGATAATGAGTCTGTGGTAAAAGTTTACCATACCACAAAATCTACGAAGCTGCTTGAGTGAAGAAGGTCGGGGGAAATCCCGAATAATTGCAACTCTATCCTCAATAGGACGAATTCTGCCAGGGGAAATATAGTGTCCCAAAAAAGAGAGTTGTGTGACACCAAAAAGACACTTAGAAGCCTTGAGTACGATACCATACTCGAAGATGTTCCTTTAAAGACGAAGATGCTATCAGGATGTCGTCTATGTAGCAAAATAAAAAGCTGAGACCTCCCAGAACCTGATCCATAAAACGTTGGAAGGTCTGACCACTGTTACGAAGACTAAGGCATTTGCTTCATGACGAAGGAACCGAATGGCGTGGTGATAGCCGTCTTTGGGACGTCATCTGGGTGAATAGGGATTTGGTTGAAAGCACGAACCAAATTGAGTCGAGAAAAGATTGAACATCTGAAAAGAGCAGAATTTAAATCAGATAGGTAAGGAAGAGGATATATATCTGGAATGGTAACAGCATTGAGTCGCCTGTAATCATCCACAGCCCTGAACTCACCCGGCGTAGACTTTGGCACTACGTGAAGCGGTGAAGCTCAGGGAGAGGTAGATGGGAAAGCTATTCCGGCCTCCACCATAAACTTGAACTCCTGCTTCATTAGAGCAAGTCTATCCGGGGCCAGTCGACGGGGGCGTGAGAACACAGGCCCTCCTGTCGTCTCTATCCTATGCCTTTGCCATTTGCTCCACATTAGTGGGTGATGTCATTAGGATGAGTGGCCTAATATTTTCAGGAATCTCACGCATAAATATTTCTGTGAGCAGGAGTCGAAAAAATCTAACTAAGCTCCCTTAGTTCGAATAAGTCTTTTAAATGCTCCAGAAATCGCGTGGGATGCCGGTCACCCATCTCCTGAGTATTTAATAGCCTCCTTAGATCTTCGACTTGCGATCTCCCGAACTCCTCCCTAAAAGCCTCTTTTAATTTGTCCCAAGCCCCAATTCTACCACTTTCTAGCAAGATGTTTTTAAAAAGTGAAAAGATACTTAATGATAAATTTTGAGTGATGCAGAAAATCCGGATTTGTTCAGAGATAGCGTAATGTATCATTATAATTTCTGCCACTTCTAACCAGGCAATGGGGTTGCCCGAATCATATTTTGGGAGGACAATCGAGGAAGGAAGGAATTGAGATCGATCTTCTTGCATGGAGGACGAATGATTGAGGATGCTTGCGGAAGTAACATTAGAGATACTCGTATTAGTGGAAGCAGTAAGGCCAGCCTGAGATTTCGTAATGGTGTGAGTTGTCAACGAATCTGTTGATGTAACCATCGTGATTCTTAACTAGTATGTGATGTGTGTATCGTGAAATTCCGAGAAAAATATGGGGTTAATAAATATCAAAAAGGTTAAATTAATATTTACGTTAATGTGAGATAATGCAATTGAATTTGAAAAAGTGGATGTACAATTATTGAATGAATTGAGAAAAAAAAATTTAAACGGAGGAAAAACGATGAGACTCAGCGGCGAAAATTTCCGAGCTGAAAGTTTAACTAAAAATGGCTGCTGTTAGTTTACGACGGCGAATATTTTATATAAAATTTTGTAACTAGAAATACAACGGGGCGGGACAGGCACCAATTTTATCGTGGATAGAAGTGCGTATGCACAATACACACTAACTTATACTCTATAAATGTTAATCAGAGACTTATTGAATAAAATTATTCTGAAGAAAATTCCAGTTTTCGACGAATGGCTAGTTGAGGCTTAATGACTTTTACGGGAAATAGTTTAGGAATGAATAAATACAGCAAGGATTTTAACAAAATATATTTTTATTATTATAGATTACAAGGAATTATTTATGTAGAATATTCAGATTGGGTTGAATTAACATAAATTTGAATAAGTTACAAAATATATATATATATATATATATATATATATATATATATATATATATATATATATATATATATATATATATATATATATATATATATATATATATATATAGTTCGTTGTGAATGAAAGGACGGTGGTAATTAGTCAAAATTACGAAGATGGGAATAATAACAATGGGCAATAATGACAAGAACAATTAGTTAAATGGTAATTATAATAATATTTTTCTAGGCAACTTGTGTGAGTGTTAATGCGGTAAATGTAATTTGTAGCTAATTATAATCAGGAATCACAAAATAAATAATTTGTATGAAAGTATAATTTGGGAGTGATTGTAATGGTAGCTAATAGAATCACGAATTGTGGGTAAATGAAATTGTAACACATTAAAATCAGGATGGTTAAAAGGGGAAATGTATGAGAGTCTGGAAAGGAAATATAAGGAATTAAGACAGTGTTTTTGTTTGTAAAACCTAAGGATTAAATGGAGAAAGAATTCAACTGACCTTGACTTGGTGAATGGCGAGACAAGTGAAAATTTTTGTCTCCCATGCGGAATCTTTGGAAGCGTTAGTACGTGCGGGTAAATGTTGCCAATTGTCTTTGAATCCGACCTTTATTACAAATATTATAAATTAATAAAAATGATATACATTTTTATATATATATATATATATATATATATATATATATATATATATATATATATATATATATATATATATATATATATATATATATATATATATATATATATATATATATATATATATATATATATATATATATATATATATATATATATATATATATATATATATATATATATATATATATATATATATATATATAGCTGCAGAGCTGCTACACCAGGCTGCCGAAACTTTGTGAAATTCTTCAAGATGAATGGTCAGAGATGTCTTCGTTTCCACGGAATCCGTGCTTTAAATTCATTATCCTAATTTATAACTAAATAATCCCTGCTCAGAATCGTTTCAGTTTCATGGGGGATATTTTTCTCCGAAAACATTACGACACTTCAACTCACTGTGAAAGGTAATTTGGGTCGGGTCCCGTTTACCATTGGTCTGAACTCCTGCTAAGCCTTCGTTTTGACTTAGAACACGACTGGATTGTTCCAAGTTAACGTGCTATCTGCTATTGTTTTGACTGATTGCCTCGATCCTTGCGCGAGAATAACAAAAAATTTCTCTAATTTCCGTCATAAGTCCGTTATATCTTGTTTCGCGCCCGTAAAATCTCAGAAAATGCCTCTAATCTCCGTCTTTATTTCAGCTTTCACATTGAAATTCTTTTGACTACAAACGCTTGAATGAGCAAATCAAAACGATGGATCATATCGCCAATATCGCTAGTTGGAACGCAAATTTCCTTGTTGAAGGAAGACCCGCAAATAAAACATTGAAACTTATTCACCGTCATTGTGTATGTAGGAGATTGTAGTATTTCTAAATATGTAAACGCTATTAACGGATTATCGGAAATGACATGGGAATGTTTCCTGTATCTGTGACCAATTGGGTACTATTTTAAAATACGCGTGAGATATTTTTCTAACTAGTAACGAATACATAATTTCATATGTTCGAATTTAGGTACTGATATATTATCACATCACAATTAGAGTTTCCCAAAGCACAAACGACACGTGAGAATATCACAATTGGGAACTTTTACATGAGTGTTTAGCAATGCCCTCTGACATTCCTATAAAATATTAGCATACTTTCCTTTTTAAATCCAATGTTAGAATATCCAATTATTTTCCCATTTAATTTCAACCATTTCTATTCAATCTTATGTATAAATTATATCAATCATCTCAAATAATCCTATATTAATTTATCAATCAAAAATCTCAAATTTTTATGTATATGTATTTTCAATATATTTTTGTATAAATAATTACATGCAAAAATCGTGGCTAAGATACATTTTTGGGGCAACACTTCCTTTAGTCAAACACACAAACTAACACGCTTTCAGCTGTTCCACATTGAACACAAATATTCCTCATTCGTGTCTCGTCATTCTCATCATAAAGACTCCCATACATACTAGTTTCTACCTTGTTACCTATTTACCATTACCTATTTACCTTGTTACCTATCTACCATACACCAAGCTTAGTCATGACGAAATTTCAGTATTAAACTCATGTTCATTTTTGTATAATTAAATTAAAATTCAATCAATATATTTTAACTATGTTTCATTCTTGTTAATCTATAATAATATATATCTTGTTCTATCCTCGTTGCATTCCATCCATTCCTTAACGATTTCATGGTCAGCTGTTCCACATTGAACACAAATATTCCTCATTCGTTTCTCGTCATTCTCATCATAAAGACTCCCATACATACTAGTTTCTACCTTGTTACCTATTTACCTTGTTACCTATCTACCATACACCAAGCTTAGTCATGACGAAATGTTAGTATTAAACTCATGTTCATTTTTGTGTAATTAAATTAAAATTCAATCAATATATTTCAACTATGTTTCATTCTTGTTAATCTATAATAATATATATCTTGTTCTATCCTCGAGCCTTGTTACGATTCAATAACTCTCCTCAAAAACTTATAGATAGAGGTTTGTTGTGAAGTATCTATCTAGGTTCATACCACGATGGCAGAGTGCAGAATAAGAAGGGATGGACACGGAATGACAAGGATAAAGCAGCTAAAATGTCGGTCATAATGTCCACATGTGAGTTGAATTCTTTCTCATGTATTAATTGTAGATTGGTTTGCTTTTCCTACAAAATTCATAGAATGTCAAACTTTATTCCTCAGGAGGTTTTTTTGATCACCTGAGATAAGCCACTCTAAAACCTACACCTAAAGATAAGCCATTCCGGAACCTACGCCTGAGGACAAGCCACTCCAACCTTTCTCACAGAGGTGTTTGTGCTTACTAAGTTAGGTCAGTTTGTTTGAGTTTATTTAAAGATAAAGCGTGTTCTTATTTGTTTCATAGAGGGTTATATCCTATCGTTTGGTTTATTGTTTTTATTGGACGAAAACGAGTTGTGCTTGGTAGGCTTGGTTAGCTTGTTTGGGCGTATACAGTTTAGTAGACGATGGAGAGGTGTATGTGTGCTGTGTTGATGAGCATTTTATTTTACTGTTTAAGGTCGTTAGATCAATATTTCACAACGGGGGTGATTTAGCCACTTTGAGGGCTAAACTGAAATTCTTGGGGGAAAAAACTTGACTGAAGGGACCATAAATGCATTTAGATATTTTATTTAAGCATATTTAAAATCATTAAATTATATATTGAAAAAGTGCTAGATAATTTAGTTGGTATATAATTGATATTTCTGATAATTATGTATTCCGTACATCGTTCGTTCGCGTATAAATTTCACGGACCTAGCGTGTTTCAGTTTAGTTAGTTCGACTCAGGCATCAGTCAAATTTGTAACACCATTTATCATAAATTGTGTTCATGAAATGGTTGACCTCATACATTTACCTAGCAGGTAAAAAACAAAACAAAATAAGCCTATATTAGAAACTATTCTTTCAAATGTGATGCATGAAGATTCTTCAAGTCGTTTAAAAAGTTTACCATTACGCAATGACTCCATTCCAAGACACATCTATTGAATGGTAGTTAATAATGAAGAACTAGTTGGAAGAATGAAAAAACTAATTTTGCAAATCAAGTTGATGAGTCCACAATTGCTGATAATAAGGCCGTTACCATGGCGTGTTCACGTTATTTTAATGATGATTGTAAATGGAAAGAAGATATATTTGTAAAATATGTACCTAGGAACGGACACTACTCGGGAATTGTATTTTCATTGATTTAAGATCTGATTGTATTGAAAACAAAGTTCCATTAGAAAATTTGATAATGAATGCAACTGATGGTGCTGCTTCAATGGTTGGAAACTCTACAAACCTCGAAGGCCATTTGAAAAACTATGTCCTTACATAATTGCAATACATTGTATTGTCCACGGACATAATCTTGTAGCAAAAAATATGAGTTAAATCCTAAATTATTTATTTGGAATAGTTATTAAAACTATGAATAAAATCAAATCGTATAGCAAATATGATCGCCTATTCAGGATGTTTTGTTCTGATCATGTTGGATAGTAAGACAATTACATACCAGTCAGATGACTCTCCAAATCAAACTGTTTACCAAGATTTATAAATCTTTTTGATACCATGGGTAACTTTATATAAAGTGAAGGAGACCGAGATATTGCTAAAAAAATAATAAAACATAAAATAACATGGATGAAAATATTTCGAAATCTTAATGAGGTATCACTTCAACTTCAAGGAGATCGATTTCAATGATTGATCGTAACACAGTATTGAAAGCATTTACTGAAAATAGGAGATAATTTACTTTAAAAAATACACATCATGTGTGGGATGAAGGAAATTTATTTTTCACTTACAAAATTGTACCTTTAAACATTCGGGACACATGTTCGTTAAAAAGTGAAATGGACAAGAGATTCTCACATTTATTTTCTTTTGATATAAAACCAGGAATGTTAGTCATATTTAATTATGATTTTAGTTCATATGAAGAAGAAATTCAAGAAGAATTAATTGAATGAGGATACAATGGGAATTCAAAATACAGGTATGATGAAGTCTTTTGTTTCTGGTCAACAAGGGACTGTATATTATATCCAAAATTTTATGGAATGAAATGGGTAAAATAATTCTGGGGGTTTTAGGGGTGTTTTTTCTTTTTTGCATCATACATGTTTGAAATGGGGTTTAGTTCGATAAATAAACTGCTCTCAAAGGATTTTTTTCTAATGCCCATCTGGCGACTGCATCCAAGGGCACAAGTCGTCATAATTAAATTCAGCCTAATACAAGGCAACATTTAAACACATAAAACCACTCGATAAAAACACTAAACTCAAAAAAACAAAACAAACAAAAGCAAAGATAAAGCCCCTTCACCTTAAAAAAATGCGAGAAAATAAGAAGAAGGAAGCACACTTCAGCGTCGGAGGGAGAGCGGTCACACCCCACCCACCCACCCTGCGCAGGAGTATGCGACCAATACCAAAGAGATTCAAATAAAATGTAGGAGTCCAACCTCCTCCAAGAAGTCAAATAGTCCTCACGTCTGTGTGCACGAACTCGTCCCGACTATAAGTGACAAGCAATAGCCGACCTCGCTCGTCCCGGTTTCGGGACAGGTAAACCGGGACAAGTAAAGTGCGTAAAGATCACCCAGATTGAGACACTCAACATGAATGTGACTGACAGTCTGGGTGACAACGCAGTTGTCGCAGTATGGTCCAGAGGAGCGCCTAATCAAATGCTAGCAAAGGAAAGAAACAGAAAGGATGTATGCAGATGAGGTGACGTAAGAATTAAGTTCAGTGACATTGACACTAACATTGCATATTTAGTATAAAAAAAAACACTAATCTCAAGGATCGCATTAAATAAAGTAGCGAGTTTGATCTTTTTGTTATTCCAATGTCGTGTAAGGGGAAGGGCGCGATGTAAAAATAGAGTCGGAAACGTTTTTTGAACGGAGCGATGGGTATAAGGTTGAGAATCACTGAATTAGATGATTATGACTTTTTTTTCCTAACCTAAAATTCGCCCACCCTAACCAAGGTCTTTGGGCCGCACTCAGCGCTTTAAACTTACACCTGAAGATAAGCCACTCCAACCTTTCTCACCTGAAGATACCCCCCTTCCCATCCCCGCCACACACACACACACAAAAAAAAAAGCTTCAGGTGATCAGAGTTACCCGAAAGATCCCGAATGTTGAAACGGGTGTGTTCTGTTACTGAATATATTGGCTGTAATATATGACCATGAAAGGTGAGGGAAGAAAAAAATAATGCAATAAAATGAAGAGGAAGAAAGGTAAATATTCCATAAATAGGAAAAAAAGATTGAAAGCGTTCGCAAACAAACAATCGGCCAAATAAAATACATCTTGAGACCTTTCAGATCTTGGTGAACACAAAATCAGTTTCCCCGTTTATAAGTAATAAATAATTTGGTATTTTGCCATTAATCTGTACTCGCTTTCTATCCCCTTTATTTCTCAGTGAATTTTATAGTTAACGTGGGATCCGAACCACGGGTCACTTCATGGTGCGTCACAGCCGCCTAGATGGCCCCCGATTTGGGACTCCATCCGCCAACTTATCACCTTCAGTTTGGCTTAACTTCGTCATCGGAAGCGGGGGTTCCACTCGGTTAGGCCGTACGTAACCTTGCGTCTATGAAGCTCAACGGATGAGCTCGAGCCTCCCACAAGGGGGGAGGGGGCGTGTTGACTATTACACCTGGCACCTAGCAGAGCTCTACCTCCTCCCGGTCTCAGTGCCCCCTGGTAGTTTCAAACTAAATTGAAGCTACCTGCGCTTCATTTCTCCTTGACGCCTCGATTTTACCCTTCCTTCGCTACTCTCTTTACAAGCCTCTTCAAATCTATTTTCATGATCGGCGGCTAATTTCGAAGGCTAGTCGCCAACCTCAGTTCGTTCACTCATCCCTGTTCGGGGCCAGGAGGGGTACCAATCCCCCTCTTAGCTGTGGTGTTGGTGTTTGATTTTTATCGCCCCCCCCTCCCCCCGTTTTCTCATTCGACTGCTTTTGTCACCCCCTCCCCCAAAAGGGAGCAAGGTATAGCACGGTAAACACGGTGCAGCTGAAATTCGGACGATTTCGTACCTCTCGGGACCCTTCCCGGCCCAGTGCCCGGAGGAGGATGTGGCTATGTATCTTTCCTACATTTTCACTTATATTCTATTTACAGATCGCAATACGCCCTCGTTGGTTTTCGCTTCAAACAGAGAAGAGAACAAAAGCCCTTCCAACTGCGCTCAATTCGAAGCAATCGAAATAATGCCGCTTCTAATCACCGCCAAATTCTGAACTTTGCTCGAATTCGATGGATCAAAATGACGAGGGCGCATTGTTATCCCTCGATGATGAATTATTCGGAATTAAACCCTCCCCGAAACACTTTGCCATAAAAATATGGTATAATATATGGCATGATGGCATATATCAGAATATGGCATGCCGAATTGGTCGTATTTTTCTTCCTTTTTCACACATTTACACTGATCAACATGAAAGCTTGCCGTTTGTTGCCAAGCGTTAGAAAATCCCGAGAAATCTCGGCCTTTCTCGGAATGCAAATTTCAGCAGGAAAATGCCCAATAAATCTCGTGAAGTTCCAAATAACATTTTTAATGTAAGAACGAGATAACTCGTACTGATGTGAGAATTTGAGATTGTCATTTTAATCATTATGTGAATTTCATTATCCAATTGGGGGACTTCGCCCACAATTGTAAGTGCTGGATGGCGTAATTGACTAATTAATAGAAAGAACAGGAATAAGGAGAGGGAAGAAAGATATCAAATACTCTAATTACAAACAACGGGAATCCTAAATCTTCGGACTGGTAGGACGTAGTATAAACCTCCAGGTACAATTAGTGTCCATTGAAAAAATAACTAATGATGGCATTTGGGCCAGAAAGCTTTTGAAATGACGTTTATAACGAAATGTATGAGACAGTGAAAAGGGGTTAAAGATACCCAAGTAGGCTTCATAGGGCAGTAGATGCCAGGGGGTACGCAACTCTCCTGGAACTGCTCATGTTCAAAAACGATGGCTAGTCTCCATGTGGGGTGGCGAGGAACAAGTTCGCGCCGAGACTTTGTTGGCGCTGCATCCATGAACCGACAATTGAACGCAGGAGCAAAATAAGGCTTTTATGAAGGACAGTCAATTAATTATAAACAAAAAAACTCTAAATGCATGGAAATTATACTAATATATATTTTATAATTTAAGCTTTCTATAAATATTTTTTGATAAGGGAAAATTAGGCAAATTATTATCGTTGCGCTCAATTGTAGCAGCGTACAATTGTCGTTGCGGCCATTTGTCGTTGCACTCAATTGTCATTGCGTATAATTGTCGGGGCAGCGGCGATACAGTCCATCCATCATCAGTAATTCCGAGTGGGCAACTCTTGATCCACTGAAACCCGGCCTCGCACTGACTCACTCGGAATTTACCCTCAGAATCATTGTAAAATAGGCGCTCGAAAGGCGGAGTTTAAATTCCCTTTGCCGGGGATCAGAAATACCACAATTTGTGTTTATCAATTTTTACCAACCGGTGTTTATGGACGACAAAAATGTGATTTATTCAGGATATATCAGGGTGTAGTATTATTATTATTTTATTCAAACTAAGAAGCAAATACTAACGAGGGTATCTCCAGTCTAAAGTTTCTATAGAGACATCTATAAAAAAATGTGGTGGAGACGAGGAGAGATCAATACTCCAGATGCCACTTGCAGCAGGATGTCCCCCACTACACCTGACATTGCCTAATGGGGTCAGAGTAAAGATATTAATAATTTTTCGTTGAATGATTTTATTGTAGTATCAATTTAAATGATAATGATTCAAGAAGTTTGGTTGACTGTAAAAATCTTTAGGGACAAAAAGGTACACAGTACCGGAATGGTATTTTGTGAACCATTACTGAGTAATAATACCAATAGCATATTTTTTGCAGTCGGGACTGATAACAATACCATTATTTTTGTTTAATAGTGGTTGCCCACTTTTTGCAATATTTAGCTCCTTTATTGAAACAAAGGTTTATGGACAATGGTTTATGTGACTATTCGGTTCTGTGTAGTGAATTAATTCAGTAAAAATATTTTAGCTTCATATTACGATGGGGAACACAATTTTTGTTGAGTTAGGTCTAACAGCTGTTTTAAACTAATTTTTCGGTGCTGAATCCAAAACTGATCTCCGGTTTTCTCTATCACGTCAAGTTTTTGAACTTTTTCAAATATTGACATACAATGAAATATGAAAGAAACCGCATGATTACAATGTTTATTTAACACTATTATGTTTTAACAAAGGATATGGCTACTGTAATTATATAATTATAATTGTGTGCAAGTAGTTAAGGTAAAAATTTACGTTTATAGCTCTTTCTGGAGTGTTCAACTTGAGGACTATAGCGTTTGATGCTCCAACAATAGTCAGCCATCATATGTACATCCCATCTGCCCTGATAACGTTCTTCCATAACCTTGTAGCTCTCCAATAGATTCTGAACAATTTCTGTGTAATTACTTGCACGTGTATTTCCAAGAAAGTTCTTGACAACGTCTTTGAATGATAACCAAGCATTCTTCTCAAGGTTTGACATAGTCCTGGTGAACTGTTCATCTTTGATGAGCTGTCAAATTTGTGGACCATCAAACACACCGGCCTTGATTTTTCCAATTGACAGACCAGGAAATGTCAAGATGATGTACTTAAAACAGTCGCCATCAGTTGGCATGCATTTACAAACTCCTTCCTGAGATCTAGTTTTATGTGCAGAGGTGGGAATATTATATTCTTCCTGTCATCAAGTGGCTCATGTAGAATGTTGGGATCTCCAGGTTTAAGATCAGATCTCGGAGGCCAATTCGTCTCAACCCAATGCTTCTCTCGAGCTCTGCTATCCCTCATACAAGAAGGAAGCACATCATTTTAAGGTCAACACAGATGATCCAATTGTGTTTGTCCTATTGCAATAACTCAATGACCCTCTTTATATCTCTATGTTCTTCACGAAGAGAGACAGAATGCCCAATTGGGACTGCACCAAATAAATTGCCATTGTGTAGAAGGACACATTTCAAGCTCCGCTTTGAGCTGTCAATAAACATTCGCCACTCATTTGGATTGTAGATTGAAAGCCTTAATTCCTTCAGTAAACTAGGAATTTTATGGCAATACACAAAGCCACTATCACTTCGAAAGTACTGCAGAAATGTACTTTCTCTGGTTCGAAAGTATGATACTTTCGCTCTTTGTTCAAGTAAGTTTTTCTCATTCAGTCTTGATTTATGAAGCTTTTTTGATAGGCCCAAATCACGTGCCAAATCATTCAACTCGTGCTAATCAAATCCCCTACGAACCGAATCCTCGTGAATTTCGAAATCTGCATCATTGCTGTCACTGCGTTCGTCAACATCACTCAGATCCTCTAGAGGAGGTAGTTGTTCTAAACTAGCACTGGAATTTCAGGTGAATGAGGCATTGGCCTTATAGCTGACGGTCAATTAAGATATTCTATTTTACTTTTATTTTTCTTGTTAAATCCTGATGTTTTCACTAAACAAAAGTAAACAGTCTGTGCAATGCTCCTTTTGCTCTCGCCAAACCATGGGGTTACCAAATGGCAACCTTTCACGTGTTCCTTTGGTCCACATCCGTAAACTCTCGATTCACTGCTTGCATACTTTATGGGGGGCCCATGGCTTGTCTTGATCACCGAGTTTTACTTTAAAATATGCTAAATATGCTTGTTTGACAAATCCACTGATGTTTGCCCCCTGACTTGGAATGGTGAAACTGCCACAAATGTAGCAGAAGGAGTCAGGGTTGTTTAGGCATTTACGACGGGAAGTTGCAGGAGCAGACATGATCTGAAACAAAGGAAATATATACCTATGTAAATAAAACACTAAGATGGAATAGTTACCAGCTTTGAAAGCTAAAAAAAAAGCATATATAGAAATAGAACGTACAACACACACCTTTCACCGCACTGTCTCAATGGTGACTGCACAAACAATTTGCCACGTAGCTGTAGATGAATTCAATCGTAATCAGCAGGCAAATCTTATTACAGCTAAGCAGTGGAATTTCACTTCTCTGGGGAGGGGGGGTAAGTTGTGGAAAAAAAATAGACGTGCTAGAAAATAGCCGACTACAAATTTGGAATCAGCATGCTAATTTTAGTCTGAATCAGCACAAAAATCTAACTCAACAGAATTTTTTTTTCGAATTGTTCCCCGGTGTTATTTAACGGCATCGATTAATTATCAATTTACAATAATTCAGAGGAATCCATTTGGGTGCTTAAAAATCAGGTGCTATTATACCATAAACTAGATACAGGGGTGGGGAATTTATGTCACGCGCGCCCAAAATGCCACGCCTACAACCTTTTTTTGACAGGTGAAACTCACCTCTAAAACGAATCCAACTCTATCACTAAACTTTGGGCCTCAATTTAATAAAATATAATTTTATTAAGACCAATACTAAAAAATGGAATAAAGAAACAAACACAGACAACATAATATTAATACAAAAAGAGATATAAAAGAAACTAATTTGTTATTCAAAGCCATCTAACTCCACGATTATTAGGCCAGTAGATTGATGTTATTTGGCAAATTTAATATGGTTGTTTGAAATTTGTTAACCTAAGTTATTGTTAAAGCTATTTCAAATGTATTATCCTTATTCAATGCTGTGACGTGTTATCTGTACTTGATTGTATGGTATGCGCACCTTTCTCTTTGATTTAATAATTTTATTAATAGTCCGCAAAAGTTCTTATTGCTTTCAGTTGAGTATGTCTGTCACCACTCAAAAACTGGACATGGAACTTTGTAACACTGTGTAACAGGCATATTAACAAGGTCAGCGACTCTCACGTAAACGTTTGTATGTCAACACGATAACTCAAAAACAATTGCAGATGACCTCATGAAATTTAAGAAGTGAATCTTTGGGTGCAAAAAAGGACGAGTTTCAAAATCATCACAATGGAACAGATCTGAAGGCCACAGTACAATTGTGAGCATTTTGGAGGGAGGGTGATGGTGTGATTCTCCAGGAACCGTGAGCTTCTTATTGAAAATGCACAAGTTATTTACTTTTTTAACGTAATTAAAGTCGATATTTGAACGAGTAATCAGAGTAAAAGCAAACAATATCTACTAATGAGACCAAAACACACACTGATAGATGAGTATATATATAGTCATGGGCAAAACTTTTGAGACTAATATATTTTTTCATATAAGAAAATTAATAGAACTAATCAAAAGCTGCATTTTGTTTTAGTATCTTTTATCATAATTTGAAGGTGAAATATACAAGAATTTAGAGCAGAAGCCTATTTTATTAAGAAATACAGAAAATTGATGGGCGCAGTCAATATTTACAATGATGTCACCTGTTCTTCAGGACGGCTTCAATTCTTTTTGACATGCTGGAGACTTTGGCCAGGGAACTCACCAGATTTTAATCATATATATATATATATATATATATATATATATATATATATATATATATATATATATATATATATATATATATATATATATATATATATATATATATATATATATATATATATATATATATATATATATATATATATATATATATATATATATATATATATATATGTGTGTGTGTGTGTGTGTGTGTGTGAAAATTAACCCACAGAAAAATGAAAAGATGAATCCAATCGCTTTCGAATTATATTTGCAAGTTCATTTTCAAGGAATAGCATGGAAATGGAGAAGACAACCTTATATAGGGTACAAAGATACTCGAGGAAGGGAACGGCCATCATATAGTACAAACCGATGGAAAAAAACACAAAAACAAGACAGAAAATTACCAGGAAAAAGAACAATATGCAACTAATAACAGACATGTGCATCCCTAAAACGATATACACACAACAACGCCATGTATATGAATGGAATATGGTGGGTGAAAAAAACATTTTAAAGGATTATCATTAGAGCGAAAACATTTAGGGCTACGAGTTAATCCACGATCATAACAGAGACACGTGGTGGGGGAGGCAATGCGAATGATATTACACTAATAAAGAGTGACAACAGGCTGCATTCTGAAGTTATTTCATTTAGTACAAGTTTTTTTTTAAAACAGGGTCGAATTTAAATCTTTATTCTAGTAGATAAAGATTTACCAGTTTGCCCGAAGTAAGGTAAATTACAAATAGAACATTCTATAGAATATACTCGACCTTTACCAACATAAGTATAATATTAGAAGAGGTGAAATAAATAGCGCTTTATTTTTACATTTATCTGAAAATAACCACCCCATTGACTGGAATTTTGTAAAATTCGTTTATCATCCCGCTGATTTCACAAAAGAAATATTGTCGAGTGTGAGGGAATTCCACGTGTAATTTCTTTTCCAGCACGGAAGTGACGTCCATGCGTTAAAGAAAATTTTAGAATTTGGTTAGACTTAAATTGGTAAGCCTCCCCCCCCCATCCACAAGCGGTTGCCTCGAACCGCGTCCACCCCGGACCACCTTTTTGCGGGTTAGAATCGCCTGGGCGTGAAGGTTCGAGGCCATTCGAGAGTAGCGCTGGCCAAACACCCCATGTTTCCCCCAACCCTGCGGGGGAGCCTCGGATATATAGGGTTCTTCTTCCAGGTGGGAGATACAGAGTTGAGAAGTCCCGCCAGGATCCAAGAAGCATTTCCCCTAGTTCCAAGTCAGGTGCTTAACAACGAACCAAAGTGACGGCTGAACTTTTCGTGTCGTTGGAATTAGTCCAACCAGTGAGGTATTTCCATTTGACGATCGCCACCGAGCGATTTTTCCGACTCCACTCATCAACTCCTGTAGAAGCCCTCCTCGCTCCTTCTTCGTCTTCGGGTGGCCGAAATACTCTCCCCTGGACCGGACGTTACCGTCCCCCCCCCCTTCCTTGGAGAGCCGTCATCACGTCAACTTCCCGCTCAGAAGCTCCGAGTGCCCTCGTCCTCACGTTTATTGCCTGCAGAAGACATCCGTGAAATCTTACCCTGACGTATCATCCGGAATCCTCCGTAAGCCAACCCTTCTTCCCCTTCACCAACCCATTTGAGTTAATACTCCCCATTGGAATAGTCTCCTTCTGTAACGCATTAATTTCTAACTTCAGAGTCTGATGCATAACTCTGCAATTCCCTTCCTCATTTACCAATATAATTTTGCCTAATGAGTCTCTTATTTTATGTCAATAAAATTATATTTTTGCACATGCCTTTTTAAATAACCTTGAGCTGTGCCATTGCCCAAATTTTACCTGACCTCGTTTTGCACTCTATTCTCGCTGCTCCGCGCGTCGAAACTCGTGGCGTTCCGCCCCTTTGTCGGTTCGCCTTTAAGTTATTAGTCCTATCCCGATAGATATAATATGGTATTGATATAATATAATGTCACACAACGACATCGAGTGTTCCTTAATTGGCATCTTACCCAATATAAACATTTACCCTAGCTTATTTAAACTCGACCTTGTTTTAAAAAAATACTTGTACTAAATGAAATAATTTCATAATGCAACCTGTTGTCACTCTTTATTAGTGTAATATCGTTCGCATTGCCTCCCCCATCACGTGTCTCTGCTATGATCGTGGATTAACTCGTAGCCCTAAATGTTTTCGCTCTAATATTAATCCTTTAAAATGTTTTTTTCACCCACCATATTCCATTCATATACATGGCGTTGTTGTGTGTATATCGTTTTAGGGATGGACATGTATGTTATTAGTTTATCTATTGTTCTTTTTGCTGGTATTTTTCTGTCTTGTTTTTGTGTTTTTTCCATTGGTTTGTACTATGTGATGGGCGTTCCCTTCGTATCTTTGTACCCTATATAAGGTTGTTTTCTCCATTTCCATGCTATTCCTTGAAAATGAACTTGCAAATCTAGTTCGAAAGTGCTTGGATTCATCTTTTTATTATATATATATATATATATATATATATATATATATATATATATATATATATATATATATATATATATATATATATATGAATGCAATGTCCCGCAGGAAAAATGAAAAGGTGTTTCCAAGTACTTTCGAACTTTATTAAGTTCCTTATCAAGGAACTTAATAAAGTTCGAAAGTACTTGGAAACACCTTTTCATTTTTCCTGCGGGACTTTGCATTCATTTGCTACCCTCACGTGATACTTTGTGAGTTTTTCATTTCATATATATAAATATATATATATATATATATATATATTATATATATATATATATATATATATATATATATATATATATATATATATATATATACATATATATATATATTCTGTTTGTCGTTCACTGTGTTCTCTTAATTCCGGATGACACTTTTGAAAAAAGAAAAAAAAGAGATTTTCCAGATTTTTGCTCACATCTTAAAAAGATTCTCCACCCATGAACTATATTTTTTTCCTATTTTTAACTACATATCACAATGGAGTTTACCACAAGATGGATATATCAAGTTTTTACTTTTAGCTTAACCATATGAATAAAAATTTAATAAAGTAATTATAATGGGAAATTGTCGGGTCACTATTAAAAAATCCTTTTTATATTGTGTGAATAAGGTTCAATTTCGAATCGGAATTCGATGAAGGATTATGTAATGGGAAGAAGCTTGGGGGCAATATACCCTGTCACCCAATCGAGGTAGGACGAAACTCTTGTGTAAATTGTGAGTGAACCACACGTAAAACCGAAACTGACGATTCCTGCGAGGGTGTGTTCACACGGAGCCGAGGTTGGAGTCTCCTTCATCTGGAGCACAAGAGGACCGCCGCTGTCACCCTGAAAATAAATACAAAAAAATTAAACGCGTTTCCATTGCGGTTTGTTTATTTTTTTAGTTTGGTTATGTTAGGGGGTTTAGCCCCGATTTGCACTCTTGATTTGGATTGTACCACCAGACTACACTGTTGGTAGGGAATTTACCACCGATTTTAACTAGGACGAGTACCCTTCCTAGGGTGTTCACCACATATATGCAGTATTTGTGGCCATTTTACCACCTATATAACTTGTGGAATCGATTTTGTAATTGACACGAGCTCTTGATAGGATGTTTACACCGATTTGCACTCTTGGTATGAATTTTACCATTGATATTCATTCTTGTAATTAGCAATTAGCCATTTGCACCCTTGGTAGGGTTTTGCCACTGATCTGCACACTTAATTATGTTTTTGACACCAATCGGTACCCCTGGTAGGAGAGTTACCATCGGGCGTGAACTCTTCGTAGGAGTTTACCAACCTTGGTAAACGTTCTATCACAAATGTGGAATTTTGGCAGGTGTTTTACCACACACATGACAATTAACTGCATTAACACCGATATTTACTTTGTTTTGTCCTTTATCACAAATGTCACTTTGGTCCGAGGGCCTTACCACCGATCTGCATTCTTAGGTTGGGGTGTAAGCACCAATCTGCACCCTAGGTGCTTTTATACCACCGATATGTACTGTGGTACGGGAATTACCACCATGGTTTTGTCACCAAACCTTTCCTCTTGGTAGGGATTTACCCCCTGCCTGCACTCTTGGTACCCTTTTTTAAAACTAATCTTTACTCTAGGTGAGGGATTTACCACCCATTTACACTAGCGATAGGGATGTTACCACCGATTTAAATTATTGTTACTGATTTGATCACCGGTCCTACTCACGGTATAAGTTTTGGTCCCGATTCCAGTTTATTTTTAGTATTATTATCAGTACTATCTTGAAAATTTTGAAAGAAAGGGAACCGTTCTCGATTTAAATAAAGGACATTCAGGACGACTGAAAACTCTAAGGAACGAAGACAACATTGAGCGTGGTCGTCATTTCTGCCAATTGTTGTGAAGACATATTTTTTTACTCTTAGTTTGTATGTACAAATTGAACAATAGTAAATAGTAAGGTTCAGAAGAAAATAAATATGCTTATCGAATTTGGGGGGAATTTTTAAAACAAAACGAATTACAAATGGTGAAATTCATAAAATTTATTAAAATTAAAGTATGACTGTTTATTTGGGGTGGGGAGGGGTCGTGTATTCGAATATTTTATCGAAGTTCTTTCTAAAACAGATTTTCCATTTTAATCGTTAGCCGGAGACTAGTGGCCCCTTAAAACGAGTGAATTATTAGGAGAGAAGCGGAGCGGCTACGTCGAATGTTTTTGATTTTTTTAAAAACAAAAATAATTACAAATATGTAGTGAATTTTATAAAATGTATTAAAATTAAGGCGTGATTTTTTTTTTAGATGAAAGAAAACATTGAATGTAGAGTCAAAAAGAGTTACCATTGGACTCTAGCCAGCTTTACTATTCTTGTTCTACTTAGCCAGCATTATCCTTCTTCTGCCCCCTCCCGTTCTTTATCCACCGAATAAAAATTCCATCGTTTGTCGCACTCCGTTTCTTCATTTTCTCAATTAAATAAACTATTCTTACTTCCTCCTTTAAATAAGAACCATTCTATTATTGGCTGAAAGTAAAAAATTTGAGTTTGCAACGTCAAAATCGTGTCCAATGGGCGCCATTTCGAGTTACCTTGCACGAGTTCTTTCCGGGTATTCCAGCACAAAGCTGTTTGATTAAGATGCCTCTCGGGATGGACAGAGAGTTTCTTTTTGATAGGTACTTGGCGCACTCTTTTTGCTCGATGATGGGAATCTGAACCTTTTGCAGGGTATCTGACAAGTCTTTTTTATCTAAAAAAAAAAAATCAATTTACATCACGAAATAAAACGAATCTCAAAGCTTATACTAATATGGAATCAAAAAATTGATGGGATTTGCTTATTTTGGGGGTGACCCAGGCGCAGATCCAGAGGGAGGGGGGCTATGGGGCTGAATGTCCCTAAATTTCAGACCCGTTTATATTTAGAATTCTTTTTTTACGCCATACTTGTATTCTACAATTTAGAAAGAGTTATTTAATATATAGAATATATATATATAAACAGTTGTTTAAACCGTTGCGATCAAATGTACCTTATATGATACATGTCTAAAATAGAGGTAAATCTCATAAATAACTATTAAATTCAGTATGACGTCAAAAAACTACAATAAATCACAGTTGATAATTTTATGTGTGGAAAAGATTTCGGGTTTGAGAGAGTTGGTGCTCACTCCTTTAGGAGATGCTGTTATTTATTATAAATGCTGTGTAAGATAACCATTATTAATTAATTATCAATGCCTTTTCTCAGACTACTCAGGGGGAAGAATTCAGGTTAGCCCCCCCCTCATTTTTTATCCTGGATCCTCCACTAGGGTGAACACATTTGTGTTAGATACAAGTAAGGCCAACATCTAAAAAAACATATTTTTTTTTTTTAATTTATGACCGCATAACTAACATATTCTGACAAGAAATAAAAGAGAAAGAACGACATTATTGATTCACAATTACAGGATTAGTTTCGGAGCAACACGCTTCATCCTTCAGCTGGATAAAGACTGCCTAAATATTACCTTAGCACATTCCTTTTATACAAAAATGAGAAAGAAAAGAGAAAATAATCGATTCGTTTCCAAACTTGAATTATTGAAATGGAATTTCAAATTTAATCTCGTGGTTAGGTCGCTCATCGCATCCCACAGAGATATCACCTAAACCCTATGAGGAGTCAGTCTCTCTCTCTCTCTCTATCTATCTATATATATATATTATATATATATATATATATATATATATATATATATATATATATATATATATTTATTGCCTTCATTTTTTTGTGCATATTTCTCTCTCTCTTCTTCTCTCTTGTTTATTTTCTCTTTTAACTCTCATTTTGTCAGTCTTTATCCAGCTGAAGGATTAAGCGCGATGCTCCGAAACTAATCCTGTAATTGTGAATCAATAAAGTCCTTCTTTCTCTCAATTTTCTTTTATTAATCCTCATAATCATCAGCTAATCCATTAATATTCTGACATTTTTTTTTTAAATACAAAACAAGTTAAGTGCAGAGAAAATCAAATAAAAAAAAACTCTCTTGAATATGCGGTTGCTATAGCAATGCGTACCCACTTTCGTACTCCATCGGGCACGCTTGGGGTAGGCTCTTCATCCATGCCAAGCGAGTGACTGTAACCAATGGCCCAATCTAATAGGGTGAAGGTGAGTACTCATTGTTATACCAACCGCATACCATCACTACGTAGAGTGCAGTTTTACCTACTTTAATATACCAAGAGCTTAAAACAAGGTCAAGAGGCCTAAGTCAACAAGGAGTAACAACAACAAGGAAAGAAGGTACCCTAGGAAACCTTACGGTCCATTCAAAGAGGGTACCTTTGGACTAGCAATCGAGCGGGCACAAGGCTGCTCAATTGTTTTGCGTCCCTAAACGGCCACTTTTCAAGACCTTGTCTAGTCTTGACTTGAACTGGTCAACAGATTCACTGTTGACAACTTCCACTGGAAGTGCGTTCCACATACCGCAGATACTGTAAGTGAAAAAATTTCCACACAGATTGCGGTTGTAACGCTTCAGTTCAAGTTTGAAGCCGTGATTGCGCGTTCTGTTCTCACTCAGTGTGAAAATATCCCGGTAGTCAACATTGTCGAACCCTCGAAGTATTTTGAAAACTTCGATGAGCTGACCACGTAGTCTACGGGTTTCCAGCGAGAACAGATCTAATTCCCTTAGTCTATCCTCATAACTTTTATGTCGGATAGAGGGAATCAGCTTGGTTGCCCTGGCTTGTACGCGTTCCAATCTCGCGATGTCCTTTCGCAATGAAGGACTCCAAAATTGTACGGCATACTCCAGGTGCGGTCGGACAAGTGAGTTGTACAGGCACAGTACAATCTCCTGGTTCCGATAACCAAACTGGCGCTTAATATAGCCTAGCATCCTTTGGGCCTTTTTCTCCGCCTCAATGCACTGTTTCGAGAACTTGAGGTCACTAGTGATTGTTACACCCAAGTCCTTCTCAGTGTCGGTGGATTCAATAGCAGTGCCCTTAAGGATATACTGAGATTGGGGGTTTCTGTGGCCGATATGCATCACTTTGCATTTGCCCACGTTAAAAGGCATTTGCCACGTGTCCGACCACTCCCCAATCTTCCCAAGATCTTCCTGCAGGCGGGCAGTATTTCCATCCTTTGCAACGTTCATACCAAGCTTGGTATCGTCGGCAAATTTGGAAATCTTGGCAACCATGTCACCGTCCATGTCGTTGACGTAGATGATAAATAGTAGTGGTCCCAGGACAGAACCTTGAGGCCCCCCGCTAGTAACGGGCACCCACTCAGAAGACTGTCCATTTACCACCACCCGTTGCCGTCTGCCACTTAGCCAGTTCTCGATCCAGCCGGCTACCTTTCCGTCTATGCCAAGCGCTCGCACTTTCCGGAGAAGGCGGCGGTGTGGTACCTTATCAAAGGCTTTCTGAAAGTCTAGGTAGACCACATCCACCGCCTTGTCCCGATCGTGCTCACTGAAAACGAAGTGGAAGAATTCCACAAGGTTCGTCAGGCATGACCGTTGCCTTCGGAAGCCGTGCTGGGAACTCCTCAGTAGCAGGTTTGACTCTCAATTATTCTAACTTATGACCTTATAACCCCATGACCTTCAAAACTTTCAATAATTCCCGGACTAACCTTGGGAGGACCTTGGAAATTATATCACTCGAAAGAGAATGGAAAATAACATAAAGGTTTCAAATTTCGTTAGAATTGGCCAAATAGTTATGATCTTATTGCCAAATAATTCCTAGGCTAATCTTGGGTGGACTTTGGAAATTATATCACTCGAAAGAGAATGTAAAACAACATAAGAGTTTAAAATTCCGTTAGAATCGGCCCAATAGTTACGATGTTATTATCCCCCCCCCAAAAAAAAAATCATAGAAAAGTAAAAGGGTGACCACCTGACCGACGACCTACGGACCGACATAATAACTTATTACCCAAGACTAAAAATATCCAAAATTATTTTCGAGTTGATATGAAGAAATACACAAGAAATTCCTGAAATTTAACTTACTCGTATCATGCGTTTTATTGCAACTTAATAATTTCATGTTTACCTCTAATTAATCTTTTACAAATCACATAAGGTCATCGAGGTGAGGAGATGGGGTATCTCAAACCATCCCCAAGGAAACCAAGTTTCCGAGTGACATACCCGGTTGAAGTCTTCCCCATCCGGCAAGCGACATTAGATAGGACGAGAAATCTTCCTCAGGGTGTGTCGGAAGACAGGCTGGCAAGACTCTCTTTGTGAAAACAGCCTGTGAACAAAACCCCCAAAAATATTTATATAAAATATTGTATTTGATTAAGTTTACTCATGGATGTTGCCCCCATTTGCAGTTTTGTCACCTCCCATTTCCCTGTAGAGCAAAAACTATAAGAGATAGATAAAAACCGCCAAAATTTGAAACAGCGTTAAACTCTGAATAAACCCCATCATATTTTATTTCTGTGATTTTAATTCTTATAATTCTTCAATAAAGAAAAAAATGACTGGAAAAAATTGCCTTTAAAATACTAAAACTAGGTTCCAATAGTTTTTTCTAAGATGAAATTCCAACCTTTACTGTTTCTTACGGAGAAAAAAAAACCACCTTAAACTGACCGATCTCTCCAATTGAAGGAGGGCTATATCGTTATACGGCTTCTCATACTCTGGATGGATGATTACACGTTGAATTCTAATGGTCTGTTCTACAGGTGCTTTCCGTCTGGTCTCAATGTGCAGTTCTTTCTCCTTAAAAAGTCCGATGGGGATCGATCCAACGATGCGGGAGATGTTTGTCAGATCATGAACGTTAAGGTCGTGCTGGCCGAGACGAACGAAGTACGGTGCAGACCTTCAAGTAAGAAAGAATGACCTCGAACCACATGAAGAGTTTTTGAGCTTCTGAGCATTTGATGCAACAAGGTTTTAGGTCAAGGGATACTCACTTATGTACATGTGAATCAAAGAGTCCCAAGATTTACTTTAAAAATGAAATGTGTGGAAAAATAAACAAATGCCTAAGCTTCAACGAGAACAGAATCACCGACTCCGCATCGTTGAGATCAAGAGACGAGAGGCTTAATCCACTCGGCAATCCCTGAATTTTATTGGTTGAATTTAAAGATGCTTTCGATAGTAATCGAGGAAATTATTTAACTTCCTGAAAGCATGACTAAGTAGAAAATATCTACACGACCAGCCCCCCACTCCCAACAACGTTTAAGTGGAGGCTGTTCAATAGTGAAAACTTAGGGTGGGGGGGGTCTAATGGAAAAATCTGAGGGAGAGGAAGTTCAAGTGATCTATTTAAGAGAGCAGAGTTTTAATCCATATAAATTACCTGATTACGCAATGAGCGGCAGTAAGAACGAAATGCGGTGAAACCAACGTACCACCACAAAACCATATGTATTTTGTACCTCTGCCCACCCCGACGATTGCCTGCAAACAAAAAATAATGAAATATTCTACCCGATCATTTTCAACTTTTAAACGTTTAACCCCTTCCCGGATATTCCCGAGATATCTCCTTCTTATATTTATTTGGAGCTTCAAGAGATAACTCGAGGCTATATCTAACGAATTTTGTGTTGTGAAACAAGACCGTGATTTTTTAGGATTTTGTTATGCCAGGCAACAAAGACCAGCTTTCCTTTTGATATCCTACCGCTTTAAAATGAGGAAATATGATCTGACATAGGAGATTTTTTTAATGTTTATGGAATGGGCAAAAAAAAAAAAGGGTTTAGGATAAGAGTTTCATTTGTTCTGTTGAAATTTTCCTGTATTGGCTGTTTACAAATTACCCTTGGGTAAATTTTGTAGTTTTGGGGGAGATTCCCTCCCCTCTTATACACACGCACATAAAATAATGTACTGACGAAAAAATATAAGATTACTTGCTGATTTACAGTGTTCTTATGTCAGCTGAGTGATGTTAAAAATAATATTACATGAAGAGGGCACTAAAAATGGAAGAATTATATATAAAAAACTTCTATTTCTTAAAACGAAAACCAGCGTCGGCATTTCCCGCAGAATGTTTGCAAGAAGAGATCTGCAAAGTGGTGAAAATGGTGGGAGAGAAATCTCAAAGCTGTAGATTCTACTTCGGCCATTGCGAGTTACTCTACTATGTTGTTAAGATTTTTAAAAAATAAATAGTACAAAAATGCAAATTATTAAATTAATTGGAACATAATAACAGTGTTGCAAGATAAGGAAGTAAAAGAAAAAGAATTGAAAAGTTTTTTTTCTCATTTTAATAAAAGAAAGTCCAATAAATGACTTGAATCTTTGTAAATTACATTTGCAAAAGGCAACGAACTGAATAGATAAGTCATTTATTTAGGTATATAATATATATGTAGGTTTTTATAGCTTTTTATAGCGTTTTCTTAACTTTTCCATTGCAGTCATATTTTGATGAAGACTTTCCATTGGTGGGTCCAGAAAAAAAAATCTTTCTGTCGAACTTCGCAATCCTGCTGGGATCGATTCTCAACCTCTCAAGAAAGAAGTTGAAATAGAGTTTTTACCTCAACAGCAACATGTTAGAATTCGAAACTAGAAGAAAATTTGGTAGAAGAAAAATATTGCATATTGATGTACAGTTTTGTTCTGAAAAGAGAGGGATAGAGTCGTTGGTAATTTCGGAATCAAAGATCATTTTCTTCCACCCAAATTTGATCTGCAAGGACGAGCAAAAAGTTTGAATGTTTAAAAACCGGTGGAATTTCAAGCTGATCAAGAAGGCGTCGCGCATCATTTGTCCATAATTTTTGCAAAAAGTATCCATTATTAAAGGTATGGAAGTTCACGAAGACCAAAATCAATTTTATGGTGTAGACCATAGCCGCTTTCACAACCATATTTAGGTTAGGCCTCTATTCCTGATCCGCTGTTAAAGATTGTCACCGTAGCCCCGTTAACCACTGGTGGTATTAATTGTTTCCTGCCATTTAAAAGATTAAACTGAATTTAACATTGGGAGAGAATCAAACAAGAAGAAACTCATGTCATTACACAAATAGTAAAGTTGTGTGCATACGAAGGTTCAGTCTTGGAAGCTCAAAGGAAGAGTGCTAAACGATACTTGGGATGATCTTTGTAAATAATGACACATTCCAGGCTCTTCTTCAGTATCGACCTCCTCAAAACATTTGGAGACCTCATCAAAATATGGCACATATAGAAACGAGAGAATCCAAAACAAACTCATTTTTATTCTTTAAAATCAAAACTTTTAGGAAAGTTAGTATAAAGTATTGATAAATCTGAAAGTTTCTGACTGCTAGCTAACAAACCATTGCGCATTTTGGTTTAAAGAAGAGAAAAATTTAAAATTGAAGTAAATTTTATAGGTTTTCTGCCGCTAATAATCTCGAACGAATGAAAACCTCGCTACAAATATGATTAACTCTTTGCAGGTGAATGACATAGATACGTCATGATATGGCTAATAATATGATGGAATGCTGGGCAAGAATGGGAAAATGTATGCTGTTTAAGCTCACATTCAAACAAACCTACCTCTATCTCCTTTGGTTCATTTTGCTTCTCATAAATTATTCAACAAAATTCCAACAATCCCAAAATGCTATTTCTGATATAGACCATAGCTGAAACAATGAAATATTACTTGGGGTAGAGCATTAAAAGTTGAAAAATAAACGGTACCCAATAAGATAGATTGGATGTGACCGATCCGAGTCAATTTATCACGAGTTTCAACAAGGCGTGATAAGAATCCTAAAAAAAATGTCTTTAGGTTGAAAGAAAAATACCATCTAAATTATATATTGTAATAAATACCATTAAAAATTGTCATTACCAAATTTGATGGAAAATCCTTCTTGCCAACAGTGCTATCTTAACTGAGTGTCTCTTCATCAAGAATATCGAGTGATGCTGTACGTTCATACAAATTTTCCAAAGGCATAAAGGATTCTAGGATGAAATTTTTCTAATACATATATTTTAGAAAAGGAATTCTCTTATGGAAGATCACGATATCTCTCTTACCGTTCCATGATTAAGAAAACATCAGCAACACCAAGGCAACTTAAAGAGTGAGTTCCCAGATAAATATTACCCTGTGACAGTGATTATACCATTTTTAGATTAACTCACGAACCCCCCTTTAATATACATAGATCCATTAAAGTTAGCGAAATTGTTTGCAGTTTAAACTGAGTGACGTCAGAGGCATATAACCCCTAAGGAAGCCAATTGGTGCACCCTGTACTATAATTCAGAGCAGAAATAGAAGCGTGGAGAAAAATTGAAAATTACAAAATGAAAAAAAGAAGACACCTTTCATGGCTTGGGTGGTTGGGGAAAAGTTTCTTCAGTGTTAAAGGATTTTTTTAAACATCCTAACCGTTTTCCTTACGCCAACGACAGACAAATCGCTTTCCACCAGACGTCCTAAATTCATCTTAGAAATTCAATTTTGGGAAAAATGACAGAGATATTAGTCCTTAGTGATTAATCTGTAAAGACATACAAAAATTTAACTATATTGAAAAAAATAGTCGCTGTGATTATAACCTCCCATATTTGTGCGTGAAGATAATGATGTTAATCCCCAAAACAGGTAAAAGTAAAAGTTTATTCGGACCGCTTTCGTCTTCATTATTCCATAAAGAGGTATTTGTTAATCAGAGAGAAGCAGTAACGCGGTATATATAACGATAAGTAACGAACGTTTCTTTTGTAACGAGTATCGGTATCGCCTTAGCAAGGATTCTAATGTAACAGTCGCGCTGGTAACAATCTCAGCAAAAGTAACGAAACTTTCTTTCCTCGTTGCAAACTGTTTTTATATGTTAAATATGCATCCTCATGAATTTCTTAATGAAAATCATGCGAAATGCCCAGTCATCTGTTGATAGCCTCTCGTAAGGTCGATACTTGTTAAAACTTGTTCAGTACTTGTCAAACTGAATCTGTTTGATCGACTTGTTGCTGGACGGAGGTGGTAGGCGTTAGAGTTCAGTCATCCATGTAGCAGCCTTGTTTGAAGTTCCTAAACATGAAAAACCTTTCATCTACCCCTTCTTCAAACGATGCCAACAAATATGATTTCCTCGAAGATATTTCGACACACACCTGCATAAAATCTCTGCTTATCACATCGAAGAAGTTTATTCTCGATAAATGGAAGGGATGGCACTGGTCTATAGTGCCAGTATCTTATATGCTACAGATTTGATTGAATGGCACAAATGCCCGACAACATTAGAAGAGAATATACAATCCCTGAGAACAAAATTATAGCTATATTCACCGATGGTGGCGCAAATTTTGTAAAAGCATCCAAGAAATATGGAATCAACCTTAAAACTCCGAGAGAAGCGTCCGAAGATAAAGACAAAGATGAATGCCAAGATAAAATGAGTTGTATCATCTGATACAACTGATGATACTATTCTTCTTGCAAACCATAAAAGGTGTACATTCCATACCATTAGTGTTGTGTGCACATCAGATTTGAAAAAAAATCCTTAACAAGTCAAGTATCAAAGATCCACCACCTAGCTATCAGCATTGTAAAATTATCGGCCCTATGGAACCGTTTGAGTAAATCTCAAACATCCGAAGTCATATCCAGTGTATTAAATTGTCAGTTGAGACTCCCGTATCCTCCCAGTATAGTAGCCTGAATGACAGTCTTTTACTATTTCTGAATAAAAAGCTGAATTGAATGAACTTATGTCGATTCTAAAGTTACCCGAATTTAAAGACTCGGCAGTTGAGTACATTGCAGGATATAATACTCTTGTAACCTTCAAGGAGATCATAGCTGCTACTGGGGTAATCTTATTCTTTCTGTCTTTGCTGTACCAATAAAGGTTGAAAGAATCGTTCTATCATAATTAAGATACAGCCAACCATTAATAGAAGCATTAGGTAGTGGATTCAGAAATCGATTTAAGAAATTTCTGGAACTTGGCAGAGGTGTTAATTATGCAATTATTGCTGCATTAACAATTCCACACTTCAAATTCCAGGGCCCCAAAAAGCGTAGCAACAAACAATGGGGAATGTAGAAAAATGTAAAAATATGCTAATATCAGTAATAAAACATGAAAAATCGCAGTGACAGTTCACCTGAGGAGCCATTTAACACAGCTGATAGAACTAACAACAGTGACAACGAGTTTTTTGAATATGCCCCTGCCCCTGCTGAAGTAAAGACAACAACACCAGAGCATCTGAGATGGAAGTGTAGTAATATTTAGAGTACAATAATCCACTTCCTTTCTCGTTTCTTGTAAACATTTATTCAGCTATGCAAGACATTTTCATATCACTAAAGATGGAATTTTTCCGAAAGTATGCTAAAAAAACTAGTTGCTGTTGTTGTCGTTCCTCAGTTTTTCTAGCAACATCGACGGTCACATCCAACCTTCTTCTGATAGCTCAGGACTGGATGATATCTACACCGTAGCTTGATCAGGTCAACTCTGTCCTTACGAAGGAGGGAGAAAAACTAATGTTAAAAAGGAAACCTATCGACATTTAAACTAGAATTGTATACCTGGGCAGATTTTTTTTACATCAATCCTAGAAATAATTGTTTAATTCTATTTGATTTTGTTTCTTAAATAATTTTTTGGTAAAAAAATATCCCGATATTACCTGCCAGAAATAAACCTACAAGCAATAATAAAACTTGCAGCCAATTAATTGCTGAAATAACTTTACTTGTAAATTTAAAGAATGAAATACATTTTGAACAATGAAAATACATTATTAATACTTTATGGACTTCCCTTTAGCGGCTTTTAGAGATTCAATTCGCCTAGATAGAGATAAAAAAGAATCTCGTCTCTCGAACTTCACACAAGAACAAACTTAAAACCGCTAAACCAGTCCTACAAGAACGCCCCCGAAAATCCGGGGTAAAATAGAAGAAAATTTTACGAACGAAGTTCTAACTAATACAGTATCAATCAAAGAAAAAACAGAACGTTGAACTTCAAACAAAAGTTTAAACGTAGCAGAATGAAGACCCAAGAAAAAAACCGAACCGATCTACAGCTAACAAAAAAAAGATGACATTTCACAATTCCGATCGTGTTCCTGGACTTTTTTCTTGTCTACTAATTCCAACACATGTTCTATTGGGTTCATTTCCAGAGACCGAGTCGGCCAAAGAAATCTTTTGATACTGCTTTTTTTCCCCTCATTGATTTATCCTTTTCGCACTATGACAGGGAAACCCATTCTATGGAAAAACAAGTTTCTTTGTCAATATGACCATTTTAAAACACTGGTAGAAGCCCTGCTTTAGGAATGGAACTGTATTTGTCCCAATTGATTTTTCGAACTAACTCTGAACTTTCATCATTCCAAATTGCTCCCTACACTATTAGAGAAAAGCCCCATTGTTTCACTAATGGTTGTAATCTGTTTATGTCAAACTACTAAGGAGGTAATCTACAAAAACCTACCCTTTCACTGTCTGAAAATTGAGCAAACCTTGATTCGTGAGAAAAACAATTTGCTCTGCCCAAATTCCATAGACTTGTCGCTCTTTTTTTCAATGCATTCATTCTTCTTCTTCCTATTAGCCATAATTAAAATAGGCTTCCTCCTTTCTGTACTTTCATAATATCTAAGAGAGTCGAGTAATTTACTGCTGTTCTTGGGAAGATTTGAAATCCTTTTGCCAATTTAGAATATTTTACCCATGATTTATTCTCGTGGATCTTCGAACAGAACTTGGACATCTTTAGGAAGGCCCGAAATAAACAGAACATGACATGGAGGATGTTGGCCCTTTTCTTTAAATTAAACTATAATTCTGTTAACAGAAAAAAAATGTATTCCGAAATTCCTTTGCAATATATTTTGGAGACTATCCTCCTCCCCCACCTCCCCTCAGATTAACCAACAATCCTTTTTTTTTTTTGAAAATCTGAAATTTCCTTGTAATTTTGCTTTCTAGGAACTAAATAAATACAACATTAAAATTTGAAAAGATGGAAACAAATAGTAATCATAAAAATTGCAACAAATGGAAATAAAACATTTTCTCCTAAAAAAAGGGTGTCTAATTACTTCTTTTAAATCTATGTACGTTAAAAAAAGGTGCGTTTGTTTTTACATACTTTATAGACCTGATTAAATATTCTATTACGATATATAATTATGATACTTCAATTAACTGATGTAATATTCTATTGTGGTTATATGACAATTAATATACCGAGTACGGAAAGTAACGACGTTCCTTTAACGAGTATTGGTAAAGTCTTAAGTAATTTGCAGTTACAAAGTATCGCTATTGTCAAGATCATTTTAAAAAAGTAACGTGAACGTCCGAAGAATACACACCCCGTATATATTTATATAATTAACATATTTAATCAAACTTTATAGAATTTATCGTATTATTTATAAATATGAATGACAATAATGCGTATTTTGTTAGTATTGTTTGAATTACTTAGTATTTTACTAAATGGTGTATAATTAATATTCAAATGATGTTTTCCAAAATCAGAATTTAACCAATATGTTTCAGTTTAAACTTATAAGTCTTGTGTATTCAATATCGTTCTAAATAAGTAATATGACTAAAACTAAATAGCTTAGAGAATCACAATCACAAATCCAATTTATCCATAGTCAAGGGTTATCAGATGTAGAAATTGCAAAAATAATAAAATGTTCAAGTATGATATCCAAACCACTATAAAACGATACCCAGATACCAATAGTTTCGTATCTACTGCCAGCGCCCGGCCAGCTTCGCAAGCACTCATTTGAGCTCAACAGATTAACTAGCCCGCACGCACTTATCAACCGCAGAAGATAGTTCAATTTATTTGAAGTCTCGCTTTACCAAAGAGAAGGACATCCGAATAACCCACAGTCCCACTAATTCTCCAGAGAGCCAGACACACTCTTTTTTGCCTTCTTATACCTCTCTTCATCCGCACACTCCATCCCTCATCCACCATCGGCCGGTCATATATAAATGTGTCTGGGTAAGTTCAACACACTTCCCTGCCTAAGAGGCCTGAGGACCAGTTGGGAAAGCTGACACTCATAGCATAATTCAAACTAAGTTCTTCACTTGAAAAGGCAGGTTTGGAGAATAGCTCACTGTGGAACTCGAGGTTATAGGCGTCCTGGACAACGGGACGATACTGCAACCTCTGGGGTTCCCAAAAAATCTTACCCTGGAGGCCAGGCCAAGAACAAGGAAGGACATGGAACCGTCTGTGTGTATGCCGGAAGTAGTATTGATAACCAAACCCCTGAGGGGTGGAACCCAGAGTGGTGGTAGTTGATTCGACCCCCACTCATCAAAACGGCCGCTATGAGTCATCTCTCGGGTGATATTCACCCGTTTCTATTCTCTTCCGCCCCTTTTGGGCAAGGAAGAATCTCCAGTAAACCTATAATTAATTAACAAAAACGCAAATTATAAACAGGTACTGAGAGACTCTCCAATCAAGACATCAACATGAAGAGAAACACACACAGTAGTGGAGTGGGTTTCCTCCAAGGCCTAATGAACAATAAGGAAGGGGCCAAGAGAGCCCCGCTCAGTCTACTCAAGAGAAAGACCAAGCCTTTACGAGAGACAAAGTTGTCTGCACACTATCTGGGAATAAATTGGCGTCGTAGTATTGCAACTGAAAGACCAATACAACGGTTTCGTTACCTTATGCGATACCTGGAAATATCTTGATAACTTCTTCAGAGAAAACGACACAAAGAAACAAGAAAATTGGACTCGCCGCCCAAATGCCCCCGGCTGACACGACCAAAGGAAGGGTGATCTGCAAGGTGCTTCGTTCCTTGGATAGGGAAGCACACAGCAAAAGAGATCAAGAAAGAAATGGGGAAAAATCAAACTATAGCAAAAGTTGACGAAGTCATCAAATTTAATACACCTTCAGGCGAAGAATACATTCATGTGTTCAGAGTAATATTCAAGGAAACGGTTATGGCGACGAAATTTTAGAAGCAAGGACTACTCGCGTTTTACACAAAGGTTGCTCCAGATCAGAGAGAGGGAAAAACCTTCATCTCCGTCCAAGTCTAATTCTAAAGAATGCGGCTTCCAAGTAAATAAGTGTTCTAAATGCACAAGCCGCAAACACAGGTGGTAGGAATACAAAAGCCAAACGAAAAAATTGCCTAAACTGCGGGAAACCGCACCGCACTCTCGCGATGTCGTGCCCAATGAAAAAAAAAATTAATAAAACAAATAAAACGGCAATGATTGAAGAAAAACACAAAAAGAAAGACAACCACATACGCAGCAACAGTGAGTTCCACCCCCAAACCAAAAAAAAACCGGTCGTTAACATCGAGGAGTATATGAGGCCAGACCTCATATTATGCATTTTACATTCTCACTTCGTGAACATAGTTAAACATGGAAGCTATGCCGAAGAACTTAATCAAATCCTCACGAAACGGCTCAAAACTAATGCGGTTCCCACCATCCACCGAAAAATACAGGATTTCAATGACCCCCGAATAAGGAAACACAAATCGACAAACAGAACCCAAGAAACCTCAACATAGGAAAAAGCAACAAGCAAAATACAGAGGAAGAACAGGCATTAAGCGACATATTGTCCACATATACGAAAGCGAAGTCTTTGACAAAATAAAGCAAATACATGAACAACTAGACAGAAAAAATACAAAAGAAGAAAATACTACATGAAGATTCAACATCAAGATCTACGGTACACAATCCTCACCACTTCCGACGACAACCAAACAGAAAGATATAGTCGAAAGCATTGTCAATGAAAGTTGAATGGGGATTACAATTCTGAACACGATTAAACTGAAATAAATAATGCTCTGAAGCAAATTCCTATTGAAATTTCACTAAATTCATATTTTACCCTATCCAACCACGTCATAGACAAAGAAAAGGGAAAATCAGGAAATCAAACAAAGAATAAGATGGATCAAGAGGTACGCTATCTAAACAACATCAAAATCTTTACCCTGAATGTAGACCTCTGGAAAACAGACTACTATACAGCAACATAATCAGAAAAATAGACTTAGACATAGTTATAATTACAGAACACTGAGTTAACCTGCAAGAAGACTGCATTAACAATCCAAATTACAATAAAATAGCCAAGAATCTTATCCAAACATGTTACGACAGAACATCAGTGAGAATCAGAAAAGGACTAGCGTTCCCTGAAATAAAAGATCTAAAAGAATCGTACATATCTCTCAATTTGAAAATGACTACAGGAGACCTTGTGATAACGGAGGCATATCAACTGCCCCGGCACTCGTATCTTCCGACTCCGAACTTCATCAAGATCTTCCGCCACCCATCATCAGCAGTCCTTCTTAGGGACTTGAATGCAAGATGTAGGAAAACGGGATACACAACATTCACCAACGGTACCGGCCAAACCTTATAACTTCTTATGAGAAAAAGAAACATAATGCAGAGGAAAGCCTGACTTCCTAACATTATTAACCACACCAGATATTCTGACAAACCCGAACTTCATGTTTAATCACCACATAATTCGAGCCCTGAAACATTCTCAGATCACATTGGGTTTATTACAAGAAGCTGCATCCCCCATCATCCAAATAAAAATACTTCAAAGAAAATCACAACACAAAACTAATTGGGGGTGTATACAAACAGCATCTCGCGCTCTACAACATCGAAACATTGACAACCGCCACAAAGAAGAAATATGTAGATCCCCACCCCCACATCGAAAATATCACCAAGCTGATAATAGAGACAAACACCCTCTATACCCTCAAGACAAACTACAAAACAATCCTGGCACCGACTTAGAACGATGAAATTAAAATTAAAATGCTGTCTAAAAATAACTTCTAAAAAATCCAACAACAAGGAAAGATTCGGACGTCTAAAAAACCTGAGAACCCAGATAGGTAACCTAATCAAAATAAGAATGAACACGACCTGAAATGAACTTATCGCTAAAATGAACATCAACAAAGATCTCAGGAGATTTTAGAGCCAATTTAGGAAACTAAAAGGTTCCAAACCAGAGGAAAGAATTTAACTAAAAGTAGGGGAGGACCTGATAACCAACGATGGAGATATCGAAAAACGATTCCGGAAACACTGGTGAAAGATCTTCTTCATCACTTCGGAAGAAAATCAAGAACTCGAGATAGTATTCAAACAACAGATAACACAACAGTTAGAAGAGATAGAGACCGAGCTCGCACCTTACTCAGGGGTAAATGAAGACCGTTGGCAAAAGAATGAAGGAAGGCCCTTCACATTACAGAAATTTACCACAACTCTAAATTCATTTAAGAAAAAAAAAGCCCAGGATAAGTGGTATTATGAAATACCACATTCAAAATGCCCCGAACAATATATGTACACTCATCAATAGTCCAAATCTTCAACACATTTCTAAATATGGGATAGTTCCTATCCGCGTTGAAGACAGAAAGGATCATCTTCCTACCCAAGTCCGGCAAACCTAAAAAACACACCAAAAGCTACTGACCGAATCTCGCTGTTGGAGTTTATCGGAAAACTCATCGAAGAAACTCTTAAACGAAAGATTAAGGAGCCATGTAGAAAACAACGATACGCGCAACCCTCAACAACAAGGGTTCAGAAAACAACGAGGTACAAATACAGCGCTGGCACTCATTACCAAAAAGCTAGAGAGCTCTTGCTAGCCGAGTGGGTATGGCGTTGGTCTGCCAACGTCGCGGTACCGGGTTTGATCCCGGCAAGAGCAGACACAAACATCAGCGCACCTAGAGATCTGGCCGCCACCAACTGGTGGATGCGCTGCGCATATCCCTGTCCTTGGATGGGTAGATCTTACACTTCTCATCACACACATAGCCAATTGCAACATGCTTTCTTTCATCTCTCGTCTTCGCAACACAACACACACACTTACTCTGTTTCAAGGAATCATGTCGATGGGTATCTATATCCACATACCTCTGACGTGGAACAGGTTCCTCTGCCTCCAGGGAAACGAAGGTTCCATCTGAACGCTAGTTGGTGTCTTAAACATAATACTTCCTGAGACCTCTGCCCAAAGAGGAGCGGTTCCTGGTGCCCTCTGACTCACCAGAGATTGTTATACTGACTTTTATGTCTACTTCATTTGGGTGGAATTCGCCTGGATAAAAGCAGGTATGCCAACTACTACTGCTACCTCTAATACTCCCGAAAAGCTCGCGGTCGAATTGGCAAGAGTCAACAGAGTGGACTTGAAACTCCGCGATGTTGCCAAAGCCTTCGATAAGGTATGGGTTCCAGGACTGTAAATAGAACTAGCCGAACTCCAGTTGAAGAACAACCTCACTTGAATCTTTTATAACTACTAAGAAAGAAAAGAGAAATTACCACCAACCAGTACACCATTCAAACGTTTACCCTAGAGGCTGGGGCCTCCAGGAAAGAGTGTCTCAGCCCCACCCTTTACACCGTGTACACGAGCAACCTCTCACAACCAACTGAAAATTACGCTATGTACAACTAACTGGCGGACGACATCCCCCAGGTTATTACAATTGACTATAAAATCCCGAGAGATAAAGCGCAACGAACCGCACGCGAAATCAACGTCAATGATTTTGAAAAACGAACAATCACAAATCGTATAATTACCGACAACGTGTAGTATCCGTACGGCACAGAGGGAAAAGTACTCGGCATCAAAAGAACAAAGAACGGATACAATGCGACTACCAACGACAAGATTACACAGGCAAAAAGAGCCGTCTTCCCTCTTAACAGGTTTAGAGGCCTGTCCGAGAATAACAAAAGAAAACTTTACCTTGCCCTCGTAAGAATAATATTGACCTACCCGATAATTACAATCCACACACTATCCAAGACCAAAGCAACCAAATGCAGAATCCAAAACCAAGGGACTCAATTTCTAACCAAAACGTGCAGATCAAAAAGAATTTCGTCCCTCGAATTTCACACAAGAACAAATTTAAAACCGCTAAACCAGTCCTACAAGAACCCCCCCGAAAATTCGGGGTAAAATAAAAGAAAAGTTTACGAACGAAGTTCTAACTAATACAGTACCAATCAAAGAAAAAACAGAACGTTGAACTTCAAACAAAAGTTTAAACGTACCAGAATGAAGACCCAAGAAAAAAACCGAACCGATCTACAGCTAACAAAAAAAGTAAATAAAGCCACTTTAAAAAATCAAAAGCACGTAAGTGTACACAAATAAAACCAAAATATAAATAAAGCAAATGTAATATTCAGGTATTCTAAAAAGCTGAATAAGCACACAATGAAGACAAAGGCTCGAATGCTCAAAAATCAAATCATCAAATGTAACATAAAAATATATGGAAAAATTACAGCATTTACCAAGCACCTGGCACAATCTTTCACCACCATCCTCATCCTCATCCTCATCTCCAACTACTTCTCCTACTTCACACACACATTTAACCACTTAAATCATATCGATCTCCAATTCAAGTTTTGTAACAAAAAAGAAAAGTGTCAGAAAACGTTTACAACACCGAGAGAAGAAATTGCAGAAAAATATTTTCTGAACTTGCTGAGGAGTTCATAGAAGCTTCAAGTTCAAAAATAAAGTTCAAAGACTTAAAGGATGCTAGACGATACAGAAGCCATTGATATTTTAGGTCAAGAGAAAAAATTATTCAGTGGGCCAAAGATCACAAAAATTATACAAATGAACAATGACCTAAAGTTATCTGGAAAGATGGCGTCAGAAATTTGTAAAAATTTGGAGAATGCCATCTCACGAAGTATTATGGATGTAATTAAAACAAACGGGAGACAAAATAAGTATTAAAATAATTAAAAATAAATAAATATATTATGTATATACTGAATTAATTTACCACAAATGTCTAATTACATTAGATGAATGATTCCATAGGGTGCTATATTCATTTGGCCAATGGTGTCCACATTTTGTATTGTGTTACTCTATATACCTTTTAATTAAAAAAGGTAATAAGCTATGTTATGATTTTTCTTCTTTCCTCCCTATCTAGAAATCCTATGCTCGGTTTTGTTATGATACTACATTAAGTAAAAAAGTATTGCTACAAAATCATACAACTCTATATTAAAAAGTATAAAAATACAGGGTTGTATACAAAGTGATGTCAGAAAAATAACATATTTTAAAGAAAACAATAGTCAGAATTTTCAGTGTGAGAATAACAATTTCCAATCTGGAAGGAATGTCCGTGGTATAGTGGAAATCCAGAAATGTAGAAAAGCCTGGGTTTCTTCCCAAATGAGAACTTCCTACCCCAAATCCAAGATTTTAATGGGTAGAGAGCGTAAAAATCACATAGGTCTGGTGAATATGTAGGGTGTGGTAAAACTGTAAAACCGACATCGCACTCTTTCTGAACAGTTTTAGCAGTTGTAAGCAGTAATGGGATTCACCCGGTTCACACCGGTTTGTAAGAACCTGTTCTTGGAATTTCATTAATTCCGAAAACCGGTTGTTAGCTTAAATGAGGGGTTCTCAATCTTTTTGAAGTTCGGAAAATAACTAAAATTAATAATTTCACTTGCTAGACTATATCATGGTTTGCTGCTAGAGAACGATAGGGAGAGAGCCTGTTGTTAGTGAAACCTGTAGTGAGAGAACCTGTTCTTAATTTTTTTTTAATCTCACCACTGATTGTAAGGCTTTGCGTTATCACGGAGGTAGTGAAGTTGATGCTATCTCCCATTAAATTACCAGGCAAAACTTTAAATACACTAGAGTATAAACTGGTAGTTTATCAACACTTACTCCATATTGATAATTAAACTTCTAAAGAAATTGTTTCCATCTCTCTAACTCTCCTGTAAAGAATTCTGTACTTTTCGATTTCCACCATGTCAATGTAGATAGAGGAGAGTAGGAAACGGGGCAAAGAAAAAAATATTAAGCCGCTTGCTTGCAATTCTCGTACGCTACACAACCTCCCTTCTAAAAGTGGAGCGTATTTTGAAGAAATGAAGAGAGCCCCGTTTGAAAATGCTATCCAAGGGCTAACGCTCCCCCTCTCCTGTCTGGGCACCATTGTAGATAGAGGAAAATAGGAAACGGGGCAAAGAAAAAAATATTAAGCCACTCGCTGCAATTCTCGTACGCTACGCAACCTCCCTCCTAAAAATCGAGAGTATATGAAGAAATGAAGAGGACCCCGTTTGGAAATGTTATCCAAGAGCTAACGCTATTCCTCCTGGTTCTGGGCACCATTGTAGATAAAGGAGAGTATGAAATGGGGCAAAGAAAAAAATATTAAGCCGCTCGTGTGCAATTCTCGTACTCTACACAAACTCCCTCCTAAAAGTTGAACGTATTTTGAAGAAATTAAGAGAACCCTGTTTTGAAGTGTTATCCAAGGGCTAACGCCCCCCCTCCCGTCTCAGGGCAGCATTGTAGATATATGAGAGTAGGAAACAGGGCAAAGGAAAAAATATTAAGCCGTTCGCTTGCACTTGTCATACACTACACAACCTCCCTCCTAAAAGTGGAGCGTATTTTGAAGAAATGAAGAGAACCCCGTTTGGAAGTGTTATCCAAGGGCTAACGCTCCCCCCCCCCATGTCTAGGCACTATTGTAGATAGAAGAGAGTAGAAAAATGGGTCAAAGAAAAAATTATAACGTAGGCGATTGCGAACAGCTTCCCGCGTCGCTGGAACACTGTTAGAAACCGGTGAATCCATTAAGCCATCCTGAGTCTCAAAAGAGACTCATTCAAGCAAAGCTTTTAAGACACTCACTTACACTTCTCGTACGCTACAACAAGGCCCCCCCCCGGAGGCAAGGTGGTGTTTTTTAAACTCTAGCCACCCTGTAGGGCCAAAAAAAAAGAGTTATAGAGTGGTCATTCATTCCCTAGTAGATATGACACAACCAACCAGCCTGAATGCAATCGAATTTCAACTTCCTTAGCTATTATATGGACCGCCAGCACAGGGAGGGTACTATAAAATTCCCACAGCATGCAACAGCTTCCCTTCACTCTAACCTGCCCCATCAAGACCCTCACAGAAAGCTTGATCCTACAGCACAGGCTGTAGGATTAAAGGCTTTCTCCTTTAATCTCCCAGGAGGTCAGAGGAAGCAGAGGTCATATGTTGCCGGGAAACGATACAACAACAACAAGATGGCAGACTGAGCCTAATGGAGGTTATCCAATCGTGTTCCTTTCAAGTTCTCTTTAAGAGTTTGGTAGGTGTGGTGGGGCAAGATCAGAGATGTGGTAGATGAGGTGGGTGGTTCGACAGAAAAATTCTCATATAACAGCACTTGCTACCCTCTAAAAAATGTATCGGTGCAATGTCTTGATTGAAAGATCAACTCTTTGAGCTCGTTGATGTTTCCCCAACCCTCTTGGTACTTATCACCGTTGATGTTTCCCCAACCCTCTTGGTACTCATCACCGTTCATGTTTCCCCAACCCTCTTGGTACTTATCACCGTTCATGTTTCCCCAACCCTCTTGGTACTCATCACCGTTCATGTTTTCCAAACCCTCTTGGTACTCATCACCGCGAAAGTTTGCTGAGGTGGTGCTCACTTAAAATTAAAAATACCGAACCAGATGAGATTCTAACTCTAGTAGCTATAGTCTCTCCAATTTTCTGAGGTTCATTCGCTTTTATTTTTTAGCTCTTTCCAACCTCCCTTAAAATGCTCTAACCACCTTTATGTTGTTTTATGTGGGTCATTATCCCCGTCAACTAATTGAATTGCGTGAATGATTTGATAAGTATTTCACTCGAATTTTGGTACACAATTGATGTTATTCTTAACCTCAAAATTTTTACCATAGTGCAATAAATGGGTTTTTTTATATAAGGGACCCTCACAGGACAGAACTAAGTGTATTAATGATGGGATTTAACTTCGGGTATCTACCCAGGAACATGCCTATTTTTTTGGTCTGTGATAAACTTGCGCTGAGTGAATGCATTCTTGGAACTTTAGTATCGCCATTTTTTTATTTACTCTAGTAGATTCTAAGGAGTAGATTTAATATAGTAACTTTGTAGAACTTACTATTTCTGGGAACTGCCCAATTTTGGCTTCTTCACCTCCAACAACGAGAGGATCCCTCGATACGCATTTTCCATTGTTACTTCTCCAGTAGTTCTTCCATGAATTGCATACTGAGGATCCAATTTTTAAAATAAATTGGAGACAATAGAAAATGTTGCCTTCAAGCACCGAATTTTAGTTGATAAAATTTGGAATGGGTGATTTGTACGAATATAATCACCCCTTTTTTTATTTAATCATAGATAAATCTATATATTATTTGTTGACGACTGCAGTCAATTTTTGACAAAAGTGAAATTTAAAATTAAAAATGAGAATGGAAATCTGAATTTATTTTAAAATTCCGACATAATTGTTCAAAACATCAAAAAACAAACAAAAATATCTAGGAATATGATAAGATTTTTTTAGCTTTATTCGTATTAGATATTTTTTAATAAATACAATAATCCCATGTCCCTCATATAAGTTAAACCATAAACATTGTTGCATGTATAAAGAAATGAAAACATTTTCAAAACGAGTCTACAAAGTAAAAACAAAACAAAAAAACCCTATTATTTCTCTAACTTACGTGCCGAGGAGATTTTAGCTGGTTTTCGACAACAGATGACGGACTTCTCCGGAGAGTCCTGACGGCAAAATTTGATAACCTCATTCCACCGAACCGTTCCCCCATCCGCGTGACAAGTTTCGGATGTACGGCATTGCCCATAAACACCTTCAGCAATTTCGCAGGTTTCCCCCTCTTTTTCACTGCCCCTAAGAACTGAAGAAACGTGTTTTAAATGTTTCATCACAAACTAAACTACATTGTGTTAGTACCGACCTCCGCCAATGGACGCAGGTATAATCTTAAATGGTTAATAAACATCCGATTGATAGTTTTGTAAAAGTTAAATGTTTTCCAAAATATGCTTTGAGACGAGGTAAGTCCCAAATTCTCTCGTTAGTTAGTAAGTAGTTGTAAGGAGGGGTGAAAGATGATTTGAATATTTGAAAATAACTGTTAAAGTTTGTATATATATATATATATATATATACAATTTCTGTAATTCTAACCCCAAGCCTTGTTTTCTTATATAATATTAACTCTTGATATTATATTTTGTTCATTATAATAGAACTATTTTTCTAAAGGGTCTGTATTTTTTTCTGGGATAGGTTAAGTCACATTCTGCATGGATAGCCCTTGGATGGGACTTAGACAACTGTTGTTCAGATATACAACCACGCTCAAACATGTCACTTTTTCATTTTTATAGCGATTCAAATATATTAGCTAAGTCAAACTCGCTATAGCAGTAATTCAAACTTATTGCCATACGTTACTCCCTCTTCTCCTCTGTACACTACCGAGCAAAATAAGAGAACGATTTTTCTTTATTCAAATTTTTTAAAAAATATGATTAAGTAAATGAAATTTCCATAGTACATAAATACATGAATTTAATATATTTTATGAAGATTTCATACGATACAATCGTATATTCAAGAAATTATACTAAATAAACTAACAAAATAAAATATTGACATGTGCAAAATAAGAAAACGATCAATCACAAAATTGCTTACCAAGCAAATACAATAGAAACTAAGAAAGATATAACAATCATGAAACTTAAAACACTTAATATGAGGTGTTGAACCTTTGTTTCCATTACTTCGGTGCAACAACGACCACAAGACCTCACCAAGTTCTTACAAAATTCTGATGTTATTTTTTTTCCATTTTTGGTCAATTTTCATTCATAAATCCGTCACAGTTGAAGGCTGCTGGTCTCGAACTTTGTCTCCAAAGATCTTTCAGAGGTTCTCAATTGGGTTCAGGTCCGGGCTCTCAGTAGGCCACTTCATTACTTCGATATCTTCTTGTTCGAAATATTATTTTACTTGCTTTGGAATATGGCATGGCGCGTTGTCCTGCATCGATACTGATGACTGGTTCAGAGATGCTCGGAATGAACGTAGAACATGTTGTTGTACGAGGTTTAGGTACACATTTGCCTTTACCGTTCCAATTATTCGCACTAGCGGACCAGCTCCTTCAGATGAAAACATCCCCCATACGATGACACTGGGTCCTCCATGATTATCAAACTTTTTAACAGATTTAGGGTTAAGTCTGTCCCCTACAGCGCGTCTAACAAAGCGTCTGCCATCAGATGATGAAATGAATGTTCTTCCAATCTCTATCCCTTCAAACAACCTGAGCTTCAGCATGTTTGAGTCTCGTTTTCGGGTTCTTTTTACTGACGATTGGTTTAGTTGCTGGAGAACGAGCTTTTAATCGAGGTGCTTTGAGTCAACGGAACACTGTGAAACATCTCACTTCTTTGACCCCATTGGTCTTAATTTGTAGAGAAATTACTCCTGCAGTATCGAAAGGATCAATCATAGAGGCGCCTAATAGCCCTGTCTTCTCGAACGGTCGTTATGCTAGGATCGACATACTTTTTCAAGAGATTTATTGGGGGGGTTTTTATTGTATAACTTCAGAAAGCGCGAAATCATACTCCTGGGTCTTCTTTACCTCTCGTGAAAACGCATAAATTACGAGGGGCGGTCAATAAGTTTTGCAATTCGGATATAAGGAAACGAGATATGAGGAAAAGTATTTTATTATTTTTCAATATAACTACCCTTGACTTCAATGCACTTGCGCCACTTGTCCCTGAGGCTTCGAATTCCCGATAACCAAAAATCTCCCGATTGCTGTTCAATCCACTCCTGGACGGCGAGCTGGACATCTTCATCGTCCCCATACCGGCGTCCACGCAGTGCAGCCTTGAGCTGGCGGAATAAAAGTAGTCGCTAGGAACCAGATCTGGACTGTAGGGGGGATGGTTGAGCTCCTTGAATCCGCACTCGTGCAGGGCAGCTTGTGCAACTCTGGCCTTGTGGACTTTGACAACGTTGAAGTCAACCATGGGGCGTGAGGTTTCTAGGAACCCAACGGGCACAGACCTTGGTCATGGCCAAATTGTCGTGGATGATGATGAGAACACTTCCATGTGATATTCCAAGTTCTCGCTCGATTTCTTCGACCTTCACCCGTCGATTTTCGATGATCATCCTCTCCACACCGGACTCATTGTCCTCGTTGGTCACGTCTGACGGGCGTCCTGGACGGGGTCATCTTCAAGGGACTCACAACCATGGCGGAACTCTCTATTTCAGTGAGCAATGGTTGCATAGGAAGGGGCGGTGTCGGTGTATACTACAACCATGCGTTCATGGATCTCTTTTGCATTCTTGCTTTCCTTGGCAAAAGTTTGATCACTGCGCTGTGCTCAACCTTCTCCATTGTTGAAAAAATTGTGACTGACGATCTGTGATCAGCTACTTCTTCTTAAATAGATGAGGCAGAAGCGTGCGGCTGCAGGTCCTGACTTGTCATAACTTGTCCTAACACCCCAACAAACAGCCATCCCCCTTCCTCTGTTTTGCCCTACCGATTCGCAAAGCTTATTGACCGCCCCTCGTATCTTCTCCGACGTCTTCAAGCAAATAATTCTCTGACTGAGCTCAGGAGTCACTTTTACGTGTAGTGGCATCTTTGCAGAGTGAGTACGACAACAATTGTGGTCGTACAGTTTTTATCTATTGAGCAAAATGTTCCTATTGAGCAGAATGTTCCTGAAAAATCGTTCTCTTATTTTGCGCGTGTCAATATTTTATTTTGTTAGTTTATTCGGTAGAATTTCCTGAATATACGATTGTATCGTAAAATCTTTCATCACTCATTTATCTACTATCATATTTTTGAAAATATTATAATAAAGGAAAATCGTTCTCTTAGTTTGTTCGGTTGTTGTACATCTTCTTCTAATTTTCATATATACCTAGTTTATGTTTACTTAGCCTCCATATATTTCTAATTATATCCTTGTTGCTTATATTTGTGGTGGTCGAAGTACACCATAAGTAGGCTTTGTGCTTAAGTCAATAGGCCTGAAAGAGATCTCTACAAAATGGGCGCGAATTGTTCCTATTTTATCCAAGTATGCCTGACTAAAACTGTATGTAAAGATTCAATATTGTATTGGTTGTAAATGTATATTTGTATTTAAGCAAGCAAGCGCGAGACAGAGGCGCCAAGGAAAAGGTTCATACATCTGTGTAATAAAGCGGCCCAAAGGTGTCCCGAGACAAAATTACCAAAGACGAATATTTATTTAGAATACCGAGTAAATACAGCTGCCGACATTAAGAGAATGCAGCGAAATACCATATCAGATAACACAAATAAACATGTGTTTACACGGTTTACATACGGCTACCCGATGGTCTTCTCTTTGGCCACGCCCTCTGTATTTCGAACATGTATATATAAGAAAGAGATGAAATTCATAAGACAGGAAATTGATGAACATGGTCTTAAAGACAATGAACAGATGAAATTTTTTAACTACGAAATCATAAAGAAAAACCCAATCGGTGAAAGGTTTGACGGAACTGCAATCGCCATCAAAAAGAGCATAAGATTCGCTCAAGAACGAGAGGTGGATGAAGCGTACGCAGCTGTAACAGTGGAAATGGAGTTCTTTCCACTCACTATAGCAGCGGCGTACCAACCACCCCGCCGCTCGTACATTCCGATCCACTCAGTAATGGAAATATTCAACAAGAATAATCCAACCATATTGCTGGGAGATCTGAATGCAAGATTGCAGGAGTCAGGCTACCGGAACATGAACAATGCGGGAAAGAATCTTGATCTCTTGTTAACCAGGAACATCTTAGTGAGAGCAGGACCTGAATTTCCAACCTATGTTACTGATAGAGCATCTACCGAACCAGACATTGTGTTAACGAATCCAAAATTCCTCTACAATGTCTATATGAAACCAGTTACTATCCCTTGTAGCGACCATATACGAGTTTTGGTAACAACAAACCAAAACCCGATACAAATCCCAATAAAATCTCGGAAATCCTAGAAAAGGACAAAATGGGACATATATAGTGCAATGTTGGAGGGGTATGCTCAACCTGCAATGCTGGAGGGGTATGCTCAACCTGCAATGCTAGAGGAGTATGCTCAACCGGAGATGGAAGGCGAAACCCTGGAACAACTCAAGGAAATTACGGAAATATTAATTAATAAAATCTCAGATGTGGACGAAGAATGTGTGCCTGAAATAAGGTACATGACTCTTCCTCATCCTAAATGGACAGATGAGATGAAGAGAAAAGCCATGAAAATAAAGGATAAATACACAGAAATTAGAGAAACAGGAATAAACAATCAAAAGAACAAAGACCTCAAATGCCTGAAAAGAGAAATGTTTTTCCTCATAGAGGAACAACAAATGGAGAACTGGGAACAGGTTGTAAGTAAAATCAAAAATACGGAACAGCCAAACAAAACATGGAAATTAGTTAGTATACTAAAAGGCCGACCAACAAGGCAGAGAATAAAACTTAAAAATGAGCAGGGAGAATACCTAAGAAGCGTGGAAGAAATAGTGGCCAAATTTAAAGAACACTGGAGCAAAATATATACAATCGAAGAGGCAGATAACCAAAATTATGATAGAGAGACGAAGGAAATACTCAATAGTTACATACGAGTAAGAGAAAATAAAGAAAGAACAACACCAACAGAAGGAGTGGTATACAGACTGGAAGAGAACGGAGGAGAAGGAGAATATGTCACAATAGAGGAAATAAAAAGGGCCATTAGCTCATTTAAACAGAAGGACCCGGGACAAACAGGCCTCACAAAATACAATTACGAAAGAGCACCAGATAACATTATGCGGGCCATAACCGATCTATTCAACGCACACCTTAACATAGGAGCGTACCGAGGAAAATTCAAATAAGCCAAAATGGTGTTCCTGGGAAAACAGGGAAAACCAACCGAACAAGTTTCCAGCTATGGGCCCATCTCGCATATTAAATTTTCTGGGTAAAGTATACGAAAAATTACTGAACACCAGACTGGTTAACTTCTTAGAAGAAAATAATAAATACAACGCGCACCAGTATGGCTTCCGTAAAGGGAGAGATGCCACAATGGCAATAGCAATAATAACACAGAAGATAGAGCAGGCCAAAGCCGAAAAGAGTCAAGTGGATGTGGTCCTCCGCGATGTCGAGAAGGTCTTTGATAAGGTTTGGGTGGAGGAACTTAAGTATAAGCTCCTCCAACTCGGTTTCGACATCAAGATGGAGAGGATACTGGCAAATTATATCTCCGACAGGAAAGCCTACATCTCCATGGAGGACCACGAGGGACCGACCTTCCAACTACACAGGGGGTCCCTCAAGGGGGGTGCATGAGCCCCACCCTTTAAGCAATATTCACGGCTGATGTCCCTCCTTCCCCCAGTAACACCGGGTTGTATCAACACACAATACGCGGATGACATCAGTCAGATTATTGCATTGAACTCGAAAAACATTAGAGGCAGGCAAGAACAACGGAAAGGAAAATTCAAAACAAAAACGCATACGAAAAGAGATGGAAGATTAAAACTAATATACAAAAATTAAAATCATCCCAATACTGAGACGAAAGAAGAACCGTATCACCATCAACGGTGTTAACTACGATTATGCGACAGAGGGAAGTGTATTGGGACTCCAATTCGGCTCAAGAGGCTATAATAGCTCACATGCAAAAATGCGAGTAGCAAAAGGCAAAGCGGGACTTAGGCTGATGTATATTCTTCGGAATATGAGCCTAAGACGGAAAAGGACATTATGCAAAGCTTTCGCCGAATCAGCCTTAACATACCCGCCAGTCCCAAGGCACGCACTCCCAAAATCGAATAACAAAGAAAACAGAACAAAGCGACTTATCTAATTACAAATACCAGAAGAAGAGCAAGAAATAAGATCGAGAATATCATAAGAACGGCAAAAATAGAACTCATAAACATAAAGTTAATAGAAAGGGCAAAGAAAATATGGGAAAAAATTGAAGATGAACATCCAGGGATAAGCAGGATGTTAAATATCCAAAATTAAAGCTACACAGCAAAGCGGTTCCCGAGCAGCAGCAGGGGGCTCTGCCTAAGGCAAGGGGAACCCGCGCTCTACACTTGACCATATGTGATAATGATAAAGTATCAACAAACAAGAATAATCCAAGCAAATTAAAAAACAAAGCATTTAAAACACAAATCAAATGAAAAGGAAATTAGAATAAACTACCCCCCTCCCCCCCCAAAAAGATATATTGATACAGGAGTATCAAAGAGTATCAAAGACTTAGAATTAACAAAAAGACTTAGAACTAACCACAATATAGAACATAAGTACATATGAATTAGAAGTGACTCTCCAAGAATACCGAATAAGAAGAAATTGAAGTGAATACTTGAAAGAGATCAGCCAGTATCCTGGCAAATACCTAGGTTAGGGCACATATATTTCCCTCCACACACGCACACACACAAACTAAAAAAAAAACCTCTCTCATGATATTCTTCTATCCCTCACTATCTTTTCTCACCTTACATAAGACAGGAATTCGTTTTCAACCTAATTCGACTCAAGTCAAATTCTGAACGTATTTACGCGCGTTCACGCTCTCGGCTAATCGCTGAGTCCTTGTCTCACCCATAAACTCTTATGTATGTTGTTCATATATAGACATACTAGTCTCCTGCATCGTACGCACCGTGTCGTTTTCCCCGCTGTTTTGCCGTTATCTGAATAAAGTGTTTATTTTTGTAAGACCATTTTTGCCTTAAGCCTTCGATAAGTCCAGCCAAGCAAAAGAACACCTGAAAGTTATTAATCTTTGGAGTCAGATTAATAAATCACCGCAACTACACCCATCACTCAAAAGTTGGAACTCGTCGCGCCTCTAAATATTTGCCAGTTTATTTTTCTTTCTTTTTATTTCCCTTTAAATATTTATTAGTACCCTCTTCGGTCCATTTGTATTTCATATTTTAAAGCTTATGCTCGAAAATAGAATTGCCGTGATGGCGTGGTACAGAAAACGATGTTTTGGGTAAACTATGTTAACTAATATTTTTTGTTTCTTAATATTAGTATTAGAAAATTACAGGAGGAGAGGAGGATTAACACCTTTATCACACATACACGCAATCAGATTTATCTTAGCTTTCAGAAGAATGAGAAAAAGAACATGTAAAAGAAGTAAAATGATTGAAAAAAGATAAGAAATAAAATACCTGAATTCGAAAGGTACGGACCTTGCAGGAAAGAAATCTACAAGCACTACACAAAGTCTCAGAACTACGAACTTGGTTCTACACGTACAAAGCATTGGATCGTATTATAAAGGTAGCAACTTTTTCTTAACCATAATCTCGTGTGCTACCTTTTCAATTCAATTTATAATAGTTTGCGTTCTGCCTTAAAGTCATTCAGCGGCACTATTAACAACTTGGACGAGAAACCTATTCAACTAGTCCACGACTTTGTATGTAAAACAAGACTTTTCAGGATGTCGGTTTTAATTCTTGGTAGATGCAGAATTAATCTATTTTTTCTCGTTTTGTCGCAATATTTCCTGAAAAAAACCCTCAAAAATAGTGAAAAATGGAACGCGGCATATATTAACCTAATGCGTGCGATACCCCCATCGACGGTGCCCTTAACTCTACCCCTGCCTCAACTTCTTTCGGAGATATAGAGAGGCTTGTGTATAATCACAGCCTCAACACCTGAATGTTCCTTCTTTGCCCCACTACATGCATGAGCATTTGCAGTTATATATCTTACAAATATCTTCACTCGCTCTATTTTCGCCACTTTCTTGAAAGATCTCTCCTCACAAACTTTCTGGGTGACAATGCCTCGTTTTATTGCGCTTAGAATTGAACAAACTATCACGACATAACTGATGTGTGCGCTCCCTACGACTATGCCTTCAGCTTTGAGCCACAGGATGGCGTCCCTGCCGTCTATTTCGATGTCAGCACAGATCCCTGGCGTCTTGACAGCACTAGGAGCCCTCTCCCCATTCGATCCATCAACCGTGATTTGAGTGGTTTGACCCTACTCAGTATATGACCCTACTCATCGCACAATGTACCCTTAAGTATCTTTCATTTTTTTAAGTGGATATTGCTGCATAATTGACGTGTGAGTGCATTGGGGGACTTGAGAGTAACCTTCGTCGACGAATCTTATACGTCTTAGATGGAGAGATTACATGAGTTCCTCTCTACCTAAGTCATACGGGACAGACGTCAAACAAGCTTCTTTGCACGCCTTTTCGGAAAATATATCTTCCGACATACATAATATAATATAATATAAATTCATGTTATTTAGTAATAAACCCTGTTATATATTAGTGGTATATTTTACCACCGTGATAATTACTGATTGTAATTGTCTTCCTTTCATTTGTAATGGTTGGCCAATCGTATTTTTGTTTAACTATCTAGTTTATATCGGGGAAGAATCTCCTTACATTCTCACTTGTTCACTTGCATTCAACCGGTGTAGCTCTCGCTGTAAGGACTCTGTGCTTCCTATCGGAATTATTTCATTGTCATATTCCGTAGTCGTTAATTGTTGCCTTGTCATTCCTTTGACACCCAATTGATTGCCGGTTTGGCAAGTATTGACACTGTATATATACCGAAGCTCTTTCGGCTGTAAGTATTGCATATACGTAAATTTAATATTAATTATTACAATCTTTAATTTCTAATTCCTCAACGCTGCTATTAATAGCTTTAGAACAGTAATCTGTTCGTTTGGTGTGTACAATAAAAGTGTCTAGTTACCCTAAACAACTTTATTTACACGCCTGCAGGAGCTAGCTCTAGCTAAAGGTACTCAGTCTGAAAGAACTAGCCAAAATAACTGCTGGGTTATATAACAATCCATATATGAATTGAGAAACTGCTACTATGAATTCTGCCCACATTAATTGTAACAAATGTTTTTGTTCGTTGCTCCAGGACACTACGGTGCTACCCAGCAACCTTCAAGGGTGTGCTAAAATGATAGTTCATCTTTCGTCGGGCACTGACGCCCTCTTGGAGGCGATAGTAAAAGAGCTCCGTGATTTAAAATTGCGGGAATAGGAGAGACAAGAGCAACGGCACGCCCAAAGTTAGCATCGTGGGACACGCGGCTTGTCCTCGCGACGAAATAACTACCTAGAACATTGCAACACAATAGGTGAGGCAAAACAGTCTCATAATTAACCTTCTTCTTCTGTCGCTCTCACCTTAATACTCATTCTGAATCGTTGTATATACCTGGTACCACAAGGAATGGCACAATAAAGCTATCAAGTGTGAAGAGCCAAGCCGATTTTTTTTTAATTATTATTATGGCGCTTCACCCTCGAATTCGAACTTTTCATCACAATCCTCATCTTTTACTCAATCTTCTTCAAGCCATTTAAACTGAAGAGGTATCTTGTTCCAGGGTTTAACCGTCTCAGTCGTCTTTTCCTCTCTTCAGGTTGGTCTTGTTTTCCACATTTATGATCCACTTTCTGGTCTGTCATTCTTGGTCACCACCGACGCTAAGTGGAAGGCGTAACCTTCACGTTTCTCTCAGCCTCTGTCTGGTTTGTTGATGGACTTTCGTTTTGTCGTGGTAGTCTGTTCTATTTGGGGGTTTGAATTTCTTTCTGCCCACGACCACTTAGTTGACCGACCGAATCGCAAGCTTTTCGACCGCACCAATTCTCTGACTGTCTCTTCTTTATTTTTCCAGTCTCAAAGTTTTGTCCTGTGCTATGTGGTTTGGTCGAACCACACCATGACGGCTTTTGCACTAATTCTCTGCTCTTTCCATTTCTCATTCAAAGGAAAGGCCGATTAAACAGTGTATGGCTTACTAGATACAGACGACATGAGTACGTGTTTCCACTCTTCCCTAGCCTCTAGAAATTCCAGAGGAACCTATACTTCTAGTTCTTCCTTATATCTCCTCGATTCTTGCTACTCTTACTTCTCAAATGCGGACGCCTCCTTCTCTCTTCCAGGAACCCTTGGCGTAAGGAGTAGGAAACTAGGAGTAAGTCTCGTCATCGCTCGTCACACCATCTTTGACGAGCCATCTTTAACATGCTCCTGCCTACACCTACTCTGAATATTTTGACATATTCCTAATACATCTCCAACTTTCTCATCACATTTGACAACACTCAACACCCTAGACTCTTACTTTCTGACTTGTCTGTTCGAGTAGAAGAGGCAGCTCTTCTAGGAGAAGGCTACTCCAAGACTGTTCTCAGTCTTGGATAGTGGCACAGCGTTTGTACCGGGGTCTTCCACTTTCTTGGATTGGTGTTCCCTTGCTTTGGGGTACACTCAAGCTCACTATTCTATTAGTTTGCTCTTCCTCTTGTTTTTTCCAAACAGTGTGTTGGTCGGGCTTAGTAAAAGGGCAAAGGATGCCTGATGGTTTATCAAGAGGCTGCCTTATCTTTATCTTCTTCTTTGTCTTCCTCTATTATTTCTTCTAAAATACCATCATTACTGTCCTTCCTCCAGTGTCTGGTAAACCTGGGGATGTATTTGACCTTGCTGGGTGTCGCGGCTCCTCCGAGTTGACCAGTTTATTTCCGTAACTTTTTTTCTCGCATGGGCGAACATTTTTCTAATTTCATTGTATATATTGCTCCTGTTACATGTTTTTTTAAGTTCTTAAAATCGATTCCGGAAATGTCGAATATTATATAGCAATGTCCGTGGACAATATAAGAATAAAAAGGACTTGGACGTAGCTGCCGATAAATTTGATATCCTCTTTTGTTTTGAGTCCCTCGTGTCTGAGTTGCGTCATATTTCCGAATTGTTAATTCCAAGCATTAATAAAGCCTGTTTTGCTCAAGCGTAATGCTATCCCAAGAGCCCATGGAATGGCTTTGTATTTTAAAGAGGGGTTCACTGCGTCTCATAGGCCGTTATTTGAATGTGGATGCCATGAAACACAGGTGGTTAAAGTCTCTGGGACACTTTTAAATCTTTATGTATTTGCCAGCTATAGGAACCCGGATTTGGATGAATCTATTTATGACTGTTTGTTAACTAAAATGTCAACTGTTCAACAGGCTGCCTGTAAGTCTTGCTTTATTTTCGTTGGTGATTCTCATCATACTGAGTGGCTGAACTCAGTTACTGCTACAGATGACCATGGTGTAACTGCTTTAAATTTTTCAAATATTTCTGGCTGTGAGCAGATGATTAATGAACCCACACATCGTTCTGGCCACCAACTTGATCTTGTGTTTACAGATGTTACAGGTATTGTTACATGTGGAGTGAATTCTCCAGTAGGCTCATCTGATCATAGTTTGATTAAGACTAATGTTGATATGAATCAGGTTGTTCCAGATGTTATCTTCTCTAGGAACGTTTACCTTAAGTCCCGCGCCGATTGGAATGGTATTCTCCATGACCTTATGACACTCAGTTGGAGGGATATTTATAGAAGCACGAATATTATCGAATGCTTAAATGACCATCTTAACCCAATTATAGAGAGGAGGATCCCTTCTAAACTCCTCAGGTTTAGACTTAAGGATAAGTCATGGTTTAATGCTGAATGTAAGTTTGCCTCTCAAGCAAAGCAAGAAGCTTACCATTTATGGAGGAACAACAAATGCGACTTCTTGTGGCATAATTTCGCTGAGCTTAGAAGACAAGCTCAGGTTATCCATCAAATTTCAAAGTTAATGAAAGTGATGAAATGTGTGCTAGGTTTTCATAGGTGTGGAAATGTTTACTAGTTTGCCCTGGTGTTGAGGGCATCACTAGCATACTTTCTTCTTGTTTGTCTAAAAATTATTTTTCCTCCGTCAATAATATTGCTGACCGTCGATGAAGATCGGGTTCTTTTATTGTTATATATATATATATATATATATATATATATATATATATATATATATATATATATATATATATATATATTTATTTGATTCCATTAATAAGTTCCTCCGTCGTGGCTTTCTAGCCTTTCAATTGGTTTTTATTTTGCTAATTATCTCTTGTTTCATATGGGCATTTTTGCCTCTTTTATTTGTACTTTGTTATTTATTACTTCGTTGTTTCTTTTTATTTAAATTATAGTTACCTTTTTGTTATCTTATTTAGTTATTCATTTATTATTTTCAATTTAAATCTTAGTTTGGGCACTTCGCCTCTTTTCGTTTGTGTTAATCTATCTTCCTTTTCTCATTATTATTATTTCGTTAATTTTGTTAAAGTTTATTGCCTTATATTTCTTCTCTTCTTTTGTGTTAGTTAAATTTTGATTTGAATTTGGGCACTTCGCCTCTTTTTATTAAAGTTAATTGCCTTTTTTATATTGTTAGGTGTAGATGGGTCTTATATTCTCTCTCGCACAGGTTCTTCCGCTGAGGAATAGAGATGTCTTTTCTACTGTGTGTAATCTGTGTTCCGTTATGTCTAAATTGTTGTTAGTTGTTGGGAGTATTTCTTGGTCTACTTTGTCCTATGTCTTTCTCCCTAGCCTTTGGATGTCCATATTGATCGATTTTAGTCCGATTCTATCATGCCCAACCGATTGTCGAATATGGTCAATCCTTTTCGTGCCAGTTATAAGCTGTATGGTTTTATTCAGTACCCGCGGCATCGTCCCGAGAGAGGTACAGCTTGCCATCTGCGTGATCATACCCGAGTACACCATGACGGAGAGTACCAGGGCCATGTAAAGTTTTTTCGGAAACGGTGCAGTTTCTTCAGCTCTCTTTTGGCTAGGGAGACTCTGTTGTTTACGTGGGCCGTGTATCATGATTTGTAAAGACGTAAGCCCAGGAACTTTCCCTCGTTAGAGTACGGATAAATTTTATTGACAACGAGGACGTCGTCTAACTTCCGGTGGTGCATCGGAATTATAGTGAACTTCTGGCGGTTGGTCTGTATTTTCCACTTTTTTTCATACCAATTGATGTTATGAATCTCGGCAGCTGTCGCCCTTGCTTGACTTCCAGCGTTCCTGAATGGACTTAGAACGATTAGTGTGATGTCATCTGCGTATTGCAGATACATCGAATCGTTCCTCACTAAAGCAGGGAGTTCAATTTTGTACACGAGGTACAACAAAGGACTCAGACAGCTGCCTTATGGAACTCCAGGCTCGAGTTAGAATTCGGGTCCTTTGCAGCCCTCGATCGCGATTTGGACTCTCCTATCCGTGACATAGTTACAAAGGACCCTTTCCATGATTGGGTTTAGCTGGAGGTTGGGAATCTTGAATTGTAGCCCTCTCAGCCAGACCTTGTCGAAGGCCTTCTTTACATCCCGCAGCACCACGTCTACGTATTTTCTCTCAGCTTTGCTGCATGCGAGTTTTTCCGCTAGGAGGGCGAGGGCGGTTTCCGTTCCTCGTCCCCTGCGGAACCAGTGCTACTGAGGATTGTGAGCTCGTAGCTCGGCTAGTTGTTATTGAAACCTGTCAGCCAGGAGCTTCTCGTAGACTTTCGCAACGAATTCCAGCAGGGCGATTGGCCTGTAATTGACCAGTTGATCAGGGAGTTTACCTCCCTTAGCTGTGAAGATTATTTTAGCAATCTTAAAACCATCAGGGAAGTAACCTGTGTTCAGGGAAGCGTTGTAAACATTTGTGATTCCCTGAATGATCTGCTATGGAGCATTTACCAAGTTGTTTCTGGTGATGCCCGTCCAGCCTGATGCCCTTTGTTCAAAGGTTCTTACAGTGACCAGGACTTCCTCTAGAGTTATGGGACGGCCATGGTCCGCCCTCTTCCTGCCTTCGTCTAGTTGATGTTGTGGGTGCGTGCGGTGTATAATCTGATTCAGATCTTCGATCAGTTGGCCTTCAAATTCCTGGTCGGACTCTTCATTGTCTTCTGGGGTGATCCTGAAGACGTTTTTTTCCAAAAATTCCTGAATCTTTCTTCTAGAACCGCTGAGTCCTCTATATAATATCCGTTCTCTGTTATTCGAGCCTTAGTTCTTCCGATTAGTCCTTTTAGGTTCTTGACTTGACCCCAGAATTTAGGCAGGTTGAGCTTGCTTTCGATTTTGGCAATCAAGCTGTTCCATATTTCCTCTTGTTGGAGGTTGATAGCCTCTTTTAGCTCGGTGCTTAGGCGCTAAAGGAGCGAGCTTCTTTTCCGGTTACGACCTTCCCGTCTTATCTCTTCGTACAATTCCTTGTGAACATGAGCGATCTCTCTCATCTCCTCTGTCCATCTGGTCTGAAGAGGTATTTTATACTCAGTATTTGGTATGTACTCGCGATCCGGTTTTAATATGGACGTAGTTATCCTCTCTAGTTCTTCGTCTATCTCCTCCAAGGTTGCGTTGCTTAGGTCAGCTGGGGTGTATTGACTGAGTCGTCTCTTGTAACGTTCCCAGTTGGCCAAGGCATATTTTTTTTCGGATAGAGACTGGAAGCTGGATCGGAGCGAGAGATACTTTGGTAAGGATCGCTATGTGATCACTTGGGACTGTTGGGCCCGGCTCACTATGGTAGTTGAATGGGAAACCTTCACTTTTTAAGATTATGTCAGATTTGGTTGCTGATGTGGAAGTGATATAAGTCTGAAAATCCGGCTCTATTCTTTGGGTGTTTTTTCTTCACATAATCAGTTCCAAGTTTTGGCCTCTTTCGTTGGTACTCCCATAACCCGCCGCACGGCATCTGGCATTGAGATCGCCCCCTAAGAATGCCATTCTGCGGTGCTCAAACAGTGTATAGAAGTTATTTAACGGGAGGTCGGCTCGACGAGGGTGTTGATAGGCTGCAGCTATCACAAGGTCTCCTACCAATGTGTGGAGTTCAACCGCCACAAAGGATTCATCCAGTTCTGGTAGATGTTTGAACGAGATGTCCCCCTTGATAGCTATTACAGCACCATCAAACCTTTCCTGAGAATGATTCTTCATGGCCACTCTGTAGCCCGGTATTTTAGTTTGACCAAATGTAGTGTCAATGCCGTGCTCCGTTATAATAATGATGTCGGGGTCAAGCACCCGGAATATGTTTCCATATGCCTTTACTCTTCCCTCCCATCCGTCTACGTTGAGTGTCAGAATCCTCATTCTATTGCTTACTCTTTACATGTTGTCTCTTTAGTGTTTGTAGGTTACGTTCTTCTCCCTCCCGTTTCTCTTCTTCCTGAACTCGGCGTTAGAAATCTGCTCGCAGGTGTTGTGACGTAGGGTCACATTCTGGCAGAGCAGAGCTTCTTCTACCGTTTCAGCGTCGACTTCAAAGTCGTATTCCCATTTGAACACTTTTGCTTTAATTCCGTGGAATAAATCCTTGGGGTTCATCTCTTCGGGAAAGGGAAACTGGTCGCACGCCTAAATTTTAAGATTGATATTATCCGCACGCAATCTTTTGTTTTTCCGTTTCTTCCCCTTGGCCTTTTTTGTTTGTGGGGCTTCGGTGCCCGATGAGTCTGAGGACTCCGAGGAACCATTAGTATCAGAGCCAGCATTTTCCCTCTCTTCGCTATCTTCTTGTGTCTGTTTAGGGGTGGGAGTTTTCACTTCGACTGCTTGTTTCTTCTCTTTCTTGTTTCCAATTTTGGGGCTGTCTTGTCCATTTGTTTGTTGGTTTGGGACCATCTGCAATTACAGGACATCCACAGAGGGGATGTTGTCCGGGAACCACATACCGTTTTTGGCGAGCATTTGGTTTAGCTCTTCAGCGAACGTGCCAGAGCTCGTGAGATTCATGATGTTCGCGTGAAGAATGGACGTCATAATTTTTGTTGAATTTTCATTCTGCAGCTTAAGGTATGTTTTTTGTGTCCACTTCTGAGAGGGCCACTTTTGCTGCTTGAGCGTAGAATGTGTTTGTTCCTCGCGTTTCTTATTGCCTCTTCGATTCATGTTTCCTTTTTATAACCTCTTTTTGACAGGGCAGGCCATGGAGGTTATCTATGCTAGAGCTAAGAGAGCTTATAATGACGTTACACCTTCATTATAAGCTCTCCAGCAGTAGTGATCATAAGTGGTGGTCTACCCTTAAGTCATTACTTTTCTGAGTTGATTCTAGTATGCCACTACTCCTAAATGGTGACGAAAGTGCCATCTACTGCCCTAAAGTAAAGGCTGAACTTTAAACTGACCTCTTTGATAGTAAGCAGTGTGATGAATTGCTGTTGTTTCCTCAGTCATGCTTTCTAGAACCTTAGTTGTGTTTAATGGCCTTCAGATCTAGTGAGGTTAAAACCTTGATTTTGAATCTTGACAGTCATGGTGTTATCGACCCTAATGGGATATTCCCCATTTTCTTGAAAAAGACTGTGGATTTTATTGCTTCCAAAATTGCTATAATTCTTTTTAAGTTAGTTAGACTTGCTAGTTTTCCATCAGTGTGTAGGATGGGAAATATTGCAGCATCACCTAAAGGACTAAGTCCATCCCCATCTTCTTCACAATACAGGCCAATATCAATCACCCTGGTCTTATCTATAGTATTTGAGAAACTGCTCTCTAAGCGCCTTTGTAGGTTTGCTGAAGACAATAATCCGCTACCATCATTACAGTTTGGATTTTGTAAGGGGCTTGAAACTTGTGATGCACTCTTGTCAATCTCTAAAGCTTTGCAAAGTGCTCTTGAAGAAGGTGCACGCATGGTAGGTTTACATTTTAGTGCAGCCTTTGATCGCGTGAATCATAGAACACTTATATATATATATATATATATATATATATATATATATATATATATATATATATATATATATATATATATATATATATGTATATATATATATATATATATATATATATATATATATATATATATATATATATATATATATATATATATATCCTATTATCCTGAATGCGGAGGTGTCGTCGTACTACTCATTATACTTCGTTCGGCCCGTGCCCTGAATGGGTTTATTGACTCAGAGTGCTGAGAGGTTGGCTACGGAGGAAGTGGAATGAACTTTGCCAGCAAGCGACCCAAATAAAGTTAGATACACAACAATATGAAAATAAAGTTTTAATGAACACTAAACAAGAATATATATATATATATATATATATATATATATATATATATATATATATATATATATATATATATATATATATATATATACAAATAAGGTGCTTTGAGAGATAAATTAATAAGTGAATCTCGGATATCTCACTTGGCTTGTAAATAACTATTCACTATGTAAATCCCTATACACTTATAATGTCGGTAAGCTTCGCGGTGAAGTTGGGGAATGTGAAAGGAAACAGTTACCTTGGAACCTAATGTTCGGGTGGTGCTGGTGAGTGAAGGTGGTGAGATAAGCGGTGGAGACGATCAGGTAGGTTCTCCAGGGACCGACCTGCTCTCACAATTCCGCCACGATTCTGCTGGAAGAAGGCGGTGTCGGGAGCTTCTTGTTAAAGAGGGCCCTACGCTCGTGAACTCCGAGTAATCTTGGGTACCTCTGTGAGGGCAGGGGGGTGAAGTGACCCATCGACGCGTAGGTTCACGGAGAAAAGCCGAGATGTAGTTTTCTCGCTTAGGCAACCAGAGTGAGGCCGTTTGTAGCTTCGGCTCTGAAAACGTGAGTACGAGCATGGGTCCGCACTGACTTGCAGACCAATGGGGTAAGGAGCCTCCCTAACTGGGACCGATCTCCTCTCTGAAGACTTGATGCTTCGACGAATTACCACAATACTGAGATATATGGCAATTCCTGCCCCGCAAGACGCTGTGCAAGCCCTACTACTGAGGGTTAAAAGAATTCATCTTTTATACTCGAAACTCGGGAGAGGTTCACATGGCTCCGGAAGTAGATTTGATATCAAGCGCCATTCTTCGGGTGAGAGAGGCTTGATTATCTCCTCCATTTCGTCCTTTGCAAACTTTCGGGAACCACTGGAAGCCAAAATGGGCTCCCATCTATCGATAACCAGTCGAGGAAGGAACGCGGTGGTTAGCTAAAATGGTCGGCGGGTTCTTCCGGCGGGAGACCATCAGATATCGGGCCAGAATAGGGAAGGTTTGATAACCTACCCACCCGGAAGGGAGGTGAGGAAATGTGAGTGCATTATGCTATTCTCCTACATAAGGTTTTGGGCGTTACTTTTGACAAGAAATTGAATTTTGAGAGACATTTACATAATATTGCGTCTTTTGTTTTCCCAAAAGTTGGTATCTTGAGGAGATGTATTAGAATGTTTGGAGACGAAGCTATTATAACAAAGTATTTTAATTCCTTCCTTCTTTCCTGTTTGGAGTACTGCTCTCCTGTGTGGTCCCCAGCTGCAGATTCTCATCTTAAGCTCCTGGATATAGTTATGTCATCGGTTAAGTTTATTTTACCAAGTATTAATGTTGACCTGTGGCATAGACGTAAAGTGAGTTATTTATGCTTGTTGCATAAAATGTACTACACTGATAAACATCCTTTGCATTTGTGCTTACTTGATCTAGCTGTTTTTGCTCGTAATACAAGGCAGGCAGCCACTGCTAATAGTGTGACATTTTCTAGTATCAGGTATAGTACTAACCAGTTTGCCAGGTGTTTTATTGTGGTTGCAACCGTGACGTGGAATAGTTTGCCTAGTGCTGTTGTGGAGTCTAATGATCTCCATACATTTAAGAGGGGAGTTAACTCATTCTTATTTTATGATGAAATCACCTCATTTCCGGTGTTATTGGTGTTTTTTTCCTCCTATTTAATCTTTACTCTTCTTTTGTCTCTATCGTATTTTTATTTTCACGCTTATCTGCTTTTTTCCATGGGGGTGGTCAGATCAAGATTTAAAGAATGAAAGAAAGTAAAAGGACACCAACTTTGTGACACAAATGCGCATGCTTCCCTCCTAATACGACCAGATTAAATGTGACTCCACCATTGTTCGAGAATTCATGCGAGAGGTTCGTAACTTAAAATTGTGTATTTGTTGCTAAGGCTTCTTAGGTAAGGCTCTGCGTATTACAAGAATTCGAACAGGAGAATAATATGCTGAGACTATCAACATTTATGGTATACAGATAATATTAGAATATAGTTTTAATTGCGAATTATTCAAGTAACTGCATTTTTTTATTACTATTAATTCGGTCGTTCTGATTTAATCTTAATTAATTCATTCGGTAATCATATATATATATATATATATATATATATATATATATATATTAATTTTGTATCTTGTGTTCAAAGCCGTGGCCATAAGAGAAAATAATTCAAGCCGTAGCCCTAATTCTAAAATTATTTTTTATCCATCATTTATTATTTCAATTACCAATTGGTTGTTTCTAAACGTATTCCGAGTATCTTGTTCCTCCTTTTAGTATTCATTTTATTTCTCATTCGTGTCCTATAAATCTGATTAAAGCTGATTCGTTCATTTTATCTGAGATTCTTTGTTTTTCATCGTGCTTTTATTGGTAATAAATTTTATTTTTACATTTCCCATTTTTGACATACACACAAATCATATTTCAGTGGGGCGGGGGAAATTATCCATCCAGGCATCTCCCCTCTAAAAGACCAAAGGCTCGCTATCCAACTACACTTCGTTGTCCCCGGCGATAGAACACCACCTCACGCACGTATCAATTGATCTTGCGTCATTCAGTAGTAAATCTCATCAGTTCCATCCGTGTCTGTGTCCGTCAATAGAGTGCTGGTAATTTTACTCCTTCAAAGGCGCCTCCATAAGCTTACTCATGCAAAACGAAGCAACCGTTAACTCAAAGAATAAACGTACCCAACCGAATCGAACAACCGTCACTCAATCATGTAACCAATTTACTCAAGCTCCTACGAAGCGAACCAATCACCAGTATTCTCGTCAACCAAATTAACCTCGCTAGTCGGCAGCAATCACGGTACTTACGGAAGTCGGACACGCAATTACTTCACATCGCACATCAGGTTCACTGCATGCAATTTACAATCAAAGGCGGTCCACAGAAAGCCAATTTCACTTTGTTGACAGCAAGCAACCTTTTAACACAAATATTTTCGCATATCCATTGCACTTTGTATTTCTAACTCATTCCTTTCATAATCCAACCTCTTTGTCGTTCTTGCAAAGCTATCCATTATCCAACGCTAGCATTCATTGAGCTACCTCAAGTGGTTCGTTCTGAGTACCAATTGGAATTCCCGTACCGATCCGAGTGGTTGATTGATTTTAGCCGAAAATGGTGGAAAACAAAACTAAACTACCTATTAAGTACCGAATGATTAGTGTCTTTCATGTTTCCTAAAGTGTTTATGAGCTGATAAAATTTCAAATTTTTTGTTTTAACCTCAAACAAAAGAACAAGAAAATCTTCCAAGTTATTTGGCCTAACTATTATACAGCATTTAAAATATGAGATTAGGTATTATTTTCACAAAGAATCCTGATTAATTTATTTGCCCTATAAATATTTCTTGAGTCTATAATACCTTCTGTGAAAGAGGCAATTTATCGCTTTTACATGACCATTTGTTTTGGTAAGAGATAAGGAAGGACAGCTTTCGCTTTGATCAATTTTTATCCCATACCTAAAAAACATATGGCCCAATGATAAGTAATAAATTACATTTTATAATAATGAACTGCAAGGTGTAACGAGGTATTTATAATCATTGGAGCTTTACAACCACTTAAATGGTTTCCCGGTTCATCTCTGAAGCCATTAATCAAACGTTCAGTTTCAGTAACCGAACCTTGAGAACGATTGTCGAGGATTTTGGGGATATATTTTTGTTTTCCTACCTTTATTCCTTTATCTCTTATATCCATGGTTCATAACAGGGTGATGAGAACGGTGATTAAAATGGTCAACCTTGAATCTATCTTACCAAGTGACCCTCTTGACCATTGCTGACCTGACACCTTTATATCTAATCTCGAGGTCACGTCTCATAGTATCAAGGGCAGAAAAAAACCGTTCTAAAAGGGAGTCCTCACCGGCTAATCCCATAGAATTCAGAGGATACATGGAAGAAAAATATCCCAGAAAGACTTACCATACAATGGGGATGGGTGGCTTAGGAAATTTGAGTACCTCTCAATTCATAGTACTCCAAGTACTCTACCAGATTGATGGAGATTCTTCACATTTTCACTTTCTTTGACTCAACACTTTCGAACATTTTTCGCTTTAAGTTAAAAAAAAGACCATACCTTTGATTCCCCCTGTGGGATAGACCAAAGCGAAGATTAGTAGTAAGGGTGAGAAATTCATCACACTCTGCATTCTATTCCTTTGGTAACTGTGGAGTGATTAGAACTAAAATACCGACTCAGAGACAGAGGTCTAAATCAGGGACGAGGGTCTCAAGTATCGTTTTGCTTTTTTCATTGCGCAATATCCGCTCTTCAAAAGGACTCGTGCTCTTTCTAGATAAGCTACGAGTTATATTTAATCGGGATGGCATCATCCAAAGTCAAGGAGACTTATTGATAACTATTGAAAACTAAACTGGTGCAAATCAACCCCCTACTCGTGATAAGGATCAAGGGATGTGAGGAACAGAAGAAAGTGAAAAGAGGAACCGGGAAGAACAATTAATTTCTGACAAGAACTACTAATATACGTAGACCATCAGAAGTTCATGTCATAGACCTCGAGAAGTTCATATCTAGATCTCGAGAAGCTCATGTCCTGTGACTGAATGGCGTATTTGAAGTCCAATAGAACAAATACTGGCAAAGAAATGTATTCAGAGGTGAAAATTTAACAATAAATGAAGGAAGCAATATTGTTGGGGAATTCGACGTGGAATTTCTTTTCCCGCACGGGAGTGAAGTCCATGCGCTGGAGAAGATTCTAGAATTTGGTTAGGCTTAAATTGGTAAGCCTTCCTCCCCCCCTCCCTCCACAAGCGGTAGCCTCGAACCGCGTCCACCACGGACCACCTTTACGCGGGTTAGAATCACATCGGCGTGAAGATTCGAGGCCATTCGAGAGTAGCGATGTTTCCACCACCCCCGCGGGAGGAGCCTCGGATATATATAGGGCTCGTCTTCTATGTGGGAGACACAGAGTTGAGGAGTCTCGCTCTTGACCCAAGAAGATTCCCCTAGTTCCAAGTCAGGTGCCAACAACAAAGCAAAGTGACGGCTGAACTATTTGTGTGTTGGAATTAGCCCCAGCCAGTGAGGTAATTCCATTTACGATCGCTCCCGAGCGATTTTTCCGACTTCACTCATCAACTCCTGTCGAAGCCCTCCTCGTTGGCCCCTCGTTTTGAGGTGGCCTAAATACTCTCCCCTACCGGACGCCCCCCCTCTTTTTGGAGAACCGTCATCACGTTAACTTCCCGCTCAGAAACTCCGAGCGCCCTCGCCTAACGTTTATTGCCTGCAGAAGACACCCGTGAAACCTTACCCTGACGTCTCACCCGGAATACTCCGTAAGCCAACTCCTCTCTTTCTTCAGCAACCCATTTGAGTAAATCCTCCCCATTTGAATAGTCTCTTTCTGTAACGCATTAATTTCTAACTTCTGAGTCTGACGCATAACTCTGCAATTTTCCCCCTCATTTACCAATTTAATTTTGCCCATTTATTCTCTTATTTTTCTGTAAATAAAATTATATTTTTGTACATGCCTCTTTAAATAACCTTGAGCTTTGCCATTGCCCAAATTTTACCTGACCTCGTTGCACTTTTTCTCGCTGTTCCGCGCTTCGAAACTCGTGGCGTTCCGTCCCTTGTCGGATCGCCTTTAAGTTATTGGTCCCTCCTCCATAGATATAATATGGTATTGATATAATGTAACGTCATACCACGACAAATATTCTATAGGGTTTTTTATAATCTATTTTACTTCCACACATACAAGGTAAAGCATAACTTAAAATTAAAACTAATAAATATTCGTACAATATCAATACCACCTCTACAGATTCTTTCTACACTTTCAAAAACCGCCAAAAAATTTCCACCAGGAAAAATGAACAATTTATTAATTTTGTCATCAGACCCTTTTGAATCGTGGACGAGTCCTCCCCCCCCCCCCAATGAGGAAATTCACATAAAGATCAGAATAGTATGTGAAACAAATGAAGTACCTGCATTGCTTGTGTTGGGTGATTCACAGGTTAGGTATTTATACAGAACTCTTTGTGGATGTGAGGACAAGAAGAGGATGAGTGAGGGCTTGTTTGCCAGGTGCACGTGTAGCGGATGTGAGTGAGAGAATTTAAAAAACAGTGAATAGAGCAGGAAGGGATGCAGTTGTTGTTTACATGACATAGAGAAAACTAGATATAGGTATGGATTTCTCAGGAAAGTTTCGGGATAGTAGGTGTGTAGTGTAACAGGAACTTTACCTAGGCTTAGAGTAGGCAGTGAGTGAATGTTGCGCGCAGTTAGAATATATGAGAGAGTGAAAGTATTGTGTGATAGCATGGGACTAGTGTTTTTGGATACAGGGAGTGACTTTTTAGGAAGGGCGGATTTGTATGCAATGGATGGGTAGCACTTGAGTGGCAAGGGTGCGAAAGTGTTAAGCGAATGTCTCGAGGGAAGTAGGCTAAGTAGGATGAGGCAAGTAGGGGTGAAGGCATTCAGATGAATTTGGAGAGCAACGGGCGGGAAGATGAGCGGAAAGATAGAGTGTAGTGATACTAAGATAATAAAGAACGATAGTGTACATTGGAAATATACTCCACAAATAGTAGGAGCATAAGGTGTATTTGTTAAGAGGGCTAATAAGTGTAGAGAATGTTTAAGTGAGTGTGATGTGATAACAGAGTCATGACTTGATTTGGCAGGAGAGAACTTTAGGCCTGAAGTCCAGATTGATGGTTGTAATAGGTTTCATAGAGATAGGACAGGACAGGAACAAAGGAGGAGGGGTGGATGCTTAGAGAGATAATCTCCACTGTAGTAAAACCATAGGATTATTATATAACCTCCAAATCTTAGTAAGGAAGCTTCGTGTCCTCTGTATCAAGAGATAAAACGTGCATGTAGAAATAAACATATGTGTATTAAGGGTGATTTTAATTATAGAATTATTGACTGGGAAGCTCTTGTATGTGATCAGGAGGCTGGGGAATTTTAAACATGTGCAGGATAGTTGTTTCGGACAGGTTGTAAACCAACCCACTCGGAGTGATAATATATTGGATTTAGTTGTAACAAATCGGAAAGAAGTTATAAGCGATACAGAGATAGGGGGAAATTTGGGAAATAGGTTATAATGGAACGCGTTTTTCAGTAGAATAAATAAGGTTAAAATCCCAGGCTCTAAAAAAAGCAGATTATAGTGGTCTGAGGAGGTACCTGGAGACTGTTCTTTGGGGATTAGCGAGTGAAGTTAGGTCGGGAAATGTGATTTGAATGAGAGCAATCTAAGGAGAAGATAACTCATATAGAGAGGAATAGTTTAGATCAGGAATATGAGAAAATGATTAAATACTCTTTTGCTGGACAGAATATGAATATTCTATATAGGGAAATTAAAACCAAAGCTGTCGACCTGAAATGGATGTCGGATAAAATTAAACATTATATCGGCATTAAAACTGTCATTTATAGGAAAATAAAAAAAAACCCCGCTGAGTATCAATTAAGGCAGAGATACAATGAGCTAACTCGGGATTTAAAAAAAAAAATAATTAGGGTAACAAAGGGAAATTATGAAATTAAAGTGGCAACTAAGGTTTATTTTAATTATACAGGGTAGTTCGAAAGTCTTGTCACCCCCTGTAAATAGTTTTAATTTTCTATTTCAGACCAGGCAATGGCTTCGCCACTCCTTCCCTCTACAGGGAAAACTTGCGCTTCGCTACTAAGATTAAAATTTAAAATCTAAAAAAAGCAGCCATGGTTAAATTTTTATAAATTTTCTCAACTTCGCCAATTATAATAATTTTACAAAGGAACTCTAAACTAAATTTCCCCACTTTCAAAATATCACGTTGCTAAAATATAGTTATAGAAGATATATAAAAATAAATTTTCTGAACTTCACCATTTGTAATTCTTTCGATACTTATATTTATTTCTGAACTTCACCATTTTGTTTTTTGATATTATAAAAGAATTATTAGAAATAACTTTGATAAAAAAACCTAAGTCATAACCAAACGAGATGAAATTATTATTTAAGTACTCAAAAAAATCCCCTTCTTAAATTATAGAGTTAGTGATGGATGATGATGATGATGATGATGATGATGATGACCGAAAGTCTTGTAACTCTTGTTAATATTGTTTTAATTTTTTTATTTCAGATGGCTGACATAAGCTCCTACAGTTTGTAATAGAGGCTGATTGCAAGTGGATGGGCACATGATTATATGCATTCTGGCCAGAGCATGGAGGATGTGAGACATGACTTCACTCTATTGAAAGTAAATACACTAAAACCAGTACATGTGTTTGATATTATTATTTTGTTCCTCTTTTGTTCTTATTACTTTTCGGTAGGTGATGACAAGGATTTCGGACCACCCTGTGCAGAACCTAGACTAGAGATAAAATAGACCTACCTAAAACTACAGATGGAGAGTTAGCGAGTGATAATCATGCAATAGTTAGGATTTTAAATAGGTATTTTCTTTTAGTATTTAAATTCGAGGATAACACTAGGAAACAGACATTTTGTTACAGGGCAAAAAATAGGTGATTCTAGAGGATTTTTAGCTGCTGATTACAAATTTGTCTTTAGAATTTGCATATCACGTCTAGTTTTTGTTTAATTTGAATTTTCTTTTTCGAGTCATTTCACAATTTTGCTCAATATTGTACCAATATGCATTTTTTAATATATATATTAATAAATAATATATATATATATATATATATATATATATATATATATATATATATATATATATATATATATATATATATATATTAATATATATTAACATTTTTAATATATATAAAGTAGACTATATTGAAGCTCAAATATCATTGAATTCTAATTACTGGGGGGGGGGGGGGGGGTAGATCTTTTCAGATTAATACATACTTATTTGTGATTACTTTTCTGCTACTGATAACTGGTAAAGAAGATAACACGTTTATCAAAGTTTTGCTCTGATAAGAAACTTTTGATAAGGATCTCACATTGTGTATCGTTTGCTTGCTCAAGTTAGTATTTGAAATCTTGTCATGGCTTCAAGTTCTAGCCGCGGATTTGTAAACAGCCCCAACATATTTTGTTATGTTTGTTGGCAATTCAAACCAGTGGCACAACGGAGAAAAATAGAAACAGCAGTAACGATGAAGCAAGCCTACATATACTATTTTGGATGCAAAGTAGGGGACCAGGATAAAGATTGGGCCCCTCATATTTTCTGCGCGCAATGTAACACAATGTTGACAGCTTGGTTAAATGGGAAGAGGAAGGCAATGCCATTTGCTATTCCCATGATATGGTGTAAGCCATCAAATCACTTTGATGATTGTTATTTCTGCCTAACAAATGTGGCTGGATTTTCAAAGAAAAACAAATCTAAAATTGTTTATCCAAATTGCGCATCAGCGTTGAAACCGGCACCGCATGATGAATCTTCTCCAGTACCGAAGCCACCTACTACAATAAGGGAATATTTTAGTTCAGATGATGATTCTACATTGATTTCTAGAGAAATTGAAGAAGATCAAACATATGTTCCAATTGATCAAGATACAGAACCAAATTTATTTTGCCAACAAAGTTTAAACGACTTGGTACGATATTTTGATTTGAGTAAAGAAAAGGCTGAGTTACTTTCCTCCAGATTACAAGAAAGAAATCTTCTCCTTCCAGATGTCAGGGTATCTTTCTTTCAAGATCGTCACCAGAAGTTATCAAAATTTTATTCACAAGAAAATACTGTATGTTACTGCAACAATATTAATGGCTTGATGCAGGAATCTGACTGTGACTATGATCCTAATGAGCGGAGACTTTTCATTCACTCTAGTGAGGTAAGTCTTAAAGCTGTTCTGCTGCACAATGGAAATGAAAAAGTTGCAATTCATGTAGCCCACGCTACAGGTCTTCAAGAAACACTCATCAATGCAGCTATTGCTGAAAGTTCTATCACTTCTTCTTGGGTTACAGTTTGGATACACAAAGTACATGTGCTTTTTATGTCTATGGGATAGCAGAGATGATAAAAATCCCTATAAAAAGCGAGAATGGCCAGCCAGAGAAGAACATTGTTGGCAAACATAATGTTAAGCATGATGCTCTAGTAGATCCAAAGAAAGTTCATCTTCCACCTCTTCACATTAAATTATGGTTAATGGACAATTTTGTAAAGGGTACGGATCAAAGAAGTGAAAGCTTTCAATATTTGAAAAACAAATTCAAAGCATCATTAACTGATGCAAAAATAGAAGCTGGAGTTTTCACTGGACCACAAATTCGCGGAGTTGTTTCTGATGATTCCTTCACTTTGTGTCTCAATGAAAAGGAACGCAAAGCATGGAAATCCTTTGTGAAAGTCACTGAAAACTTTTTCGGCAATTTTAAATCTCCAAATTACCGAGAAATAGTAAACAATATGCTGGAAGCCTATGAAAATATGAGATGTAGCATGTCACTTAAAATGCATTTTCTGCATTCTCATCTCGATTTTTTTCCTGAAAATCTGGAAGCGGTTAGTGATGAACATGGTGAACGTTTTCATCAACAAATTTTGGTTATGAAGATGACGTACCAAGGAAAGTTTAATCCAAATATGATGGGGGATTATTGTTGGTCTTTACAAAAACAAACTTTGATGTCTCACAAAAGATAAACGAGGAGGCTACAGCAAAGTTTCTTTAAACTTTAAGTGCATAAAAAACTTAATCAATATAATAAAATCTTCATAACTTGGGAGGGAGGGGGGGGGAACTTTGCTAGTGATGTACACTGTCTGTCCTAAGCCAGAATAAAGAAGGAAGGTCCCAAACTTTCGAAATATTTTTGCTTAAAAATTAAAAAAATACAAAATAAAAGGATTTTTTATTTATTAATCGGTCATTACACAAAATCTAGACGTGATATGGAATTTTGGTTTTCAAATTCTGATTCAACGCCCTCGAACTAATTAGAAACACTTATTCACATGTCAGTAACAAACAAAAAGTTTAAAATAATGCCTAGTGTAATCTAATTGTACCTACGGGGGCCTTGATCTCCAGTGGTAATAAGGAGGAGATATTAGACGATGTTTTAATTACAAAAGAGATAGTCTCAAAAGAAATAGAGAGAATTAAATTTATGAAAGCACCGGGCCCTAACGAGATTTGCCTATGATTTTGAAGAAATGTAAAGATGTGTTAAGCGACACCATTTCAAGCCTATTTATAATATCGTTATGACTAGCATTGTAGCAACGGCATGGATGAAAGCTAATGTTATATCTATACATATTTAAGAAGGTGGATAAAATGATTATGTCTAATTACTGGACAGTGATTTTGACATCAGTGGTGGGGAAAATGAAGGAATCTTAACACGACTTTACAAGGGCAAATGGCGTTTGACTATTTACTGTCTTTTTATAGAAAGGTGCACGATGCTGCCGATAGAAATGAGAATTACTATATTGTTTATTTGTATTTTAGTAAGGCTTTCGACAGGAGGCCACACTTAAGACTTTTGGGATCGATGGAAGTATTTTTAGGTGGATTCAGTCGTAGCTTAGTGACAGAGAGCAGAGTATAGATGGGATTAAATCTGAGTGGAGGAATGTTACCAGTAGGGTTCCTCAGAGGTTTGTGTTCAGGCAGTTATTGTTCTTAATTTATATTAATGATCTTGACTTGGGTATAAGTAATGACCTGAGCAAGTTTGCCGATGATACTAAGTTAGGTAAGATTATAAGGTCTGACAAGATGAATTGACCATACTATCCCAATGGGCAGAGAGAGAAATGGCAAATGTAATTTAACACAAAGTGTAGTGTACTCACTATAGGTAGGTGGAATTCACTGAATAATTATAAACTGAATGGGAGAGTTTTAGAAAGGTCAGAATGCAAAAGAGACTTCGGTGTCATTGTAAGTTCTGACCTCTGACCTAGAAAGCAATGCATAAGTGCTCGGAATAAAGCTAATAGAGTATTGGGGTTTATTGGGAGGAGTCTAAGTAATAGGAGAGCTGATGTCATTTTGAAACTGTAGCTGGCATTAGTTACTCGTAAGTCTTATCTTGACTATGCGGTGCAATTTTGATCACTTCATTATAGGATGCATATTGCTTTGCTCGAGTGTGCGGAGAAAGATAACTAAGATGATTCACGGTTTAAGGAGCTTTCATTATAGTGATAGGCTTAAGAGACTTAAATCTTCTTCATACATTAGAAAGGAGAAGAGTGCGGTGGGACTTGCTTGAAGTCTTCAAGTCGTTAAAAGGTTATAATAGGGGAGACAGAGGTAAGGTTCTTATTTCTTACTGAATAGGAGACGACACGTAGCGATGGGTTTAAGCTGGACAAGTTTAGGTTTAGGAAAGAGATTGGTAGAAATTGGTTTACAAATCGAGTCGTAGATGAATGCAATAAGCTCACTAGTCATGTTATAGAAGCGTCCTCCTTGCGGAGTTTTAAGAATAGATTGGATAGATTTAGGTATGAGGATGGTAGGTAGGACTGACCTGGGTGATGGGAACAGGAGCTGTTTGATATAGCCTATTGATTAGCTTTTTGCAGACCCCTTCTTTTCTTATGTCTCGGGAGCTGCTCCCAACTGGTTCCGTTTGTACCTTCCATTTCGTATTCAGTCTATCCATATTGGTAATATATATCCAAGTAGCAGGTGAATGTGCGTTTTGGTGTTCCGCAAGAATCGGTTCTTGGTTCACTTCTGTTTTGCATCTACCTCTTTGTATTCTCATGCGTCGTCTTGTTCTATCATTTCATTTATGTGCTGGCGGCATGCAAATCTTGCTTTTCTCAAGTCACATTTGTCGAAACTTAAAAAACTGCTATCCGATTATACCATCATCACTGAATGGTTCTCGCACAACTTTTTAAAACTCGACCATGACAAGACTTCGGTACTACTGGTAGTCATTCCTACCGACGTAGCTTCCTCCAAAACTATCGCTTGCTAACTAAACCTTTCCGCCCTCCATGCCTCCTTTTCTGATATAGTTATAAATCTGTACTTGACCTTTGATAATCAACCCCTCTCTGCTTTCTCCGCAATCACTACTGTATCAGTTGCCAAATTGATCACAGGAACTTTGAGATTGATATTCATGCCTATGTCACCTCCCGCTTTTACTACTGCAAGTCCCTATTTGTTGGATTACATGCTTCCACTTTTCGACCCTCTCAAACTGACTCAAAATTTTAAGTACGTCCTCTTCTCGTGCTGAGAGGTTGCTCTCATGGACCCCGACTCCAACTTGCTTCGTCGTTCTAACTGGCTCCACATTCGATACAGAATCACCTTCTAAGGTCATTCTGCTTGCATAGACGGATATTACATGATGCAGCTCTATACTACCAGCCGTTCTCAATTACCCTTTTCCACCCTCACCCACCCTGAGAACTCTGCGATCGGGTTCTGCTACACATTTTTCCTTTATGCCGTCTGTGGTGCGTGGGTGATCGTGCTGTCTCTGTTTTGGCACCGGGATTGTGGAATGAGCCCCTTGCTGGTGGGATCCGCTCATCCCCTCCCATCGGTGTCTTCAAGGTTCATCGCTTTTCTCTAGCTTTTCCTGGGTTAAGCGAGGGCCGGTATGTGAAGGCCCCTGTCTCGAAGAGGGCCCCCCAAAATGTTATTTTTTTGGATTTCATACACTTAATCCATCATTCGTTGATACATTACTCTGTCTCTCACACGCACATTCTCACAATTTTAACACTTTCTCTTGCTTTCACACTCACCCTCTCACTAAACCACACACACTCACTTTTCTCTCTCTCTCTCTCTCTCTCTCTCTCTCTCTCTTTCACACACACAACACTTTCTCTCTCTTTATCTCTTTCACACACATACACACACGCTCTCATTCTCTTTCACACTCGAACTAACCCTTTATATATCTCTCTCTCACACACACACACTCACCGAATATTTCTCTCTCTCACACACACACACACACACACACACACACAAACATACTCACCAGATCTCTTTCTCTCTCTCTCACACACACACACACAAACATACTCACCAGATCTCTCTCTCTCTCTCTCTCTCTCTCTCTCTCTCTCTCTCTCTCTCTCTCTCTCTCTCTCTCTCTCCCTCCCACACTTTCCTTTCCCCTCTCTCTCTTCTTCTTCTTTTACGTCTTTTTTTATTTAAATCACCCCTTAGAATTAGAAACCCTCAACTAAACTTAACATATCTTTGGCACGTCTTCTCACCACTACAGTTCCACTTTATGGTCTAAGCTGTTTGTACTACTGTAAATCTCAATTTCGCGCTCGTGCGTCCTTTCAAACAGCAGCTGCACCGAAGGACTCTATGCCTCATCACTATTTCGTCCTTCTGGGCGAAGGATCTTTCATTTGTCTTACGGGAAACTACGAGTTGTTATCTTCCGTCGCTTTCGTCACGCACTACAAAAACAACAACTTAGTTAAACACGCACTTTTACGCAGTAGGGCAATCATGTTGGGCGCCCACCAACTCATTCACAAATAATTTTTCCCACTTTGAATTTAAGGCGCAATAACAACGAAGCCTTATCCGACAGACAGTTTGCAAGGAAAGAGTGTGAAGACAGCGCTGAAGCTGTAGAAGTAATGAAAATATCTGAAATCTATATAGTTGTAGATCCTCCTGAAGGTATTGGGTTCTGTTTATTATATATATATATATATATATATATATATATATATATATATATATATATATATATATATATATATATATCACAAAGTAGCACAAGAGAATGATGAAAATGAATCCATTAAACCACATTGAAAGAGAAAACGGAATAATTTTTCCTTGCAGTATTATTTTTATTACCATTTTCGAAAAAATCCGTGCAGGGAAGCGATTCGAACCATGGACACTGAGGCAGCGAGCACCGCTTTGATCACAGTTAAAGTATGCCGTTAGTACACTACGCTACGCAGAGAACTGTGATCAAAGCGGTGCTCGCTGCCTCAGTGTCCATGGTTCGAATCGCTTCCCTGCACGGATTTTTTCGAAAAAAGGTAATAAAAATAATACTGCAAGGAGAAATTATTCCGTTTTCTCTTTCAATGTGGTTTAATGGATTATATATATATATATATATATATATATATATATATATATATATATATATATATATATATATATATATATATATATATATTATGGTGCGGTGGGTTATTTATCGCCGTTGATAACTCTGAATTCCGTGCATGGATGTTGTCTAGCGTCAGTTCATTTTCTTCCTAGCATAGTAGACATAGTTGGGCATTATCTGTGAAGGAAGCAATACCATAGTTGAATTCAATCTTCTCAAAATTTGCAAAAGGTAAGCGATGTTGCCTAGTGCTCGAGTGTCCTCCTTCTGATAGTGCAGAGGACCAGGAAATATTTGGATGAGTCAGGTTATGATTATGAAAGTACGTCGGCTCTTAATCATCGCTCTGAGCGTTTCTAATCCGAAAATAACGCGCGAATTTGTCTTGGAGATCCAGGCCATGATTGACAACAATTCCAGGAAGTCAATGAAGTCCATAGCCAGAGACAAGGGAATGTCAGTGTCTCTGATCAGGAAGTTAGTGTAGGGTGACATCCGCTTCTACTGGTACAAGATGAAAATCGTCCAGCTTCAGTACCAGAAGATGAAGGACACGCGGAATGAAATTGATGCGACGCTTATGAATAAACTGAAGCATTCCCTCAAGCTAGCCATGCTTTGGTTCTTCTTTCGACGAGAAAAATTTCTGCCAGAACCACCACAGGTGGTGGTGAACTACTAAAACAACCGGTGGCATCCTGTGTTCCCCCAAAGATGTAACGAGAGCAATCAAGAACAAGTTCCAGGTCCACATTATGGTCTTTGGGGTGGTCAGTAGCGAAGGACACGCTATGCCCCTGGCCTATTGCCTGGAGCGTGGTTGAGAGAGAGAGAGAGAGAGAGAGAGAGAGAGAGAGAGAGAGAGAGAGAGAGAGAGAGAGAGAGAGACTAACAAGTACCCCAAAACAGAGGCGGTTGGGAGTGTTTATAAATTGGAGAGGGGTTGCTTATTGAACTTAAGGGGTCAGGTGGGTAGAAAAAGGGACCATTAAGTCAATATCTTTGGGTTTTATACTTTGATTATATACATGACGAATGGACTAAATCGAAGAGAGGGCGGGATTTGTATTAAAATTATCAATGAAATTTATACAGACATTCCTACAATATTACATGAAACAGTGTTGTTACATTTTGAAATGGAACAGGCACTATCTCAATAAATTACATGGTCAATTGTGGATATGTGCACAAACAGGGCGTTATGTACGTAATAATTGCGTGCATTGTTAGATGTTTGACACGTACATGTAAATCTTTTCCTGACTGTACAATGCTTTACTTTTGCCCAATCCCTACATTTCATAAAATAAACAATGCTTAGTTTGGAAGGAGAGTTGTTTAGAAGAACGGAATACAAAGTGGAGGTTTAGTTCAACCCGATGTTGATATCTCAATGCCGAAGGAGAGGTGGGAGACGTGAAAATGGTTAGTTGAAATGGAGACAAAGGATATATTTAGAATTAAATGGGTGTTACTATAGCATGATCCCTCCCTTAAAATAATAATAATAACCAGGCAATGTCTCCGCCACTCCCACCTACAGGGGAAGCTTGCGCTTCGCTACTAAGATTAAAATTTAAAATCTAAAAAAAAGCAGCCATGGTTAAATTTTTATAAATTTTCTGACCTTCACCAATAATAATAATATTAAAAAGGAACTCTAAACTACATTTCCCATCTTTCAAAATATCACGTTGCTAAAATATAGAGTAATAGAATAGAAGATATATAAAAATAAATTTTCTGAACTTCACCATTTGTAATTCTTTGTTTTTAAAAAAATCACCAAATTTCGATACTTATATTTATTTCTGAACTTCACCATTTTGATTCTTGATATTATAAAAGAATTATTAGAAATAACTTTGATAAAAAACGTCATAACCAAACTAAGATGAAATTATTATTTAAATACTCAAAAAAATCCACTTCTTAAATTATAGAGTTAGTAATGATGATAATGAATGAATGATTTTCTTTTAATCGAACCCTACTCTTTTCTAATCTTACTAAACAGTAGCTTCAGTATTCAAAATTTATTTTTTTAGTACTTTTAAAATAAATTATGCTCTTTATAATTAAATAATTAGGGTTCCAAGCTTATCGGTAGGAATCATCGTACAGTCGCACCGTTAAAGGTATCTAGAGCATTTTTTTAGCTAGTCTATATCAATTATCTGAACAGTGAGAGAGATAAAAGTACTACGTTTAAAATTGTTATTATAACTGGAATAGAAATCAACAAACAAATTTTAGTGAATTACTTTGTGATATACTTTATATTTTAAACCGTGGGGAGTTCCATGAATTAACTTATTAAATTAGCTTTCTCGATAGTGAATTTTACTGAACGATGAAGTTGTTCAAGCATGTTAAAACTTATCTACATTTAGATTCTTAAGCTACAAACAAACCCAATTATCCACATACCTGAACCATATTAAGCGGATGTCGATAATTAAAGGTAAGTAATTTACTAAAAAAAACCCTCCATATACAAGTTTGCAAAGACAGTGGAGAGACAATTCCCCACCGTCATTCAAATTCCAGGCGATAGTATTTCCCATAGAAAGTAAAATTGCAGTCGTCGATGCATAGCGTAATTGGATAATGAGAATATCAGAAAAGAATTGAAGAAGAATTTTTTCAAGATGATTTTTGAGAAATTTTAACAAATCAGAGAAGGAGACTTTAATAAAAAGGGGACAGACATCAAAACTGACCAGAAGAAAGAATTGGAAGGTGAGGCAGAGAGTTTACTAATCAAATCGGTATTGTTACTAACTTGAGGTCTGGCTATGATTCCTACTAAAGGACTCAGGTTTCCTCAGATTGCGAAAAGAAAAATCTACACAGTAGGAAACTAAAGTTAAACCTCTGCATTTTTCTCCCTTTTACCATTAAGTTATTTTAATCTATTATTTGAACGTTTTAAATAAATATTATAAGAAAAAGAAGAAATATTAGATGTTATGGGAAAAAACTGATGGCAAAAATCAAAACAAACAGGACATTTGTGTTAATAAAGTAAACAAAACTCCACAGTAAGCAAAACATTTCCTATATACTCCGCTAAACCACTCCACCAGAGCCGTGGCAACCGCTTCCCGACCCTCCCGGCCGAGGGGGGCCCTGGCTCTTGAAGAGGCCCTACCGTGGCCAAAATAGTCTTTGTCCTGCCTGACACTACTTGTAAATATATGATATATTGTTATGGGGGCCTTACAATCTTGATGGGGGGGGGGGTCAATGCACTCCACGAAACACTCCAAAGATTCAAATAATGGACACCTGAAATTAAAAGGAACGCAAGAAGCGTTACAGAAAAATATGCTGAAATGAAAGAAATGGCACTATGGGGGGGGGGGGGGACATTCCTTATTTTCAGTTTATTTATTTATCTTGAGTTGTATCTTTATCGAATCTATTTACTTTCTGAATTTCATTTTTATCTTTAAGTTCGCCCTTCAAACATTGTCTTCCATTTATCTTGACTCCAGTATTCTTGTTGGCTGGGTTAGTTCTTGATCTTCGATTTCTTTCTTGATGCATCTTCATTGCATTTATCTTAACTTTCGTATTCTTCTTAATCTTGATGCATCTTCATTTTCTCCCAATTATCTTGATGTGATGATTCCTTCTTGATACTTGTTGAGTTGGTCCATCGAGTGGTTTTCCTTGTCTTCTGTTTTCTTCTGGAGATTTCTTCGTAAAAGGTTTTTTGGACTATTGAGTTTCGAACTCGGTACCGATAGATTTAAACGCCGATGCTCTTAGCCATTACGCCACGGCTTAGTCCGTCCTGAGTTGGTAAGTTAATGGGCTATTTATATTATCGATTTGGAAGGAATTTTTCTCTGATACATCTTCGCGCCCCTACACAGACCCCTTTCTGGAACGCGGAGCGAATTTGAGGATTGGGGAGAGACTAGTCTTTGATTTCTTAATCGAAGAGTAATAGCTCTTCCTCCCTGGCCTCCGAGTCTGCGGGATGAGTGAAGATAATTCAGTGGGATTGAGGGGAGCGAACGAAGTCTTGTCTTTTAATCAATGAGTAATAGCATCTCCTTCCCGGATCTCCGAAGTTCCCAGCAGCACCTTTTCTTAATCTCTAGTAGGAGAGCAGGTGCAGTTGTAACGAAGATCAGAAGATTTTTCGGCCTTTTGAGGGTCACCAGTTAGGGGAGGGGGCTCTTTATTATAACTTTATTTATTTATCCATGATCATCTTGCTTTTTCTCTATATCGAATCTATTTATTTCTTTTTCTGAATTTCCTTTAAAACGGCCCTTCAAACATTGTCTTCCATTTATCTTGACTTAATATTCTTCTCTTGGCTGGGTTGGTTCTTAATCTTCGTTTTCTTTCTTGATGCATCTTCATTTTTATTGAACTTATCTTGTGTTGATGATTCCTTCTTGATTCTTGATATTCGATGAGTTAGTCCTTGAAGTTGTTTTCTTCCGTGGCGCATTTTCGACACTTGTTGTTATTCATTTTCAATCGAGACGGGAACAATGCAAACGCAGCCAAAGCTCGTCGCGATATTTGCGCTGTGTACGGAGAAAATGCTTTATCAGAAAGGACAGCTCAATGGTGGTTTTCACGTTTCAAAAACGGTCATTTCAATCTTAATGACGAAGAACGTTCTGGTCGCCCCATTAAGTTGAATGAAGATCGATTGAACGACCTTCTTCATAAAAATCCTTGTAAATCGACTAGAGAATTGGTTGTACAATTCGCGTGTGATCAGAAAACTGTAGTGAATCACCTTCATTCGATGGGGAAAGTTAAAAAACTCGGTTCATGGCTTCCGCACGCTTTGAGCGAAAGCAACAAACTTCAACGCTCCACGATTGCCGCAGGTTTGCTTGCTCGTCACAAGGCTACTCGTGGATATAAGGACAGATTTCTTTACCGCATCATCACTGGCGACGAAAAGTGGTGTGTTTATGTCAACATGAACCATCGAAAACAATGGCTTAGCCCCAATAAAAAAACACTTCCGTGATTAAAGCAAGGACTTCATCAACGAACGACGATGCTGTGTGTGTGGTGGGATTGTGAAGGCATCATTCTTTATGAGCTGCTTGCGAACAACGAGATTGTCAATGCAGAACTCTACGTTCATTCAACAAATGTATCGACTCGCCGAAGCTATTCGTGTAAAGCGACCTCATCGACGTTATGGAGTCCTTCTGCAACACGACAATGCTCGTCTTCACGTTGCCAATATGACAAAAGACGAGATCCATACGCTTAATTGGGAAATCCTGCCGCATCCTCCATATTCGCCAGACTTAGCTCCATCGGATTTTCATCTGTTCCGATCGCTCTCAAACAATTTGCGCAGGGTTTCGTTCAATACTGATGTGGAATTAAGAACCTGGTTAGACGAATTCTTCGAGTCAAAATCCAGAGGTTTTAATTGCAGAGGCATCGAAAAACTAGTTGAACGTTGGGAAGAAGTCGTAAATAACAACGGAGAATACATTATTGATTAAATTGCATATTGTTATCAATTAAAAATGAAGTTTTTCTAAAATTTTTAATGGTAATGAATAAATTTGATAAAACCGCAAGAACTTATTCCTCAACCCATTACTTAACCCCCCCTTTTCTCCCCGCGCCTCGAGTATCACCAGAAAGGCCTTCGCCCAACCACATAATGCACTAATCATCACATTTCTGGTCAGGCGGACCTAACCTTGATTAAACCAGCAATATTTCCCCTAAGAGTTGGTATTTCATTTCACTTTATTGACGAAATTAGTTTACAAAATGCCAGAAGGTGCCTTTGTGGCTAGGGAAAAGAGCTCTGAGAAAAACCGTTAGAGGAGACTCAATTATACCGTTCTCATCCAGATCCCCTCCTTTCCCTACCCCCAGTGGGGTGGCGAAGTATATACCTAATCGAATAACTGCAGAAGAACGAGGAGCTTTGAGTTAGTCATCAAGACAACGAAGTCCGGCTAGAGGCATGGCAACCAACGAAAGGGACACAGAAAATGCTTATCCTGAGCCAGCTCCTGGTGGTCACACTGAAAATTAAGCATCTTGTTTCAGGAAGATCGTGTTAGTCATCGAGACAACGAAGTCCTGCTCAATGCCCGGCGACCCTACGAAAGGAACACAAAAGAAGCTCATGCTGAGCCAGTTCCTGGTGTTCACACCGAACTTTAAGTTAACTTGTTTTGAGAAACAAGTTTAACTAGTTCTCGTCAGAGAAATCCCTTATCATGGTGTACAACAAAACCCAGGGATAGTCCTCGCCACTGAGGAATACCCAAAACTGAACTCCCTAAAGCACTCTCCTTCGTCAAAGGATTCACTCGTTTTCTCATCTCTCGTCAGTGCGAATTATTCCCAGATTAACCCGAAGATTGGAAGAAGCATACTTTCCCCGTCCCGTTGGTGAAATCATCTTACCAAGAAAACGTGCTTAACGCCATCCGTCGCACGCACCGAATTCATCTGTGGTTTTAAAAATTATCCCCGCAACAGACAAACATCTGGAATGGCAGTCCACCCGCCCGCCCGAAAACAACATTCTTTAGGCAACATAAAAATTGAGGCCAAGGTCAGTCTCAACCCCGATTCCCGTGTGTTTTTTTTAAATGTAAGTGAATTCCATCATCTCTTTTTTTGGAAGGTCGATTAGTGTTCAGTATTAAAGTAAGCTTTGAGTCAACCATTACTATATATTCAATTGTGTAATTTAGTAAGCCTCACTTAAACTTGTTTAATGCAAAACTGTGTAGTTTCTTTGTTAGATTTCAATTTTTGTTCATGTTGCAATTAAAGATCTATTTTTCTTAGAAGCATTTAATTCAATCCTCGAAACGCTGAGCATGGCACTAGAAACCCTCAAAGATTAACAATAACGTAATAATAATAATCATTAAAAAAAAATATAGCACTCTTAGAGAAAACCTAATCACGGAATTTTTGAAGTACGTAACAAACCTATACGTACGAACACCTCTACTCTGTCTTTTCAATAACTCGACAAAAATATTTGGTGTCAGGTTTTATGGGTATTGGTATAACTCAGTATAGTTGTTTGTCTTGCTTTCCCTTCAGGAATAGTAAATGCTTGCCTAGCGTTCCTGTAAAAGTTGAAACGTAAAAAGGTCTGTCTAAAATTAGTGATCAATTGTCGGTGATTAGCCTGTTAATGTTATTAATGAATTTTTTGGTGTAGTGGTATTCCAATTAGCAGAAAGTGTTGGGATAAGGGAGAGTTAGGCAGCGCGCTACTTGTCCGAGGTTGCATAAGTACCTTTAGCATATCGGTGTGTTTTTGGACGAACAGACAGACGTAAAATGAAAGCGTTTGGCAGATTCCACCAACAAGCCTAAGCTTTGGGACTAAGAAGCAAGGAACTAGTTGCCTACGTCCAGGAACAAGAAGACAAACGAGAGCAAGCCGAAAGGAAAGCAGAAGAAAGAAAAGTACAAAGGGAAGCAGAAAGAGAAAAGGCGCAAGCGAAAAGGGAAGAGGAAAGAGAAAAGGTGCAAGCGGAAAGGGAAGCAGAAAGAGAAAAGGCACAAGTGGAAAGAGAAAAGAAGCAAGCAGAAAGGGAAGCAGAAGAAAGAAAATTAGAAAGAGAAGCAGAATGGAGAGAACGAGTACGCGCTCATGAAAGAGAAATGAGCAGGGATCCTGGGGAAGCCAATTCCATAGGATCATGAGCTAGGGCTACACAGATAGCCGAGATGAAACTCCCACCTTATTAAGAAAACGAAGACCTGTGTTCGTACCTGACACACTTCGAGAATATATTCGAGTTGAAACACTGGGACATAGAGACAGAGGGGGTCGCTAGATTAGTGCCTCTACTTAGTACCCGGCTTCGTGACGTATTCATCTCAATACTTCCCGAGGCTTCCGTGGACTACACCACGTGCAAGCACGAGCTATTGGCCACCGTCAATCTAAACCCCGAGGAGCATCGGATCAAGTTTAGGCAGGACAGAATTCAACCAGGCCAAAACATACAGCCAATTTGGATTTATCTTCAGAAGGCATCTCCAATTCTGGCTGGATTCAGTCCAAGTGGAGAATGAGTTCGACTCTCTCGTCGACTCCATTCTGAAAGACCAATTGTTGTGTACCCTACCCCCACAGATACGCGCCTTCGTCAAGGACAGAGGAGCCGCGTCATTCAAGGATTGTGTGGAGGAAGCAGATCTGCATGCTTCCAACCATAGGTTATACCCTCGAGAGGTCAGAAAGAACCAGCCCTTGTCTCCCAAGAAAGGTAGATATCCTCAGAAACCCTTTTCACCTAAGAAAGGGGGATATCCTCAGAAACCCCGGCAAAATAACCCCCCTAATTTTGTCAAGAACTCCTTACGCCCCAGAAACCCCATAACCTGCTTTAATTGTGGGACCCCATTTCACATTTGTTATAATTGCCCACAAAATTCGAGGCTTAAGTCTCCCTCGAGCCAGCAGGTACATAACATCGAAGCAACGCTTGACCAAGAACAACCTCCTAATCTCGCGCCGCCTTGACCACATAGAATTCCCCTGAACAACAGGTGAACTTTGTGTTCAACAAAAATTCTCCCGAAGGACTAAAGTTCGAGACTGGGGCCGTAAATGGTCGCCGATTCTCAACCTTGCTACGCGATGCGGGGTGCACCTGTATCATGGTGTCAAATAAATTGCTTCCCCTTGTCAGCCCACAGCACCAGAAGTTCGTGGTCGTCCAGGATTTCCTGGGTAGACCAACCAAGTTTCCCGTCGTCAGATGCCATATTAGTCGAAGTATTTTACTGGCTGGACCGAGCTAGTGGTGGCTTCTATTAGATTCTGCTCAGTATTAATAGGCCAGAGCGCGCAGCTCTCCCCAAATCTAGTGGCTCAGCTCGTAGTCACCCGGATGCCCGCGAATAAGAGGTCCACGGCCCCGATCCCTTTTTTCTCCCCGTGAAAACCACGTAGACGAAGAGCTTAATTCTAAAGCCTTCGATACGGCCCCGGAAATAGGTCCGACCCTCTCACCCCTGGAGGGGAAGGCAGCGAAAAAGTAAAAAGAAAGCGAAGAAAGGAGAATACTGAGGGACATAAAATAGAAGAAAGAATAATACAGAGAGAGGGAGGTAGAAGAATACAAATAAAAAGAGAAGACGAAGAAAGAAGAATACAGGCGAGAAGACAAGCGGAAAAAAGAATAATACAGATGGAAAGAGAACTAGCACAAGCGGAAAGAGAAGAGAGATAAGATAAAGAAAGATTGCTCGCACATGAAAGTGGATCTAGAAAGGGTCAGCTGGTAGAAGCAGATAATGAGTATCCCATACCCTCAGTAGTCTTCCCCCAGAACGAAACGTCCACGGAGTTACAATTAAAACCCCAATTCGCCTTAAGAACCACGCTCATTAACGATCCCGTAGTGAAACTTTTCTCCGACCCCATTAGATCGAATCCAAACCCAATCTTCCAAGTTTAGCTTGATAAAGGATGACGATGGGACTCCCGTTCCCATCACTTATGCAACCCTGCAACAATCCGCCCTAGCCATAAGGGTGAGATTAAAGCTAGACAGTTGCCATAAAAAAGGTATTTCAAGTAGGTTGTAATACCATTACCAGTTTGTGACATACTTGGGTAGACACAATAACCCGAACGGTCCACTCATGCGCTGTAAAGTATTGGTCATCGAGCACCACTTTAATATAAATTATATCAAAGGTGACGATAAGGTAAAGCCGCTGTATAACCTGATTTGAAACCCCATCGAGGGTTATTTCAGCACCCATTAATCTTAAAACCATTCTTCAATTTTGTGTGTCCGTGTTTTTTGTATATATTTAAGATCTTAAGGTTTAGAAATGTAAAAGAAGTAGCTGGCGATATACTACTTTAGAGCCAGGCTCCTTTTTTTTGTGTGTAATCGATGATTTGGTTTTTGTTTATTTGTATGTTAAATTGGGTGTTGTGACACGTACCCCAGTAGGCTCGCGAGGCCTATGTCGATCCTTTGCCTTTGTACGCGTGCGCGTGTGCGCCCGAGTTCAAAGAAACTTAAGTGTGTTGGATGGTTGAAACTAGCTAACCGTAAGAATCAGTATTATTGTCTAAGACATGTAAGTTTGCTTTTGTCGATGATGTTTAGTTATTTGTTTTTGTTTTTCACTGGAGTTCCCGTCCCCCTCATTAAGCTCGCTGAAGGGAGGAATGTAGGGAAATCGATATCCCACCCTCAAAACAGAGGCCCAGTTAGGTAACCGCAATGTCCTGGCGTTTTGGCGCTGCAATCCTATTACTTAACCCCTTCCTCTCTACCCGCGCCTCGAGTATCACCAGAAAGGACTTCGCCCAACCACATAATGCACTAATCATCACATTTTGGGTCAGGTGAGCCTAACTTTGGTTAAACCAGCAATATTTCCCCTAAGAGTTGGTATTTAATTTCATTTTATTGGCGAAATTAAAGGAGAGTTTACCAAATACCAGAAGGTTCCTTTGTGTCTAGGTAAAAGATCTCTGAGAAAAACCGTTAGAGGAGGAGACTCAATTCCACCGTCCTCATCACCCCCTTCCCCCCCCCCTTCCACTACCGCCAGTGGGGTGGCGAAGTATATAATCGAATGACTGCAGAAGAATGAGGAAGTTCGAGTTAGTCATCGAGACAACGAAGTCCGGCTCAGTACCCGGCAACCCTAAGAAAGGAACACAGAAGAAGCTCATGCTGAGCCAATTCCTGGTGGTCACACCGAACTTTAAGTTAATTTGTATTGAGAAACAAGTTTAAGTAGTTGTCGTCAGAGAAACCTCCTATCATGGTGTGCAACAAAACCCAGAGATACTCCTCGCCAATGAGGAATACCCCAAACTGAACTCCCTAAAGCACTCCCCTTCGTCAAAGGATTCACTCGTTTGCTCATCTCTCGTCAGTGCGAATTATTCCCAGATTAACCCGAAGATTGGAAGAAGCATACTTTCCCCGTCCCGTTGGTGAAATCATCTTACCAAGAAAACGTGCTTAACGCCATCCGTCGCACGCACCGAATTCATCTGTGGCTTAAAAAATTATCCCCGCGCCAGACAAACATCTGCAACGGCAGTCCACCCGCCTGCCCGAAAACAACATTCTTGATGCGACATAAAAATTGAGGCCAGGGTCAGTCTCAAACCCGATTCCCGTGTGTGTTTTTTTAAAGGTAAATGAATTCCATCATCTCTTTTTTTGGAAGGTCAATTAGCGTTCAATATTAAAGTGAGCTTTTGGTCAACCATTACTATATAGTCAATTGTGTAATTGAGTAAGCCTCACTTAAACTTGTTTAATGCAAAACTGTGTAGTTTCTTTGTTAGATTTCAATTTTTGTTCATGTTGCAATTAAAGGTCTATTTTTCTTAGAAGCATTTAATTTAATCTTCGAAACGCTGAGCATGGCACTAGAAACCCTCAAAGATTAACAATAACGTAATAATAATAATCATTAAAAAAAAATATAGCACTCTTAGAGAAAACCTAATCACGGAGTTTTTGAAGTACGTAACAAACCTATGCGTACGAACACTACCACTCGGTCCTTTCAATAACTCGACAAAAATAAACTCGTGACTCTGTGAGAGTAAGAAAGTAAGAAGACAGACAGACAGAAGCGAGTAAGAGAGTCAGTCTGTCCACCAGTCAGAGAGATGCCATGTAGTAATAGGCCTCAGTTAAACACAACACACACCAGTCTCGAATCCTTCTTACGCCCAAGGCTACCCGAGTTCTACACTCAAATAAAGAGTCCGAAATCCATCGGTTTGTGATTTCCTTGCCACAGGTACTCTGCATTGATCCTTTAAAACCCAGCCTACCTAATCTCAAGCCTCGGTCAAACGAATTTCCCTCTGCGTCGAAGCCTATCACAAGAACGTTCGGCGCCCTATACTCTCGACGCATATAACTTGTATGCATTTAATAACATCGAGAACCTGCTATAGCATAATAGTAGAAACCGCCACAGATATTGAGGGCAAAATTAAATAGTATAAGGTTTTCTTGTTTTTGATACTAGCTTGGAAATTTCATAAGATGCGATAAAACCTTTGTCTAATTTATTCTGGGTCGGCAATTCTAATCTCCGTCTTGAATCTTTTTAAAGCGGACACTATTTACTAGGGAGGTTACCTCTGTGACTGGGCATCACGGAGGGGACGGATAGGTGGAGCTCGTACCCATGGCAGGCAGTCCACCTAAGAGAAGGATAACTCTGATTTCAAAACCCTGGAGCCGCAGGCATAGGTGGGCGCGATAACCGATAAATCGATAATCGATAAATCCAAAATTATAATACAATATTGATTATTGACTATATATAGCTGTAAGGAAATGGCTACATTAAGCATCCTGGAGGAGTATAGGTACATTCAAGCCCCCTCCCCCTTCATGAGGAGAAGCGTGGGAAAGGTAGCCGGCGAAAATGCTTACCATGTGTAATCTCCCCGCCGCTGTGGGCAGTTAGAGCTAACATATGTTTGAAGGCGACCACCTAAGGTCCTTAAACGACGCTCTAACGATCGAATTACCTACGAGACCCATAAACCCGTGGTTAGGGAAAAAAAAGCGGTGCGAGTCAGAAGGCACGCCAAGTAGCGGTGCGGTTGCGAGCCTATAAATTGCGAGCTGACTTGGGCACCCCAGTGCCACCTCAGGAATTCTCGCTCTCCCCAGATGCTAACTCACCATTCGCTCCCCCCCCCCCTTTGCATCTGTGGCCTGGTCACTTCCCCCTTTAGATGGGGCGGCAATCCGCCTATAAATAAGCCCCGCGAAGAAAGAGAAGAGGAGATTAGCTGAAGTCGATACGCCAGAATAGGATTAGGTCGTGAAGATCGATCCATCGGCCAGACAAGAAGATTATTAGAAGTCGATTCGCCAGAAGAAAGATTAGTTCGTAAAGATCGATCCGTCAGCCATACAAGACTATTTCCGTGAGAAACGATAGGATCAGATTGAGAAAATCGACCCCCCCTTTCAGGGCCGTATTAACCTAAATAGTCAAGTTTTATATCGGTGCCATACCGAAGAAGCCTTTTCCGTCTGCAAAGAAGTCCGACTGAAGAAAAGCAAAGCCGCTCACACTCGAGTGATTCTCACATCTCAAGCACCGTAAGAGTGAGAGGAGAAGAACCCTGCCCCAACGAGCTCCCGTTCTTTAATTACGTTTAAGAATCAGCCCACGTCACAGGCGACGAAAATTTCAACCAGCGACCACCACACTTCAAAGCGAGAGATAAGTCCTCCAGCGACATCCGGCAATCCCTAATACCTACCTGTAAGTTAACAATAACATTTATATCTCTATCGCGATAGTAGAAGTTTAGTACGTCCCGCGTTTTAAAGGAGAGTAGAAACCATTATTCTTGAACCTAGGTCATATGTGTTCGTAGATGACAGTACGTTAATTTAATGTTTTATGCTAATCAAATAGGGTCGTGATAAAAATACTAATTGGCAATGGGTATGTTTACTAAAAGCCTACTTGTTTATGTTTTGTCATTGAAAAATCTGTGAGGCCAAATATAAAAATGTGTTTACTGTTGGTTTGTAATATTTAATTTAAAATACATGTTTATTTTGGTAGATTCTGGTGTTTCCTCTTATCCTTATGTGTTTAAAAATAGCTCTTCCTTAAGGACTAAACCACTAAAATAGCACTCTTAGAACAAAGCCTACTTCATCATAGAAGTAACTCACGCCCCTTAAAGCATACCGCTACTAAAAGGGTGTCAAAGAGTAGAGGGATCAAAACCAAGGGTCATTCTACGACATATAATAAAAGTGGTGTCAGGTCTAGAGGTTTTATATTAGAAAGAACCCAGCAGTGTCTATTTAGGAAGAGCTAACACATTAAAGGAACACCAGGAATAATAGAATATTTGACGAGTGGGAAATTGGTAAAGTTATAGGTGGATACCATCTAAAGGTAATTGTTAGGCCAAGTGGTAAGTTTCGGTGGTGGAATAGGTCAGGCTTGATTAAAAACAAGGTAGATGACTGACATAAGCGCGATGGCATTGTTTGACCTCTATCGGAAGCAAGGTCAAAGCCTCGGACTGCAAGGAACCGAGCTGAGTTCGTTTATTCAGGAGAAAGAGAGAAACGAAAGAGAGTTTATTCAGGAGAAAGAGAGAAACGAAAGAGAGTTTATTCAGGAGAAAGAGAGAAACGAAAGAGAAGAAAGAAGAGAAAAGACGAAAATGGAAGCTGATGAAAGAGAGAAGATAAGGGCCCACGAAAGAGCTCTTAGTAAAGACCAGTTAGAGGTGCAGTCACTGACATTTAGAACAGGAGTGTCACCAGCGGCCAGCATGAAACTCCCGGAGTACAAGGACGAAGAAGATTTATGCTCATATCTCTCCCATTTTGAGAAAATATTTGAAGTCAATAATTGGGACCTAGAAGAAGATGGGGTCGCCAGACTGTTACCGCTACTCAATCGTAGGATGAGAGAGATATTCGTATCTTTACCCTCAGAAGCGACTGTGGACTATTCCACTCTCAAAGCCGAACTTCTCTCAGCTACAAACCTTAACCCGGAAGAATATAGGATGAAGTTCAGGCAGTCTCGTATAAGACCTGGACAAACATACAAACATTTTGGCTTTGAGCTTCGTCGAAGCCTACAGTTTTAGATGGAGTCAGAAGGGGTAGAGAACGAAGTCGCTGCGGTCGTCGACTTCATGCTTAGAGATCAGTTACTAAGTACACTACCCCAGGAAATTCGTGCATTCGTTAAGGACCGAAAAGCTTCTACCTTCAACGAGTGCCTGGACGAGGCTGACCTCCACGCGGTAAATCATCGGTTATATCCTAGGGAGTACAAGAAAGAGAAGGCTCCCTCCCCAAAGAAAAATGGGCCACCACCCAGGCATTTACAGAAGAAGCCCTTTAAGTTCTCAGCAGCAAAAGGAACTTATAAACCAAATTTTGGAGGAGAAAAAAATCAAAAAGAAGTTAGGATTCCACAAGGATCATACCCTAATACCGGCACGTATCCCAGGAAGCCCGTCACTTGTTATACCTGCGGGATAATAGGTCACCTGAGTTTCCAGTGCCCACAGAACTCCCGACTAAGGGAGACCTCGAGACAACAGGTGCAAAACCTGACTGCCGCGAACCCAGCAGGACAAGCTGATTCGTCTACGTCCCCGCGCCAACATCCGAAGGGCCCCAGCAACAGGTAAACTTTCTATTCAACAAAAGTTCGCCAGGCGGCCTACAATTTGAAGAGGGCACTGTTAATGGGTGCCGAGTATCCACTTTAGTCAGAGACACCGGATGTACGTGCATAGTGGTATCCGACAAGTTGCTGCCCCCAGTAAACCCTGACCATAAGAAATTCGCAATCGTCCACGACTTTTTAGGACGCGACAATCGATTCCCCGTCGTGAGATGTCATATACAATGCAGATATTTCACCGGTTGGACGGACGTGGTAGTAGCCCCGATTAAGTTCTGCGCAGTACTAATCGGACAAAACCCCCTAATTCCCCAGCAAGAAGTGGCCCAACAAGTAGTCACCCGGGCACAAGAAGCCCAGAGGAAAGAGCAACCTGCTAAGTTGACCCCGAGGATTACCCTCGAAGACAATGGGTTCAAATTGACTTCCTTCGCCAGTGCTCAGAAGGAATGCCCCACTCTTAAACCTCTATGGGAGAAAGCTATTAAAGGTGAAATTCTCCAAGTGAAAGGAAAGAAGCCTATCCAGTATATCGTAGAAGACTCACTTCTCTACCGTACTATCAGCGAGGAGGATAAGGAGAACAAGAAAGCACTGTGTGTACCTCAAGAATACACGCAAAGAATTTTGAATACCGCGCATGATGGAATATTAGCCCGACACTTTGGGCACAACAAAACGGCGCAGCAGATATTCCGACACTTTTATTGGCCCCAGGCCGCCAGGGAAATTGTGGCCTATTGCCGATCATGCGACGTGTGTCAGAAGGATCCCTCCAGAGGACGGGTACCTCCCGCTCCCTTACAAAAGGTGCCCATTATAACCGAACCATTCTTTCGAGTGGCAATTGATTTGGTGGGACCAATTCACCCCCCTTCAAGTGGAGGACACTCCTACATCCTCACCCTAGTGGATTGTGCCACCCGGTTCCCAGATGCCGTGGCCCTACGGAAGATTGACACTATTTCCTGCGCGGAAGCATTAATTTCAATTTTTGCACGAGTAGGCCTGCCTAAAGAAATTCTATAGGATAGAGGGCGCCAATTCACCTCAGAATTGATGGAGTATTTTAATAAACTACTGTTAGTCAAGCCAATTTTTACGAGTCCATTTCATCCAGCCGCTAACGGAATCTGCGAGAAATTAAACGGGACTCTCAAAAATATATTGAAGAAGTTGTGTCAAAACAACCCTACACAGTGGCACAGATACCTGCCTGCAGCCCTTTTCGCCTGCCGAGAAATACCTCATTGGACGTTGGGATTCTCGCCCTTTGAGATATTATACGGGAGAAATGTGCGAGGTCCTATGAGTATTCTTAAGGAATTATTTTCCAACGCGAAGCTCGACCAAGAAATCAAATCGTCTTACGCCTACGTGATGGATATGCGCGAGCGCCTAGAATACTGCTCTGGCTTAGCTCGAGAGAAAGCCGAGAAAAATTTAGCCAAATACCGGGACTACTTCGATATGAAAGCAAAGGCTCGAAAACTAAAGGCAGGAGATGAAGTCTTATTATTACTCCCGACCGAAAATAATAAGTTATGGGCCCAGTGGAAGGGACCGTTCGAAGTAATCGAGGCAAGGTGTCCAGTCGATTACTTGATAGATACCCCAACAGGGCGAAGAACCTATCACATAAACATGCTAAAAAAATATCACCGCCGCGCGTGCATAAAGAATATTACCCTTCTAGACGAAGAAGAACCGATGGATGCCGTTTACCCGGGTACGCCCCTGCAAGTCATACACACCGTGTGTGTGGAACAAGACGAGGAATACGAACTTCCCTCGCTCTCACCTACCCCGGAAGACCCTCGGGTGGATTTAAAGATAAATCCCCACTTAGAAATTCAACAAAAAGCGGAAATGTTGAACTTGCTCATGGAATTCCCAGAAGTCATTTCTGAAAACCCCGGATGTGCCAAGGATTTTATCCATGAAATAAAACTAAAAACTAATTCAGTGGTTCGGAGCAAACCATATCCTTTACCGATCCACCTACGAGAAGCCTTCAATAAGGAAGTCCGGAATTTACTAAAATTGGGAATTTTAGAGCCATCGGAGTCCGATTATTGCTCCCCCATAGTAATGGTTAAGAAACCTGATCAATCATTTCGGATGTGCGTGGACTTCCGAAAATTGAATTCAGTGACCGTTTTCGACGCCGAGCCCATCCCACTAATAGATCAAAATCTCTATTTATTTGAAGACACTAAATTCATCACCGAATTGGATTTGTGTAAAGCGTACTATCAAATACCTCTCGCTAAGGAGTCCAAAAAACTGACGGCTTTTGCGACCGAGAGAGGTCTGTTACAGTTTACCAGGCTACCCTTCGGACTACTTACAGCCGGTAGCAATTATAATAGGATGATGAGGCGAATTATCGCTGGACTAAGTGACGTGTCGTTTTACTTCGACAACGTGTACGTAGCTACCCGTACATGGGAGTCACACTTACACACCTTACGCTCATTGCTGGAGAAATTGAAGGAGCAAGGTCTAACCGCCGGGCCGACCAAGTGTTATTTTGCCTACGAATCCATTGACTACCTGGGATTCAAAATAGGACAAAAACACTTGACTACCCAGCAAGAAAAAGTGGACGCCATAGTCAAGATGCCCCGGCCTAAAACAAAGAAACAACTCCGATCGTTTATGGGAGCGGCCTCGTTCTATAGGCGTTTTGTACCACACTTCGCTTCCATTGCGGCCCCACTGAATGATTTGTTAAAAAAGACAGCGTCAGACCCTGTCACGTGGAACCCCCATGCAATAACTCAGTTGGAGGTTCTAAAAGGAAAACTCGTAACTGCGCCCATTCTTCGCTTACCAAATCCCAACAAGATCTTCGGCCTTCGCACGGACGCTAGTCGGGACGGGTTAGGCGGAGTATTGCTTCAATACGAAGATGACGAAACAGCCTATCCCATAGCTTATGTCAGTAGGAAACTGTTGAGTAGAGAAAAAGCCTACGCTACTATCGAAATCGAAGCTTTGGCCATAATATGGTCCATAGGTAAATTCAAATATTATCTAATAGGGCGCGAGTTTAAGTTGGAATGCGACCATAAACCGTTGTCATACTTAGGTAAAAATAAGTGTAAGAATGGAAGACTCCTGAGATGGAGTTTACTCTTGATGGAGTACCAGTACTCCATTCACTATATAAAAGGGTCCAACAATTGTATGGCCGACTCGTTAAGTCGGAACCCTGTCGACGATTAAGGAGCAGCCCAACTATGGTATTATAGCAAAGTTAAGTGTAAATCAGTAGAATTGTAAGTAAGTAGGGTCGAGTAACTCCCTAGTGGTAGGTAAGAAAATCCTAAGTTGGCACAGTAATATAGGAATTAATGTAAGGTCAGAGGAAATGTTATCGAGGCATTCCCGAGTGAACTAGAATTTATTGTATAATATAATGTTCCGTAAGTTACCCATGTATATTATTGTAAGCGTCGGATTGGACCCCCCCCCCCTCCCGTTATTTTCTTAAGGATGGAGGTAAATGTAAGGAAATGGCTACATTAAGCATCCTGGAGGAGTATAGGTACATTCAAGCCCCCTCCCCCTTCATGAGGAGAAGCGTGGGAAAGGTAGCCGGCGAAAATGCTTACCATGTGTGATCTCCCCGCCGCTGTGGGCAGTTGGAGCTAACATATGTTTGAAGGCGACCACCTAAGGTCCTTAAACGACGCTCTAACGATCGAATTACCTACTAGACCCAAAAACCCGTGGTTAGGGAAAAAAAAGCGGTGCGAGTCAGAAGGCACGCCAAGTAGCGGTGCGGTTGCGAGCCTATAAATTGCGAGCTGACTTGGGCACCCCAGTGCCACCTCAGGAATTCTCGCTCTCCCCAGATGCTAACTCACCATTCGCTCCCCCCCCCCCTTTGCATCTGTGGCCTGGTCACTTCCCCCTTTAGATGGGGCGGCAATCCGCCTATAAATAAGCCCCGCGAAGAAAGAGAAGAGGAGATTAGCTGAAGTCGATACGCCAGAATAGGATTAGGTCGTGAAGATCGATCCATCGGCCAGACAAGAAGATTATTAGAAGTCGATTCGCCAGAAGAAAGATTAGTTCGTAAAGATCGATCCGTCAGACATACAAGACTATTTCCGTGAGAAACGATAGGATCAGATTGAGAAAATCGATCCCCCCTTTCAGGGCCGTATTAACCTAAATAGTCAAGTTTTATATCGGTGCCATACCGAAGAAGCCTTTTCCGTCTGCAAAGAAGTCCGACTGAAGAAAAGCAAAGCCGCTCACACTCGAGTGATTCTCACATCTCAAGCACCGTAAGAGTGAGAGGAGAAGAACCCTGCCCCAACGAGCTCCCGTTCTTTAATTACGTTTAAGAATCAGCCCCCGTCACAGGCGACGAAAATTTCAACCAGCGACCACCACACTTCAAAGCGAGAGATAAGTCCTCCAGCGACATCCGGCAATCCCTAATACCTACCTGTAAGTTAACAATAACATTTATATCTCTATCGCGATAGTAGAAGTTTAGTACGAACCGCGTTTTAAAGGAGAGTAGAAACCGTTATTCTTGAACCTAGGTCATATGTGTTCGTAGATGACAGTACGTTAATTTAATGTTTTATGCTAATCAAATAGGGTCGTGATAAAAATACTAATTGGCAATGGGTATGTTTACTAAAAGCCTACTTGTTTATGTTTTGTCATTGAAAAATCTGTGAGGCCAAATATAGAAATGTGTTTACTGTTGGTTTGTAATATTTAATTTAAAATACATGTTTATTTTGGTAGATTCTGGTGTTTCCTCTTATCCTTATGTGTTTAAAAATAGCTCTTCCTTAAGGACTAAACCACTAAAATAGCACTCTTAGAACAAAGCCTACTTCATCATAGAAGTAACTCACGCCCCTTAAAGCATACCGCTACTAAAAGGGTGTCAAAGAGTAGAGGGATCAAAACCAAGGGTCATTCTACGACAATAGCGTTATTTTATAATACAATAGTAAGAATATTTGAATACTGTTACTTAGTTTTTTACCAGGTGAGGCTCTCCTTCATCTCCTTATAGGTTTTGAGGATCTTCCTCCCAGCTCGGACCTACTTATTTCTGCCTCCAAGGCACGCGTGGCTCGCCCCTGTGCTAAACTGGAACCAAAAACTGAACTGAAATTATCGATTATCGCTAGTTTGGAACCAAAAGTATCGGCGATACCGATTAATCGACAACGCGGAAAAAAAATATCGGATAACCCGATATCGTTATCGCGATAACGCCCACCTATGGCCACAGGTATAATTTGCCTCCTTCTTTTCCTTGTGCTTACTCTCCAAATGATATTTAAGTTTACCTGACCTCATAGTATGTTAGAAAGTTCTATCCTACATAGGAGACACATTGCCTTTGTTATATTGCTTGGAGACCGCATAAAGCCGTGTGCTAAAAACTCGCTTGAGTATTGTCGTCATGGTCTCTTCTTATCAGCCATGGGTAGTCGGTGAAGAAAAAATAAATTGATAAATAGGCCTAGAATCTAAATACAAATATATCGTTATATGATTAGAAAATTGACTTAATATAATTAAGGAGTGAACTGCCTATTTTAACTAACAGTTATTCAGTAATGACTAAAATGATTAAACAAGTAATAAATTTAATGAAACAAATACACAAAACATCAGGGACGTATATTGTGTGCTACCGGTGTCCTCCACAGGCAACAAAATTAATTTTAATTTTTATATTAAAAATTAAATTCATCCAATAATATTTTGGGATTGACCAATTATGTGCAATTTACTTTTTATGCCCGCTCTGGTATAGAGGTACAACCTATTGGCGAACTCACGGTACGCCACTGAAAACTATAATTTACAATTTGTTATACAAGATAACCATAAATAATATTAGAGCTGAGGAAAAGAGTTGAAATACGAGTTGCTCACTTAATATAATAAGAAAAGATGTAAAACAGTTATAACTAATAATCAAGATTGTCACAGAACTGAAATGGTGGTGCAATCAATAATTATCAACTGTGCAGTAATAACTAGAAAATTTTCTTTTTACTAGTCAAAGAAAACGGTATTTTCAACAGCCGACTAATTTAAAATCATTAAAACACTAAGTAATTGGTAAATACCATAATCTAAATATATTTTAATTATATACATGGATTTAATTTCATTAATCCAAAGACTAGGAGTCAATAAAAGTTCCATGTCCATTTAATGAGGTTTGGCCCATATATTAGACCTATGGCCGACTAATAAAATTAACATTTATGTGGCCCACTTGAAATTTGCCATGGCCCATTTTGGCCATGTGGCCATAGGTTGGGAACCGCTGAATTAGAGGATAGAACTTAGAAAAAGAACGAAGTCAGGAAGTAAGAAAATAGGAAAGATGAACTAAATATTCATAAAAATACCATCCATGGTTTCACCACTTCCCTTTACGGGGGGAGCTTACGCTTCGCTGCTAAGATTAAAATTTAAAATCTCAAAAAAGCACCCATGGTTAAATTTTTAGAAATTTTCTGACCTTCACCAATTATAATAATTTTAAAAAGGAACTCTAAACTAAATTTCCCCCCTTTCAAAATATCACGTTGCTAAAATATAGTTTTAGAAGAAGATATATAAAAATAAATTTTCTGAACTTCACCATGTGTAATTCTTTGGGTTTTAAACAATTCACAAAATTTCGATACTTATATTTATTTATGAACTTTACCATTTTTTTTTATTATAAAAGAATTATTAGAAATAACTTTGATAAAAAACATAAGTCATAACCAAACTAAGATGAAATTATTATTCAAGTATTTTTTAAAAATCACCTTCTTAAATTATAGTTAGTGATTAGTGATGATGTTGATTCTATGCTTAAAACGTAAAAGAAATTAACCAATAACTCTTCACAATAATTTCCCATTAAAAAAACTTACGTTACACCGTTTCTAACACTTGAACACTAAATCGGAAAAACACTCAGAAAGTAAAGATAACTGAGACTATAAAAAGAAATGCTTTGGTAAGAACACAAACTTGAGCGACGGATATGATGGGGCTTTTTTACTTATAACGAAAAAGCGAAAAGAAACGAGTTTTTTTCAGCCAGAAAGTTTGTAAGGGCAGATTCGTAAAGTGCTGAAGATGAAGGAAGTGAAAAAGTGTGGTAGATATATTGCTCCAATCCATCTGCGGGTGTAGGGGACGGTAGGGAATGCAATCCTTAAGATTCCAGCTCTGAAAGTGGGATGTGGGAGTGCAAAGAGAAACGATAAAAGATTGATGAAAGATACATTGGGTAGACTAAAACATAAAGAACCCTGGTGGGGGTCAAAAGATCAACAAATCCTCCAATGGCAAAATAATGTGGCAAACGCGAGCGATGGACCGTGATCATTGGAATCTTCTTGGCGGGATATTTGCCCATAAAACGTCACAACCGTCGTTGTTAAACGTATTCTTGTACTTTTCGAAACGACATTCGCTCATTTAAATATACTCTAACATTATGTCTCATAATTTGAGAATCACTCCATGCATAATGTAGACAGAACCGAGCTTCTGTGTCCGTACTTATTAAAGAATCTCTAAATTCCAACTTGTTAGATAGTTCATTTCGGCCCAGTACAAGTTTCCATATTATGGATCAAGTAAAGATAGTCCCTCCCATTTTACCAAGTAAAGGTCACCCCTCCTCCAATTAACCAAGTAAAGTTAATCCCTCCTTTTTGTCTTAGGAGGGACTATCTTTACTTGGTATCATATTATCCTACCACAGCAGATTATATCAAAGTACAACTTTAACAATTGTCAATTTTTAGTTCGTATTTTGGATATCTTCTTTACTGATCTGCATGCCTCCTTTACGTTCAATTTTCATGATATTTTGATTAATTATTTTCATTTTTTTTTCTTTTGTTCATGCAATAGACATTCTTTTCTGTACAATTGAATTTAAAGTCAACATGAAATGAGATAATTTAATTATATAAGGCCTTTCACATCAATTCAAATATTGTAAGACTGAAAATTGACGTCGATACAATGTCAAAACTAGTTCCAAAAGACTGCAATTTCCAACCTTTTGGACCATAAATGTTGATGTCTGGAGATTGACTTCGGAACCTGCAGAAACTAATTTTCTGACTAGAAGAAGCTCATGTATTTACCAAGAGTTGCCAGGGGTTCTTTAAATACCAGACATACCTTAGATTTAATTATTTCGTTATTTCTTGTATTTCTTTGTCAGGATTCCTAAATGCCCTTTACTTAGTTTCATTATTAAAAAAAAATGCAAAATTCAACAATGTAGTGCTATACAATTTGGAATAGGATTATGTATTTCGGTAAATCTGGTAACACGTTTGGGAGGGGGGGTACGGAGAAAATCCTAATGTTTGTCTTGGTTACCCGACATTAAACGTTAACCTCCCGCCATTTGGTCTAACCGTCTAATTATCTTCTGTTGCTGTTTTTCGTTTCCCGCATTCATCTTGCTAATTGTGAATTCAAGCGACCTATGACGTAATTATTCAGTTAGCTTTTTTATGTTTTATATAGGGCCTATGTTAATCTATTCCCATTTTTGTCGGACTTACAGTTCATCTTATCTGTATAGAAATAAGAAATTTGTTTAAGGGGAATATCGGCAACTAGTCATCTATTAGAAATTTGACATTATCCAAAATTCATCCGCTAAAATTGCAGGATAGCTCCGCGACTGGCGCCTGGGGCCTGGCGACGAGTTGCCACGGGGTTTTTTACCTGTGAAAGCGATTAAAGAACCTCGACAATGATTTTTAGCTCATGTTGGCTGGCTCCATCGAAACTAGAAATAATATGAATTTATAAAATACAACCACTAGAAGAATTAACCGGAATAGTGTATTTTAATAATTCCCTAGCTGTTTATTGATCAATTTTTGAAAGTATTGCGAACGCTGTCAATGCGTGTGCAGAATTAAATCATGATTGAATTATTGCCAGACATCTATAGACAGTTTTCAATTGTTTTATATCTGTTACCCCCCCCCCCCCCTCACCAACCCAACAAAAAGGCGCATTACTCAGTAGAGAAATGAATACAGGAATGGATAGATAGAACAAAAAGGAAAGAGTTAATGATCGCGCGTCATGCAGTAGCAAAAATCGCCAGCCTATATACTAGCGGGGTGGGGTGGGTGGGGGGGGGGGGAGTGTAGTAGTTGGTTTGTCGTATGGAAAACATCATAACTTTAAATTGATGTGTCCTCTAAGATGCATCAGAGGAGGTGGAACATAAAAAAAACAGCACACAAAATTATATTCAATGCTTAGAAAACTATTTGATCCTCATACAACTCGAGGGCGGTGGAGCTCTCGCTATCTTAGGGGACACATTGTTGGATTTGTGACGTCGAAGCATTGGTTCGATCCCAGGAAGCACAGACACAAAAACTTGTAGCAGCGTTATGAGCAGATACGCTGATATTCATTCACCCTTGTGGGGGTAACTCCAGACGTATCATACTGCACAACCAATCACCACACCGCTATCATTCCCTCTCCTCTGGCGTCACGAGGGTTCCACCATAGATTGGTTGGCATTAAAAACACAATACGACCCGAACATACATTTCATTATCGGATGCTGATAATATTTCGAAACTATATTAATCACAATAGAGGTGCCTCAAATCTTTATTTAAGCTATTCCTATTTGGGTGAACCAAAACTGACTAAAGATATAGGGAAAATCAAGTTTTGATTTGGGGCGTACTTGTCGTCAATTTTAAGAACATCTACACCAATTATTTCAGTTATTAAAATGTATTTTTCTTACGTTTTTAGGTGTCAGGGACAGGAATGCAATGTTCAATACCGCCGCAATTCACTTGTTTTTTAGATAAAAGGTTTGTTTTATTTATAATTAATTAAATTTAATCTGATTCCCCAGAGCGTGGCGCAAAAAAAAATAACATTAGAGAGTCTAGGACGTCTGGCATTCGCCTTTGAATTCAAACCTAATGCTAGGCTTTCGAACTGGGTATATTACGAGTTGATTAGAAATAGCGGGTGTGTGGGGGTGCAACCATCATCATTAAAGGGAAGGTATGGAGGCGAAGTCCTTCCTATTTCAAAAATAATAACAGGGTTCAAATTCAAAAGCAGTTGCCAGACGTCGTTAGATGCTCCAATGCTCATTGTTTTTATGTACTTCTAAAAGAAGGCTACGCGCGCACTTGGCAATCGGATTGAATTCAATTAATTATCAATAAAGCAAACCTTTTATCCAGAAAGTAAGTAAATTTCGGCGCCATTAAACATCATATTCGTGTTCCTGACATCTAAATACGTAAAAAAAACACATTTTAATGCCTGAAATAATTGGTGGGGGATGGCAGCAATATCGAATCAGGCACCAAAACGAAAATCGGAATTGTTACTTTAGTACTTCATCTGCTGCTTGATATTTTGCACATTTTAAAAAATATTTCAGCGATATTTTGATGCGTTTGGTAGGTGTTAGCAGGCCTACAATTGGTTTACTGAAATGAGTCATTCATAATTCAAAGGTTAGAACCGAACATCACTGAAAAATGAGTGTCGTCGACGATGTCGACTTTGATTTTAATTTTTAAAAAAGGAAATTTTTGGTTTGTCAAAATTTAAAGCCGAAACCAACGAGTTTATCCAGCAGATAATTTGTAAGAAAAGAGCTCTAAAGAAGGTGGGGAAGCTCAAGAAAGTAAAAGTATGTGGAAGATATGTATATAGCCCCCCTCCCCCCCCCCCCGTACAGACATTAGAGCTGGGAGGGCGCACAATCCTATAAAAGGTAAATGGAGATTCCGTAGAAGGAAAAAAAGCCCAAGTAGTTTCGACCTAGTTTCAGAGTACTGGGGTCATTAGGGCTTGGGAAGGGTGTGGTTCCTCCGAGTGTCAAGTGTGACGGTCCCTTCGGGCACCGGGGTCCAAAGGAAGAAAACTGGTGTAATCAAGGAAGACATTTTCATTAATCGGAAATGAGAGAAATACAAAATTCAAGTATAATAAAAGTTAGAGTGATTAACGATAACAAAGACCAGATGCGAACCAGCACCCGTGAGTGGGTAAGGGACGGCGTAATATAAAGTCCCAGGGGCAAATTCCTCCGTGGAGCACAAGAACTGAACCCTACGATTTGATCATGGAGGCCTCAAATGTACCTTGCTTAATATTTTTGGATCACCTGAAGATAAGCGACCGCCTGTGTTTGAAGAGGAAGGGGGGCTTCTTCAAAAGCAAAAGTTTAGGGTGGTTTATATTAAGGAGAGGAAAGCTGGAAAAGACTACCCCGATGTACGGGGTTAGTCTCTGCTGATTTAAAATGGGCTTAAGAGGAAGCAATAGATGGATTGAAAATTATTTTGGAAAAAGTTAAACGCCTTCTCCAAAGATATTTTAAGACGAACTGAGACCCAAATTATCTTGTTAGTTGGTAGATAGTTGTAGAAAGGGTAATTTTGATTCTTTGAATTTTTTAAGATAAAAGTGATTAATGTTCCCGGGTTTAAAGGAGAGGTTGCCACAGGTCGCAAAGCCTAAGAGATTTGAAAAGAGTCTGCTCTTTCACATTCTAAAAGGCTCTGAAAGTACGTACAAGAGAACCAAAGTTTCCTTCAAAGTAAAAATGTTTGACGATAAAGCCACGAATAGGTTACTTTCTGTAATATCGGCGATTATGTCCTTGGTAGCAGTCGTCAGACGGGAGCTTTAAAAGAAACATCCAGCCAGGACTTATCTCTGACAGAAGACCCCTTGACACTCACAAATTCCCTCCATGCGAGAATCTAGAAAAAAAACTCAGGAAGAGCGAAATGCTGGTCTGATCACCCAGTCCTCGCGGACACTTTGGCGTCCTAATCGGCGCGCTCATTACCTGCAATTTCCACATGTCCAGGAACCTAGCAGAAGATAATCTCGAAATCCGCCCGGCTCGCCATAACCGTGGCGTCACGGATATGGCGAAGCAAGGTATGCGGAGACTCCTATGCTCCGAGAGCACTCAGGGTGCTTTGTGAGTCGCTATAAATCACAATAAGGCTCCGAAAAAGGCACAATGCGTTATCTCCCGTATCGAGCGATGTATGACAACTAACTCACCCATGAAGACATGCAGCACCTGACAGAGCATCGGTGACTTCAAACAGGAAATGCGACGTGGAAACCGATCCCTTTTGGGGACTGGGAACCATCCGTATAAACTGGCACGGTTTCAGCGTGACACGGAGTGTGGTCAAAAAATGGCGAACGAAATACTCCCGGCGCTGTACAAGCTTTGGGAGAAGAGGCATGGAGACAAATAGTCAATGGTAGTACCCTCCAGGGTGGCCTCCTGGGCATAACCAGGGGCGCCACCTGCACGAGAGCTATACCGACCTCTCGAAGGAGTTTCCTCAGTTTAAACCCAAATGGCTTAGGGTATGACTGGCGTCCATCGACGGCATAAGCACCGTCGATATCAGCTGTGGATGCAGTGAGAGCTGTTGGCGACTGAGGGAGGCGCCGTGCTCGCGCGTACATGCGAATAATGTACGACGCAGAGCGAGTGGCACCCCCCAGCATCGACAAGAAGGCTTTCAATGGGGAACGCGCCAAAGGCACCGGTAGTAGATCGAGTCCACCTTCCGCAATACACGCTCGTTTGCGGAGGCATACAAAAAACTAGAATGAGTAGTCGAGTTTCGAACGAACAAAGGATGGATAAGTAACTCAGCAGCCATATCAGCACCCAGGTGGTGAACGTCACGAAACGAAGAATATCATTAACGCGGGTAGAAGAGGTTGCTAATATGAGCCTCGCCGGCTGAGGCGTCTGCCAAAAGCAAGACCAAGGAATCCGTGCGAATCCACCACTTCCAGGTGAACCTCATTTAGAAACAAGTCCGGGTCGGGGTTGAGCCGTGTATGGCGGCAGAAGTGCACCACCTTACTCTTGGCCAATGAAACCCGAAGCCTGTGCGCTTCAGCTTAGCGAGAGACGCGGTTCAATGCCTGTTAGAGTCGACGCTCCAGAGTTAGCATCGGCGCCAAAAGAGATCGAAAGGTCGTCCACGTAGAGCGTAGCGAGAACATTTAATGGTAGGATCGAGGTGATGCCGTTGATGCTCAAGGCAAAGAGTTTGACACTGTGGAAATTCCCTGCGATACACCCTCTTCCTGCTGCAGAGGGCTCCTCTCACCCGTACAGGGAATCGAGAGGAGAGTCTCCATGATACCATATTGCCATGCGGAATCATAGGCCTTCTCCAGATTAAAAAAAAACCGGTGTGTAGTGCTATCTACGAAGAAAGGTCCTGCAGATGGCATTTTCCAGTCGGAGCAAGGAATCTGACGTGGAGAGGAAATTGCGGAGCCTGCACTGTGCAAAAGACAATTGGCATCCGCTGTCCAGAAAAAAAGGCTGATCTAACATTTATCAATTTATCCATTAACTTGCACACGCAGGAGGTTAGAGAGATTGGGCGGAAACCGGCCAGGGTAGAGTGATCTTTTCCCGGTTTGCGAAAAGCGAGAACAGTAGCGATTCACCAGGAGTCTGGGGGGATCCTGTCGAACAAATCTAAGAGAAAAGCCAAACCTCACTCACCCAGGTTTCGAAGCATGACATACGGAACATTGCCTAGACCAGGAGCCGTGTCTGCGCACGAAGCGAGAGTGGAACGCAACTCACTCAGAGTAATCATATCGTTGACGGGTTCTCCACCTCTGGAAGAAAAGTTCAGTTGACAGCTTTCCGTGACATCACTCACAGCGCACATTGAATGCCGGTGGCGCAGCATCCAGGCTAGAGAATGCGGTGAAAGCGGTCTCGAACGACTCCGACACGGACTCGGGGTCTGAAATTTCAGTTCCATTCTCCTGTAGAAATGGAAGGGGGTCCTGTGAGAACTTGCCACGAATCCTTTTGAATCGCTTCGACACCTCTGCTAGAGGGATCTTCCCGTAAAGTGAAGACACGTATGCCCGCCAGGAAGAGCGGCGGGCGTGCTTCGAAACATACAGGAACCTAGACCTAGCTCGACGAAATTCGGTGACAATGAAATCGTTCGGGATAGTATGGTCAACCTACCTGTACTGAGTGCAGGTAGGTGCAATCCACTGAATAATTATAAATTTAATTGGAGAGTTTTAGGAAGGTCTGAATGCAAAAAGAGACTTCTATGACTTTGTTAGTTCCGACCAACGGTCTAAAAAAAAGGTACTTAAGTGCTAGAATTATAGCAAATAGGGTACTAGGGTTTATTGAGAGGAGTGTGAGAAATAAGTGTGCTAACGTCATTCTGAAAATGTTACTGGCATTAGTTAGGGTACGGTGTAATTTTGATCACGGTATTATAGGATGGGTGTTGGTTTGCTTGAGTCCGTGCAAAGAAGGATGACTAGGATGATTTATGGATTGAGGAACTTACCTTATGTTGAAAGGTTTAAGAGACTTAAATCTTCTTCATAGATTAGAAAGGAGAAGAGTGCGGTGGGACTTGCTTGAAGTCTTCAAGTGGGTAAAAGGTTATAATAGGGCAGACATGGGTAAGGTTCTTATTTCTTAGTGAATAGGAAACGACACGTAGCAATGGGTTTAAGGGGATACCAAATTCATTTTTTCAACCTTTTACTATGTTAGATTATCATATATGAAATTAAAGCTCATTAAGAGCCCTTTTATTTCTGCCAAAATCTTAATAGACTACGGCGCCATTTTTGTGATTCAGGGGGGGGCCTTTCAGACCCGCCCCCTTTGAAACCTGATATCATATAAATGGTTATAGAATTACTAAAAATTAAGCAATTGAACTCAATTCACGAGCATAATATGCAAATATGATTTAGTTATCATTTGAAATCAATTTTCTTTAGTTCCATCATAATCTATTTTAATGGTAGACTGAAACATATATTGTTCAGAGATGGTCAACTATAGTGTTTGTTCTCAGTTGGAAAAGGGGTGTTAGGTGAATAGAAGGGGTGTTCTGAATGCCCTGGAATTTAACTCAATCTATATTCTATTCGAATTTATAAAAATATAAACCAGTTCACCGGCGCCATTTTTCTTTAGCAAATATTTAAAATCGCATGGTGTAGTTTGGTGTTTTGTTTAGAAATTCACTTTAAAAATCCCTGGAGAATTTCTACGAATATATACAATTTTAAATTATTATAATTTTCACGATGTTCTAGTCATGTTGCTAAAACAAAAGATGTACTATAAAAAAGTGCATACAATTTGCAATAAAATGATATAAAAATTAATGGTGTAGGTTTTTTTCACAAATTAACTTTAAATGTCTAAGAAAAGTTTTCCACGAATGTATACAATTTTGCAGTATCTTAATTTTCACTATGTTTTAGTCATGTTGGTAAAAAGTAACTCAAGAAGAAATGTGTTATCCCCTTAAGCTGTACAAGTTTAAGTTTAGGAAAGAGATTGGTATAATTGGTTTACAAATCGAGTGGTAGATGAATGGAATAGTCTCACTAGGAATGTAATAGAAGCGTCCTCCCTGCGGAGTTTTAAGAATAGAATGGATATATTTATGATTGAGGATGGTAGGTGGGACTGAACTGGATGATGGGAACAGGAGCTGCCTCGTATAGAGTATTGATTTGCCTTTTGCAGACTCCTTCTTTACTTATGTTCTTATTTACACACGCACATTCCTTATAATAATAATAAGATTGATAAGATTGTGGCCAAGTCAAAGCTGATTCCATATCGCGTATAACCGTATCTGATCCCAGATTCATCTTCCAGCATGACACGATTTTTTTATTCTTTCAACATATGTAGCCAATGTGTATCACTGTTGTTCGGGGTGAGCGGACCATAATTGGTGTGAGTGAACTCACCAAAGGTCTGGCATGAAATATAATTATTTGCGATCATTGCTTATCCTCCCAGCCCCATATGTTTTCCGTGGTGAATAATGTACGAGTATTCTTTGACATTATTATATATTTTAGAATTTGTCATTATATTCTTTATTTTATAAAATAACCTTAGGGAGGACTATATTTAATTGCCCAAACGGTGCTCCTTTAGTATCTGCAACCGAACCGAACCTAACCTAACCAATGTTAGGTTCTGGTAGACCGTACAGCTAAGAATGAATATGTTTGGCCCTAGTAGGTTAGGCTATTGAGCATTCCCGTCCTTAAAGCTTCCTGAGGAAAGGATATTCAATTGAGACATTGTTATTAACACTATTATTATTATTAAAAGCGTTGAGTATTTTTGTTTGTTCTCACAATTTAATTTTACAACTAGGCACTAAATATACGCGAACAAAGGGGGATTTCTTTTATGTATAATAGCATGTCGTGGTATGACCAGGTGTACGCTGTTATACGCACACTGGCGTACTGGCCGACCGAAATTAAGGCTCCACCTGGGGAAGGCTCTAAGACTACATACACATATAGGGCAAGTTAAATGGCAATGGAATTAAATATTGACGGTTCTCGGCTAAGATGATTGACACTATCAATTAAGTTTGAACCGAGGGATAATTAATTAAGAAATGATCTTACAATTATGCAAGTTCTAGAGCAAAGGGGATCCTTGAGGTTCGACGCGGTAAAGGTGGGAGGAGCGTGACGAAGCGGGGGTTAAATCCCTTTTACCTTGATGTGCGGTGAGTAGGACCAAGGAGGTAAGTTCGACCTTAAACTTGTAGGCGTCTCACGAGACGTTCAATCAAACTTCGGGAAATTTAAGATGGGGGCCTCTTATCCTTAAGAGGCAAACGGAGGCTGCTTCGGGTATGGCTTTTCAGATCCTTAAAATCGGAAGACGTGGTGAGAGGGGTTGAAGTGCGCCTAAAATTATCTCCATGAACAACACTGAGTGACGACTAGCTCTTTATTGGCTCTTCGACAATCACTCAATTCTTCTCTCAACGAGCATGTAGTCGATTTCCTCTCGACTAACGTACTGAACGGAGGCTTCAGACACAATCTGCCTGTGAACTCCGAATTCTCGAATATATACTTAGAAATTATCTAGACTTGGAGAGAGATTCATCGCCAACAGACTTCCTTAAATGCCTTGTGTCGTAATAAGGGTCCATAGCGGGGAGTAGCGATGCCCTATAATGGTCTTTCCATTGTTCTAATTTTCGTAGTATATAAGGCAGATGAATTTAGATCGGTCAACGTCGAACTGCGGAAGTCAAGGTGGTGGGCCCTTTTCTCTCTCCTTGTTCTTCCACACTCCTCCCTTTTCAGGAAGACATTTTTTTTCCACAAGTCGGGTGTGAAAAAAAATGTTTAAACTAATTTTTATTCAAGGGGAAGATGTTTTTAAAAATTGAATTAGCAAAACGAGATACAAACAAAATTTGGACATGAGGGGGATTAGCAAATAATAATTTCAGACTATACGCACAGGTACAATAAAAAAAAATTAAGCCATACAACACATTGAGTATCTAAATAAAAAAAATGAACCATTACTAAAGACACACTACAAACAGAGAATAATAATACAACACTTCCAACAATTAGCCTATATATAAAACAAATCAGCAAGAATATTTACAAGGAGATTCGATATTGGTATCTTTAATTTATGGCAATAGGATCTTCTAGAGGATTTATGCTTAAACTATATATGTCGTAGAATAGACTCTCAACGATATAACATATATAACTATTCGTTGAGGGAACTATTCTTATATTTCGAGTGAGTGGTAAATCTGATTGACCGAGGTTATTTGTCTTCAATATGCTTAAGAAGTGGAACTGAGCTCAACGATAATAATATGGCTATCCTTAATAAAATAGAGTTTTATTAATTAAACTATCAACAACACACAAAACGGAAAATGTTTACATAAACAGAGAATGGAAAGGGTCGTGGGAATATCTAGCTAATCCGAGGATTAAGATTTGGGAAAGATTTAAAAGGGTAAACAAATAAAATTTAAAGGGATGGGATGGTTCGCTAAACCATTTAAAGCACAGGGTAGGGTTGACGAAAGGTTAGATACTCAAAGGTAATGCTCAGCTTACGTAATTACAAGTTGTTGTGCAGAGGAAGGCGACGCGAAGGAATCTTCGGTCCGCTGGCGAGTTCCAGCCGAAGGGGGGGGGGGATTAAATTATCCTGACGTGACGTCTTGAGAATGAGAACCGTTTCTTGACGAACGGGCTTGAAGAACAATAGCTGTTCTAACGTTGTTCTCTTCTGAACAACAGGGGGGAGGGTAAGAATCGTCTCTTGTCAACGGGCTCAAAGAACAATGGCTGTTCTAACGTTGTTCTCTTTCTGAACAACAGGGGGGCCTTGTGGACTTGGCGTCTTGAAGGCTCGAACCTTGGCACTCAAGGGATATTGTCCTCTTCTGGACAAAAATAGTGGATTTTGAGGTAGAGGGCTCTTGGTGCACAAGGTGAGACCGGATTGGCGTGATGTCTCGCGAAGATAATCTGGATCTGATCTGATCTAATCGTTAAAGTTTCCATATGAATAGTCGGAGCCATATCCTTGGCGTAGGGGACAATGGAGTGGGGGCTTCGAGGGACTGCCCCAGCCGCGCCTTGGAACATACCTTATCTGCCCATAAACCTAACTCAATCTGGCGAGATCGACGCATGGGGCGAAACGAAGGGGGGAGGATGAACCTCGTTGGTTAAATATTGACTCAGGTGGCGATAAGGCGCCCGGCTTCGACGCGAAGATGCACGTGGGTAGCAACGTGTTTCTAAACAACATGTGATAGCGGTTGAATTTAAGTGGCCTCAGACCGTTCTATCACACCCCTCCATTCCGGGGGAAGTTGTCACTTCGATAAAAAGGAGAGAAGGGACTACGATAGAGCTCCGTTGTGGAGGACTCGCTTTCTTGCAACGACCGTACCTTCATGCACCTAGCTAGTATTACCTCAATACATATGATTATTTTGATCTTTTGATTATAGGGGAAACTAACCTTTAATACAAACTTAACCATAAAAGAGACATGGAGCAATGAAATGATATAAAATTAGTACTTATGGGACAAAATAATTTATACGTAAATTAATGGGTACAAATATATACACATACGAAAAAAAATAGACATTGAACCACAAAATTCAGACATATACATTAACTAATTATATTACAAGAGAATCTAATTTAAGTCGTACAAGACGGTATATACATACATGGAGATCCTAATCCTACGAATTACAATTAATCTACACTATTTGGTAACGCATTCCTACTGAGTGCGTCAGCGACCTGGTTATCGGAACCTTTTATATAATTTATTTTAAATTGGTACTCTTGCAAGAGTAAACTCCAGCGCATAATTCGGCCGTTGGAGTGTCGTACATTCCGAATATAGGCCAACGGGTGGTGGTCAGTTCCTATCTGAAATTCTTTTCCTATCAAGTACATTTTAAATTTGTCAATAACCCAGATAATTGCTAGAGCTTCCTTCTCTATAGTGGCATATCTCTTTTCGCGTGGTAATAATTGGCGACTAGCATATGCAACTGGATGACTCGTTCCGTCATCCTCATATTGAAGGAGTACACCTCCAATGCCCTCATTGCTCGCGTCGGTCTTAATGCCAAAGGATTTTTCCGGGTTGGGCAACTTTAAAATGGGGGCAGAAATGAGCTTACTCTTAAGGTGATTAAAATGGGAAACAGCGACATCATTCCAACGTAGACGATCGGGGGAATTCTTTTTTTAAAAAGAAGCTGAGGGGCGCCGAAATTGCAGCGAAATTCGGGACAAATCGCCGATAGTAACAAGCTGATCCTAGGAATGATCTTAATTGCTTCTTAGTATTCGGGAGGGGCATGTCGGCGATTGACTTAATATTGTCCTCTTGGGGACCTAACTGGCTTTGTCCTATTTTGAAACCCAAGTATTTTATGGTTTCGTGGGCAAAATGGCATATGCTGGGGCCAATGGTGAGGCTATTTTCGCGCAGTCGCTCGTAGAGAGCTAATAGGGTGGTTAAATGGTGACTCCATTCACTAGTAGCGACATAGACGTTATCGAAGTAAAAGGATACATTCGGAAGTCCATCTAACAACCTTCTCATGAGACGGTTATAGTTGCTACAGGCGGTCATGAGGCCAAAAGGAAGGTGCTTAAATTGCATTAAGCCTTTCTCCGTTGCAAAGGCGGTATATGCTTTCACATCGAGCCGGAGGGTAATTTGATAATACGCCCTGCACAAATCGAGTTCTGAGATGACTTGGCGTTTTCAAAAAGTTGGAGGTTTTGGTCTACCAACGGGATGGGCTCGGCGTCGAACACAGTTACCGAATTTAACTTCCGGAAGTCGATGCACATCCGATAAGAGCCATCAGATTTCTTGACCATGACGATTGGGGAACAATAACTAGAGGTGAACGGTTCTATTATGTCTAAACTAATTAAATTATCAACTTCGGCGTTAAAAGCTTGGCGTAAATGAATCGGCATGGGATAGGGTTTTGAACGGACGGGTTCTAAGGTTGTTAATTTAATATCATGCTCGAAAATAGTAGCGCATCCAGGCTTCTCTGAAATAACGTCGTCGAACTCACATAATAATTCTTGTCGCTGACTCTTTTAATGTGGTGTAAGCTGCGGGTCGATATCCAGGTCAGGGGGTTCAAAAGACTCGGCTGGTAGGAAAGGAAGAGGGTAATCGGCATCAGGTTCGATGCACACTGTCTGTATTACATTAAGGGACTCCGCATGGTAATCCTCTTCAAGCGTTGATGTTTCGTCCAGTGCTACGAACGTATCTCCATGGGCGCGTTGGAGGTACTTTTTTTCTTTGGGTCCACGGACAGTCTCCGTGTCCTTGTTTCGGGCCTTATGCCCTAAGAGTGTTAGTACTTCACACTCCTTTTGTGCCGACCTAAAGTCCTGGTTAAGGATCTCCGAGAATTCGGACGGTATCGGGGTTCTGATGGGGACGGGCTCCTGGGCTTCTTTCTTAGCTCAGCCTCGAGGAAGGGTGGCCTGGGACTCAGGGTCAGAACTTACTTGAGGGCTCTGTCTTATAAGTGGGTGCTGAAATGACTTTAGCCCAGCCATCATAATACTGACACTGCAGGTAACATCTAACGACGGGGAATTGGTTCGCCCGCCCAAGGTAGTCATGTACCACCGCAAATTTTTCGTGGTTAGGGTCCACTGGGGGGAGGAGCTCGTCGGACACGATGAAACACGTGCACCCTGTTTTCCTGACGAGAGTCGATACACGGCAGCCGTTTACGCTGCCCTCCTCAAATTTCAAAGTTCCCGGTGAACTTTTATCAAAAATAAAATTTACCTGGTGGCCTGACGGAGGGGGAGAAGTTGCTGCTTGGGTCTGCACCACCGGGGAAGCCAGGGTGGCATTAATCTGGTGAACTTGGTTGGCTGGTCCATTTTTAAGCCTAGAATTTGGGGGGCAATTCCAGCTCATGTGGTTTTCTACACCGCAGGTGAAGCATATGATTGGTCGCTTCGGGAAGAGTGATGGAGGAGAAATCTTAACGGGAGGTTTGGTGTCCCGTTGTTGGTTTGGGGGGAAGAAGTTTTGGGGTTTTACGGGGCACGGAAACTTCGTCAGCTTTCCTGGGAAGGGGCGCGAATCCTTCCTTCTTTCCTGGTTGGGGGGTTGGTGAGAAGTTCGATTCTCCTTGGGGTATAAATTATGGCTTGCGGCATAGACATCCGCTTCTTCGGTACACTCTTTAAAGGTCTGGCACCGACGATCCTTGACGAATGCGCGGATCTCCGTCGGGAGAGACGCAAAAAATTGATCCCGCAACACGAAGTCTGTAAGGACTCGTAGATAGGATCAACCTTCGACGATTCTAACCAGAATTCAAAATTCCTCTGAAGAATGTATCCGAATTGACGGAACGTCTGTCCGGGTTTAATACGACCTCCTCGAAATTCTTGTCTGTAGAAATCGGGAGTCATATTATGAGCGGCCAATAACTCAGCAATTAAGGTGCTGTAGTTAATTGTACATTCAGATGGTAAAGATATGAAAATCTCGCGCAATTTACAATTTAACAGCGCAAGTAATCTGGCTACACCTTCAGCCTCCAGATCCAGGTTATTGATCTCGAGGATCTTTTCGAAGTGGGTTAAAAATGCTCCGAAATCCTCTCCATCCCTGAAATTAGGGAGCTTAAGTGGGAGATTGGGCGGGGCTTCTGAACGTGAACTGGCTGATTGTATTTCAGCTTCTACACGAGCCATTTCAATCTAATGGTGAAGCTCAGCTTGTCTTTTCCGTTCCTCTCTTTCCCTTTCTTCTCGTTGGATTTCTCCTTCTCTTTCTCTCGTTGGATTTCTCTTTCTCTTTCCGTTCGTTGCTCCTCTTGGACGTACTCAATCAATTCTCTTCCGGAAAGTCCCAAGGATTCTCCTTGCGCTTTGAAGATTTCGAACTGAGTCATATTTGCACTTGGGGCGCAATAGTTAACCAACTAAATTCCTTGAAATAAGAATTATGCCTTCTAGAGGATTAGCCTACCTAAATATGGGCACTGACCTATTCGTAATTTGTTTCTCGATCTAGATAACCAATGACTAAAATCACACACAAAAAAAATACAAACAAATTATTATAACAGTTCCTTGAGCTACTCCAGCTTCTTAAGTTTAAAAAAAGGGGTAGCAATCGTTAAAACAAAAGGGAACTACTATACTCTATTCTAATAACGAATAACACTATGCTTTACTCGCCCGAGACCAGTGTTTGCAAAGATATAGCGTTAAACCTTACACACTTGATACCAAATTTAAATAGTATATATATATATATATATATATATATATATATATATATATATATATATATATATATATATATATATATATGTCGTAGAATAGACTCTCAACGATATAACATATATAACTATTCGTTGAGGGAACTATTCTTATATTTCGAGTGCGTGGTAAATCTGATTGACCGAGGTTATTTGTCTTCAATATGCTTAAGAAGTGGAACTGAGCTCAAGGATAATACTATGGCTATCCTTAATAAAATAGAGTTTAATTAATTAAACTATCAACAACACACAAAACAGAAAATGTTTACATAAAAAGAGAATGGAAAGGGTCGTGGGAATATCTAGCTAATCCGAGGATTAAGATTTGGGAGAGATTTAAAAATGCAAACAAATATAATTTAAAGGGATGGGATGGTTCGCTAAACCATTTAAAGCACAGGGTAGGGTTGACGAAAGGTTAGATACTCAAAGGTAATGCTTAGCTTACGTAATTACAAGTTGTTGGGCAGAGGAAGGCGACGCGAAGGAATCTTCGGTCCGCTGGCGAGTTCCAGCTGAAGGGGGGGCGATTAAATTATCCTGACGTGACGTCTTGGGAATGAGAACCGTTTCTTGACGAACGGGCTTGAAGAACAATGGCTGTTATAACGTTGTTCTCTTCTGAACAACAGGGGAGGGGGAGAACCGTCTCTTGTCAACGGGCTCAAAGAACAATAGCTGTTATAACGTTGTTCTCTTTCTGAACAACAGGGGGGGAGGGTGAGAACAGTTTCTTGTCAACTTGCTCAAAGAACAATGGCTGTTATAACGTTGTTCTCTTTCTGAACAACAGGGGAGGAGGGTGAGAACCGTTTCTTGTCAACGGGCTCAAAGAACAATGGGTGTTCTAACGTTGTTCTCTTTCTGAACAACAGGGCGGGAGGGTGAGAACCGTTTCTTGTCAACGGGCTCAAAGAACAATGGCTGTTCTAACGTTGTTCTCTTTCTGAACAACAGGGGGGCCTTGTGGACTTGGCGTCTTGAAGGCTCGAACCTTGGCACTCAAGGGATATTGTCCTCTTCTGGACAAAAATAGTGGATCTCGAGGTAGAGGGCCCCTGGTGCACAAGGAGAGACCGGATCGGCGTGATGTCTCGCGAAAATAATCTGGATCTGATCTGATCTAATCGGTAAAGTTTCCATATAAATAGTCGGAGCCATCCCCTTGGCGTAGGGAAGAAGGGAGTGGGGGCTCCGAGGGACTGCCCCAGCCGCGCCTTGGAACATATCTTATCTGCCCATAAGCCTAACTTAATCTGGCGAGATCGACGCATGGGGCGAAACGGGGGGGAGGATGAACCTCGTTGGTTAAATATTGACTCAGGTGGCGATAAGGCGCCCGGCTTCGACGCGAAGATGCACGTGGGTAGCAACGTGTTTCTAAACAACATGTGATAGCGGTTGAATTTAAGCGGCCTCAGACCGTTCTATCACAATCCGCTAAACAATTTTGAGTACTCTTGATATACACAATACGGAATTGATATTCCATGAGCAACAGACTCCAACGCATTAGTCGACCATTTTGACTCTTGAAATTACGAAAGTGCGACAATGGCTTATGGTCACTCTCAATTACGAATTCGGTTCCTATAAGATACATTCTAAAATGCTAAATTGACCATACTATAGCTAAGCCTCGAGTTCAATGGCAGCGTAAGTCTTCTCGCGAGCTGATAGCTTCCTGCTCGCATACGCAACGGGATATCCACTTCCATCGTTTTCATACTGCATGAGGGCACCACCTATACCCCCACGAGATGCATCAGTACGAATCCCAAACTTTTTGTTCAGATTCGGGAGTCTCAAAATAGGAGCAGAGATCAGCTTCTCCTTCAGTTGGTTAAAGCTAGACACCGCGGGGGCAGTCCACCTGATAGGATCGGGTCGCGTTTCCTTTAACATATCATTAAGGGTTGACGCTATAGTGGCGAAATTGGGAACGAAGCGCCTGTAAAATGAAGCAGAACCCATAAATGACCGCGACTGCTCCTTCGTTCGGGGAAGCGGCATTTCAGCTATGGCTTTAACTTTGTCTTCTTGGGGGACAATCTGGTTCTTTCCGATCTTAAAACTAAGATATTAAATTGTATCATATACGAAATGATACTTCGACGTGCGTATCGTGAGTCCGTGCGCGCGCAAACGGAGTAACAAAGCGCGAAGGGACTGTGCGTGTTGGTGCCATGTATGGGTGGCAACATACACGCTGTCAAAATAAAAGGTTACACTGACTAAGCAGTCTACAATTTGACGTATCATTCGTTTGTAGTTTCCACACGCAGTTACCAAACCAATGAGAAGACGGGCAAACCACATTAATCCTTTCTCTGTAGCAAAAACTGTAAAGCGTTTAGAAGATTCGGAGAGCGGAATCTGATGGTAGGCCTTACGAAGATCAATTTCGGAGATGAATTTTGCATCTTCGAAAAGAGTTAGGTTTTGATCAATCAAAGGCATGGGCTCGGCGTCGAACTGGGTGACTGAATTTAATTTGCACAAATCGACGCACATCCTAAATAATCGATCGGCCTTTCTGACCATCCCAATTGGGGCACAAAAGTCAGATGACGAAGGCTCGATAATCCCCAACCTGAGCAAATTTTCTACTTCGGCGATAAACGCGGGGCGTAAATGAACGAGAATAGGGTAAGGTTTAGTTCTTACTGGTTCTTGCGTTTTTAAAACAATCTCATGAGTGAATTGGGTTGAACAACTTGGGGTTTCGGAGACGACGTCCAAGAATTCACATAGTAGGCTCGTCAATTAGGCCTTCTCGATGGGTCGGAGAGGGGGATTAAAATCGAGCTCGGGGGAAAGGGAGAGACTGCAAAAGGTATTCGTCGTCTGCCTCCACGCAGACCGTTTGAACGAGGCAAAGCGGTCCGACCGGGTAAGTTGCCTCTAAGACGAGTTCTTTGTATAAAGCGAACACATTATTAACGCATACGCGTCTGTGGTACCTTTTTAACAGGTTGACGTGGTACACTTTATCACCTGAGGGGGTCTGAATTAAGTAGTTGACCGGGCCTTGGGGTTCTACAACGGAAAAAGGTCCTTTCCACTGAGGTGGGAGATTATTAGACTCATAGGGCAACAGAAGTAGTACTTGGTCGCCTGCTTCGAATTTCCGTGCTTTGGATTTGATGTCAAAATACATTCTGTATTTTTCCAAATTCACCTCAGAATTCTTGAAGGCGAGGTCTGCACAGTTTTCTAAGCGAGTACGCGAATCCAACACATAAGCGAAGGAGGACTTAATCTCCTCATCAAGCCTGGGATTTGACCATAATTCTTTTAGGATGCTTATCGGCTCGCGGACGTTTCGTCCGTACAATAGCTCGAACGGGGCAAATCCGAGCGTTCGGTGGGGGATTTCTCGACACGCAAACAAAGCCACGGGGAAGTAGTGATGCCACTCTCGCAGTTGGGCGTGGCACAATTTCTTGCGAACTGATTTGAGAGTCCCGTTTAATTTCTCGCGCATCCCATTGGAGGCGGGGTGATAAAGGGTTGAGAAAAGGGGTTTGACCAGCAGGAGCTTTCCTACATACTCCATCAATTCTAAAGTGAATTGTCGGCCTCTTGTCCGATAAGATCTCCTTCGGGATTCCTACTCGGGAAAAAATAAATAAATTAACACCTTTGCACACGAAATACTATCAATATTTTTCAAGGGGGGCGCATCCGGGAAACGAGTGGCACAATCTACGAAGGTCAAAATATAGGAATGTCCCTCACTAGACGGGGAACGGAGAGGGCCTATCAAATCGATCGCGACCCTGAAGAATGGTTCAGACACGATTGGTGTCTTCGAAGGGGAGCGGGGGACACACGACCTTTGGCGGTGAGCTTTTGACAGATGTCACAGGATTTGCAAAAGTCGGACATTTGTTTAGGAGCGCCTGGCCAAAAGAAATATTTGAAGGCGCACTGGGCCGTCTCATTATGGCTGAAATACCCAACCATTAAGCTGTCGTGTGCCATCTGCAGAACTTGACGGACATTTATCCTGGGTACACACAGGGTAGTGACCGGGGCGTTATCTGGTCCTAGAAAAGATTGATGTAGCAACAATTCTTTTTCTATGTAGTCAATTCTTCTATTACCTCGAACGGTTTCAGGTTCCTTTTTTTCTAACAGGGGTTGCAAAGAAGGGCAATATTTTTGAGCTTCAGCAAACTGATCATTGTTGGATAACTCGACATCTGGGGTTGACGAGGACGTTAAAGATACCGGGGTAACGGTATCTTTCGAAGCTTGGGCCCTGGTGATCACTGGTTGCGCGATGGGTTTGGGGGAGAGCTGCGCGCTCTGCCCATAAGAATAGAGCAAAACTTTATTGAGTCGGCGACTACATCCCCTCATCCTGAGAAATACTAACACTGTGTGTAGCACTTTACCACATAGAACTTAGTGGCACGCCCTAAAAAGTCGTGAACGATCGCAAATCTCTTATGCTGGGGACTTACTGGGGGCAACAGCTTGTCCGAGACTATTATGCATATGCAACTTGTGGCTCTTACAAGGGTTGACACTCGGCACCCGTTTATCGTGCTTTCACAAACTTGACCCCAACGGGGGAGCTCTTATTGAACAGGAAATTTACCTGTTGTTCCGAGTGATAGGGAGCAGGTGGCGACTGCGATGACGAGGCAGAAGAGTTAGGGGAAAGAGAAGCGGTTACCTAGTGGACCTGTTGATTAGGGGTGGTCCTTAGCGGTGAGTTCTGGGCGTAGTTATAACTAAGGTGACGAGGGGTAAAGCATACGATGGGTTTACGCGGGTAGTGAGGCGGCGTAGAAGGGAATGTTGGATGCTTTACGTCTTTTTGTTCACGCTGAGGATGAGGCTTGGGTTGATGGGGCGCCTGAATCTTCACAAAGCTACCATTATTCTTAGCATGGAACTAATTAGGCCCAAACTTATGTTTGGGTAACGGGGGGTGACTCTTCTTGATCTCCTTGGGATACAGGTCGTTGCTGGAAGCGTGAAGGTTGTCTTCCTCTACACACTCTCTAAACGAAGAAGCTCTTCTATCAGTTACGAAGGCCTTCAGTTCTCGGGGAAGGGTCGCCATGAGTTGATCCCTTAAAATAAAGTCGACTAATGACTCATAGTCGTTAGTCACTTGTAAGACCAAATTGCTTAAGCGTTTGTCCCAGCTGTATCCTAGTCGAGCGGAATCTAACCCGATAGAACTCCGGAATCATATCAATAGCAGAGAGAAGCTCTGCTTTTAGGGTTGAATAATCCAGGGTTGCTTCTGAGGGCAGAGAAATGAAGATTTCACGCAGACGAGTGTTAAAGAGGGGTGTAGACGGGCAACTCCATCTGATTCTGAATCCAAAGTGTTGACTTCGAAAACTTTTTCAAAGTGGGTCAGATGAAAACAAAAATCTTCGTCTTTATACGCGGGGAGTTTTAACGAGGGTGCTTGTGGCGGATGGTTACGTGATCCCACAGAAGTCATTTCGACATGATCACTCTTAATTTTCCTCGTGCTGTTGTATTTGTTATCTCTCTTCTGCTTCTTTCTATCTCTCTTCTGCTTCTTTCTATCTTTCTTCTGCTTCTCTCTGTCTTTGCTCTTTCCTTTCTTCTGCTTCTTTCTGTGCTTGTTCTTTCCTTTCTGCCCTTTCGTTTCGTTCTTCCTCTTGAACGTAAGCTATTAAATCCTTTCCTGATAGTCCTAGGATATGTCACTGCTTTTGAAAACGATCGAACGAAGACATCCTGAATATGCTGCGTTCGTCTTTCGGCACACGAGAAAGCTTACCAGAACAAGTGAGTTTTTCCTAACAAATTTAACCTACTTGTAATTAACAATTAACCCCCCAAAAAAACTTACTAAAGGTTCCAACTAATTATGCCCAACAAAAAAAGAAAATAACTAACGAGGGAACCTGACTCAGGACTGAGTCTTCTGGTAATTTTACCACAGCAAAACCAAAATTGGCGACTATTCTTGCCGTTTAATTAATAGTATCTTAACCCACGTAAATACAATCAACTAAAAAAATATATAATTGCCTATTAAAAAATGATTGTCCTATTGTTTTGCTTAAATAATGTTGACACTTGCAACTGTATATAGTGGAAATAATGATATTTAAGGAAATAGCAAAAGATCAGGTAGGGTGGAATCTTTTACAAACTCAAAGACCTGACGCCAGTTTATATATATATATATATATATATATATATATATATATATATATATATATATATATATATATAATTAGGTAAAAGCCATGTTGTATGCAGGTTCTATTGAAGTCCACAGCTGTGGCAGCGTTATTAATTTTAAATTGTATTTACTTAATATTTCTTGCAAGTTTTTTAGTTAGGTCATTTACAAGGAATGAACAGAAATGGAATTATTCATTGGATATTGGACATATACAAGTGGGGAATATAGTAGTAGAAGGTTTTTAAATGTGAGAAAATAGTGGGGAAAATTATAGGACAGCGAAAATGAAAAGTAGGATGAAAAACAGGTCCCTAGTGATAGCGCATCTCTGGCTTTCTTTGCGTTTTGATATATATTTTATGTTATACATATATATTATATATATAGAAGGCATTCAAGCCTTTGTAGCAGCGGGTTTTTTGCTCTCTACTGGTTTTGTGAAGACTTGCATCTTCTTATCTGGACTGTTTACACCCAGATTTTGAGTGTTTTATTATTTTGTACTTTTGTTGTTTTTATTGTTTTTTAAAATTTTTGGGCGAGTTTATCGCCCTAAAATTTGGAGGGGGAAGTTTAGAAAATTATCACTTTGCTAATTTAATGAAATGATATTGTGTGGCTTTGTTTCTGTTTGGTATTGTGAAAAAATCTAAGTGAACCTTGGGTCAACGTCATCGTCAATGAGTAGTCTGCTGCTTTTAAAAAGTATTGCGCGTCCTATGTCATCAAAGTCCATGTGCTCGAGTACAAACTCTGGAGGGAGGTGCCAGTGTATTTTGTCCCAGATCTGGGGATGGAGACTTCGGAGGGGAAGGGGGGAAGCCTGTTCACTACTCGCCACGGGCACACGAAAGCGAGTGAAAATTTTCCCAGTTTTTAATTCACAAATAGTAATGAAAATTTCTCAGTAGCACTGCTAAAACTTGTCCATAAGGATTTACCAAACGCGCGGTACAACGCTCAAAACTCGGTGCGAGATAAAATTAGGCAGTAGACAATCTTCACAAAAGTATAGAGAATCAGACGAGCTAAGGCAAGCATAGCAGTCATGGAATTATTCATCATTCATTTTGTGTATAGAAAGGACAGAGGGGGATCACTGTGTAACACAGGCAAACATGCAGTCGTAGAGGAAAAGGTTGCGGAAATAACTTGAGACGGGATAGGAAGAGTTGATAGGTCGGTGGCTAGACACCGATGCGTGGTGTGGTTAGGTTGGTTTCGAGGTGTTCGTGACTGGACGACGGTTGGAGATGGTTAGGAAAGAGAGCGTGTCTGCTTTGTCGGAAACGCGTTATTCATAATGCATTTAGTTATGCGAAGAACGGTATGGGTTGCGGGTGGTCATGGGCCGCGGGGTATCGCGGTGCCATCGCATACCGTCTTACATGTAGTGCGGTGTATAATGGGTCTCTGGCGAGTTTCCCCGAGTTGTTTTGTGAGTCTGGTGTGAGCAGATGTGTTGAGGGTTACTAATTTGTTTTCGTGTAGTGTGTCTATTCTCATGTACAGGGGAGAGCACCAAGCGCGCTTCAGAGCGGAGTTGTGAATGCGCTGAGCCTTCTGCTGCCACGTATCACTCGCGGCTACGAGTGACAGTGGGGCGTACGTTAGAATAGGTCGCACGAGTGTTTTGTATAGGTGTAACTGTAGTTTTTTGCCCGCAGGGTAGAACCTGCACAGCGATGTGTTTGTAAGTGAGGCTCTTGCTTGTGTTATGTTCTGGTGTATACTGAACCTGAGGGTCTTGTCAAATGTTACCCCAAGGATTGTTGTATGTTGTGTGTATTCGAGCCTTGTTGGGTTTAGATGGTTCATGTCTGGTGTGTGTGAGAAGATTTGTAGGTTGTGCATAAAGTAATCTCTTGCGCCGTAGAGTGTCGCCTGTGTCTTCTGAGGATTCGTGGCAATCAGCCATTTATCCTCGTAATCTGTCTTATCGTCTAGTATTGTTTGTGCGTGGAGCGCAATTTCTTCTGGTCCACGGCCGCTGACGAGAATGGTCTCGTCATTGGCGTAGGGCACTGTGTATGTATGACAGCAGTTTTCGGGTGGGCGTGGGGTGTCGTTTGTGTACATGTTGTATAGTGTGGGGGGACGCCGAGATGTCGGGAGTATAGTTTCCGGCTGAAGTACGTTAATTGCCGGTTTCTTCATTAGAATGATGACGGCTTCGGCCATCCGCAATCTTCTGTGATTTTGGAGTCACAGGATGATGAAGGTGTCCTGATTCAGTTTTTCATGGGTTAGGGTAGTGTCATGAGATTGGGCGTGTTTTTTAAACGCGCCATCTTGAAGGTGAGCTGTTAGTCGCCTTGACTTGACATGGTTGTGGAGGTCACGCCGATGTAGTTTGAATTGCGGTGTTCGCAGTCACCGACTTTGCATGAATATTCGTACACGACGTTAGTCTCCTGGAGTTCGCTCGTTGGGGGGAGACAGCTATTCTTCATGATGCAACTACTTGTTTTCTTGGTCTTGTAGTATATAATCAGATTTATATCCGTATTAGGGTCGGTTGAGATCACGTTACGATGGAGAATGGCTTTGAGAGTCTTTCGTCTTCACGAAAAGGCAGAAGATTGCAGATGGCCGAAGCCGTCATCATTCAAATGAAGAAACCGGCAATTAACGGGCAACTTCAGCCGGAAACTATACTCCCGACATCTCGGCGTCCCCGAGTTGACCGCCGTTAAAAGAAGCACGTTTTCAAACTTGATTTCCCTTTTCCTCCTTTGCCAGAGAACTAGATCGGAGCGACAAATAGTCAGACTTTCTGGGGGGAGGAGAAAAGGTACGGCTCGCGGTTACTCCTCCCCTCTGTACCCCTCTCACGATCGGGGGGTCACAGAAGAGGAGGAGGCCCGCGGCAGACTTGCTCCTGGAGAAACTCCCCACACTTCTGACTCTCAGTTCAAGTGAACCGATAGTGAAGTGCTTAATGGGAAGTCCGGAACAAGCTTTAGAAAAGGATTTATAGCTGTGGGAGACGAAAAGTTTTGAGTTAAAAGAGGACATATTGGTGAGGAGGCAGATTGAGCAACCTCGGTAGTCAAAGGTGGAAAGGGTGGAATACTCTTGCCCGGGGGACAAGGAGGACCTGCTGATTAACGTGGATTCCGAACCACCGTCATGCATTTACTCATCATTCATCATGCTTACTTTCTTTCTCACACATTAGCACCTATGTTCCTCATACAGAAGCGGGAGGACCGCCTAATCTTTGTTCCCTTATTCTTTTCATCTTTCATTCATGTGTTTATTGTAGCATTCATGTCGTTTTAAGTTATCTTAGCTCTGAGCTTTGTTTATGTATTGTTATGTTACTTGTTTTTACTTCCCTTACTTTGTTTCACTTTCTCTTGTTGTTATCACTTTTTCACTTTAGTTTCAATTTGTTCACTTGTTTTACTATTAACTTCCACTTCACTATCATTTTTGTTAAACTTTTTAATCTTTTTAATACTATAGTTCACTTATTACACTTTTAGTTTACTATGTTCGTTTTATTTCTGTTTTACTCTTAACTTTCACTTTACTATCATTTTTGTTGAACTTTTTAATATAGTTCACTTATTACACTTTTAGTTAATTTTGTTTGCATTATTTCTGTTTACACTTTTGATCTGTGTTGTCTTCTTAGTCAATTGTTTCTTCCTATTTAGGTTGTTCAAATTCGGTTGTCTTATTAAGGTATCAATCTGGTGTCTTGGTTGGTTATTTCGTTGGTTTGGTTTGTATATAGTCGGGTAAATATCTTTATCGTTATGCTTGTTCCTTCTCTCCTTTTGAATTTCTACTTAAGTAAACATGGAAACCTCCTCGATTCTCAGCTGTTGTCTGCCGCTGGGAAATCGAGTGTTAAAGGGGACTCCAGTTCTGGTGTTCGTTTGCTCTGCAAATATCGGAGGTAGATCGTCTATCTTCCTCCATATTTTCTCCGCTCTGTTCCTGATGTTGATATTGAGCGTTTCTAATCTTTCTTCTTGGTGTAGATCCTGTAGTCTTATCCTCTCTCTCCTACGTGTGTTGGTGATTAGGTAGAGAGCTTTATTTTGTATTTTCTGGAGTTCTAATTTTTGGTCCTTGTTTCACCGTTGATAGAGGTTAGCGGGTATAGTAGTACCTCTTTTCCTAGTGCAAGATAGATTTTTCTTTATTTTTCATGCATAACTTACTTAGATTGTACAGTAGGTTAAGCATCGGAATCACCTTGTTCTTCTTCTCCCTTATATGTTGTTTGTAGCCTCTTTTTGTTATTTTGAGTCCTAGCACTTTGCCCTCACTATGATATCTGTAGTTCTGATCTTCAACTACAACTTCAGCTGTTTTGTTCCTGGAGATTGGGATTATTGTAAATTTCCTCCTGTTCGTCCCTATCTTCCAATCTCTTTCGTAGTTGTTGATGTTGCTGATTTCTAAAGCTGTTGTCCTTGCCTGAAAGCGTACGTTCCTTTACAGAGTGACGACGAGTTGGCTTATGTCATCCGCGAACATTATGTTTAGGCAACCAGTCATTATTGGTGGTGGTAGGTCTATTGTGTATATTGAATACAGCGTGGAGCTGAGACAGCCCCCTTGCGGGAGTCCAGCTTCCAATTCGAATTCTGGTCCTGAATAACCATTGATCTTCACATATGCTCTTCTCTCCGTGACATAATCGCAGAGAATTCTCTCCAGATTGCTCTTCATCTGGAGATTTAAGATCTTATATTGCATTCATCTGACCCAGACTTTGTCGAATGCTTTTTCTACATCTCTCAGGACAAGATCAATGTAGTTATTATCTGCTTTGGCCTTTGCTATTTTCTCTGTTATTATGCCAAGTGCCATTGTGGTGCCTCTGCCTCTTCTGAATCCAAACTGATAATCATTATAAAGGTCATTTTATTCAAGATATTCTTTTAGTCTTCTGTTAAGGATTTCTCGAAGACTTTGCCCATGAAGTTCAATAGCAATATTGGCCGGTAACTACTGAGGTGATTTGGTGGTTTTCCTGGCTTTTGGACGAATATCATTCCCGCTAGTTTATAGCTATCAGGAAAGTAACCAGTGTTAAAAAATTATTTAATGCTCTGATGATTATGTTAGGTGCCTTGGTAAGATTAATTCTGGTTATTCCTGAGGGTCCTGGCGCTTTCTGTTTAAATGATTGTGTTACGCCTTTGATCTCTTCCGTTGTTATGTAGGCCCCTGTACCCAGAACTTCCTCCCTTTCTCGCTCTACACTTGGTGATGGGGTAATCTTTTTTTTTGTTTTCTCACAAAACTGTGTGGACCATTTCGTCTATCTCTGGATTGAAGTCTTCGTCCATCTCTGGTGTTATGGAGAACACTGATTTCCAGTGATTACGAAAAAGTTCTTCTGTGGTCCTCTCTTCATGGATCTTTTCTCCCCGTTCATTCTTAATTGTTATTTTTCCTCTCGGGGTCTGCCTTTTAAGTCTATTTATTAGTATCCAGTTCTCTTTTGGTCTTTTTCTTCATCTATTTTCTCTATTAGGCTATCCCATATGTGGCTTTGCTGTTCTTTTATGAGATGACTCAGTTCTTCTCTCCGTCTTCTGATTTCTTCGTATCGCCCTTTATTTGGTACATGGAGAATTATTTGATCTAGTATTCCTCTTAGTTACCTATTCTTTCTCTTCATTTCCTTTGTCCTTCGTGGATGGGGAAGAGTACGGTATCTTGTATTTAGTATATATCTTTCGTCCACCTCAATGATCGTTCTTATAATCTTGAGTTCTCCTCATCAATATCTTCCAGGTTGGCGTCAGTGAGATCCTCTGGGGCGAAGTTACTAAGATCTTGTGTGTAACCTTCCCAGTTTGCTCTCTTGTAGTCCTTCCTCGCTGGTACCGGTACCTGTATCGGGTATTGATTCATGAGCAAATGTGTTCCAACATGGTCACTACATGCAAAGGTAACTGGTTGCATGTGGATGTTGTATGGCATATTGAAGCTACTTAGCACGACGTCTGGTTATGTAGCTGCATTGCCTGTGACATATGTTGGAAAGTCTGGCCCTATTCTCTTGAAAATGTTTCTTTCCAACATCATTTCTAAGTTAGCTCTGCTGTTTCTGGAGCAGTATCCATTTGTACTGCACCTGGCATTGAGGTCTCCCATAAAGATGGTTGGGAAACCTGTGCCAAAGATTTTAAATGAGGTGTGCAGTGGAAGGTAATTTTTTCTTGGTGCTTGGTATCCCGTGGCTACTATTATTGGCGTTAATTCCGTTTCAATTTTTACGGCCAAGTATGCCTCATCCAAATTATTAACTTCTTTGAACTTCAGCCCTTTTCCTATTGCTATGGCCACCCCATCTAGAGATCTCTGGACTTCTGGTGTGTCGATCTCTTGTTGGGTTCTGCTTCGTTGCCTTTAAACTTACCATTCTTCATACTTTGAAATGTAGAATGGCAGAGAGCAACGCAGTCGCCAGGGTAGATTCGAATTTTATCCTCCATTAAGAGTTTTTGTACTTCTTCCTTGTCTTCTTCTCCTGCCTTTCCTTTGAATGCCCATTTGCACTTTCCTTCTTTAATTGCTTTAATGATGTCGTCTTGTTTCTTGCCCCTCGGGAGGGGGGATCATTCATCGCTGTAGATTTTAAGTTTTAATTCCTGTGCTTCCATGCGTACTATTTTGTCTCCTTCATTACTTTGCATTGACATGTTTGAAATTGCGTTCTCTTCAGTAGTGTGTTCCTCATTGCACATTGGTGCCGACGCTGAGGCGACGTTGATTTCAAGGATTTCAGATGAGGGGGGATTGTTAGGGGACCACATCTTCTTCAATCCATTTTTCTCTAGCATTGTATTGATTGTCGTAGCGAAAGTGCCCGGTTTCCCAATATTCCTCACATGGACATAGAGTATGCATGTGAGCACTTCTGTTGATGCCCCTTGTGGCACAGTTAGATGGTTATGAGCTTCTTGCATTTGCTTCACAGTTGCTTTAGCCACTCCTGCGTAAGTTGCATTTCTTCTAGTTTCTTCTTCGTTTCTCGCTTCTCTTTCCTTTCGTTCTATTATCTCCTTTCTTTTGGGGCATGCCATTGTCATAGTCCTATGCGGCCCATGACAGTTCACGCATTTTTTAGTACTTTCCTTGCACTGCCTCCATTCATGGTTCTTCTGTCCGCACTCAGAACATACTGTATCCTTCTCAGTGCAGTCACGCGTCAAGTGGTCCTCCATCTTATAGCAGCAGATTCAAATTTGAATATTAATATGTTTCTCGCGCTTTATGTTCTTTGGTAGAATTCTCATGTTAAACATGAGCCGTCCTCGTTGAAATATCTTTGCTGCAATATCTGTTGTTGCACACACAATTAAAGACATGTGTGTGGTGGCAAAATTTAATTATTTCATTTATTTTTAGGCCTTCATGATTTTTTTTTCTATTTCTTCTTTCATTTCCTCTTTGTCATGGGAACCCACCCAACCGTCGACTTTCCTGCATATGATTCTTATGTTTGCAATTATTTGGGGCGGGATTTTTTTCGTTAGTCCTATTCTCTCTAGTGTCTCTATTACTTCCTGGGACACTAATTTTTCTACTTCTTTTTCCTTACTTGCAATTACCACGTAGCCATTTGGGATGTCGATAATTTTGACGAGAGCTACTTTTATCTGTCCAAATAATGTCTCGCAGAGTTTTCCTTTGTCCGGTTTGATCTCCTGGTCAATTTTCCGTAGAGATACTCGTAGGCATTCCAGGCTGCCTCCTTTCCCTAGAGAGCAATGATCCCCCATCATTTTGCTAGTCGAGCGCCTAGGCGCTCTTTTATTCGTTCCTTCCTCCGAAGCCTATGTTTGTTTTCTTCCTTCTTCTCTAAATCTGTAAAAAAGGACAATGAAAACGTTCCCTATTTACCTACTTATTTTATCACTTCACGACCACCCTATCTAAATAGACCTAAGCTAAGAAGCGCCTCCACAGAATTTCGGGCTTGTGGTCTTAAGGACCCTCCTTCTTCGCGCCCCCTATTGGGGCTTCCTTTCGGGGTTCACTATACCCTACTTTAAGTGGCTCTGGGCGCAGCGGTGGTCGTGTTATGTTGCTTTTAGTCGGTGAAGTAAGTGGAAGTCAAAGCGTGGAATAAGGAGGAATTAAGGATGAATTACCTCTTTAGGATAAGCACCCTGCCCACTGGAACCAGGAGAAATCTCCAATCAGTCCAGAGGGCGCATATATTTCTTCTTTCTTAAAGTTAACGTTAACTTTAATGAAAATTGAACTTTTCCTTAAGCGCGCTCACAGCTCTCCTTTGTAAAAAAAGAATCCAAATTCCGTCCGTTCTACTCAGACAATCTGAGCCTTCCAATTTTATATGTTTCTTGTAGCGCTTAGTTTCCCTTTAAAAATGTCCCGCGCCATGATTAACCATTTTTTGTAATAGTTATGTTCGCGTAGAAATACTATATATAATGTAGCAATTTTTGAATAATTCCATTTCTGTTCATTCCCTGAAGATGACCTAACATGGTCGAAAGCCGTCTAGGAATAAAGAATGTCATTCGCGGATGTTTTTTCTCGCCTCGAAGACCCCGTTAAAAACTTGTAAGAAATATTAAGAAAATACAAGTTCAAATTAATAACGCTGCCACAGCTGTGGACTTCAATAGAACCTGTATATATATATATATATATATATATATATATATATATATATATATATATATATATATATATATATATATATATGTTGAGGTATGACCAGGTGTACGCTGTTATACGCATACTGGCCTACTGGCCGACTGAAATTATGGCTCCACCTGGGGATGGCTCTATATTACATACACATATAGGGCAAGTTAAATGGCAATGCAATTAAATATTGACGGTTCACGGCTAAGATGATTGACACTATCAATTAAGTTTGAACCGAGGGATAATTAATTAAGAAATGATATTACAATTATGCATGTTCTAGAGCAAAGGGGATCCTTGAGGTTCGACGTGGTAAAGGTGGGAGGAGCGTGACGAAGCGGGGGTTAAATCCCTTTACCTTGATGTGCGGTGAGTAGGACCAGGAAGGGAAGTTCAACCTTAAACTTGTGGGCGTCTCACGGGACGTTCAATCGAACTTCGAGAAATTTAAGATGGGGGCCTTTTATCTTTAAGAGGCAAACGGAGGATGCTTCCAGGATGGCTTTTCCGATCCTTAAAATCCGAAGACGTGGTGAGAAGGGTTGAAGCGCGCTCAAAACTATCTCCATAAACAACACTGAGTGACGACTAGCTCTTCATTGGCTCTTCGACAATCACCTAATTCTTCTCTCGATGAGAATGTAGTCGATTCACTCTCGACTAACGAAGACGTTACGGCTAACGTACTGGATGGCGGCTTCAGACACAATCTGCTTTTGAACTCCGAAGTCTCAAATATATACTCAGAAACTATCTAGACGGAGAGAGAGATTCATCGCTAAAAGACTTCTTTAATTGCCTCGGATCGCGATAAGGGTCCATAGCGGGAAGTTGCGATGCCACCTTAATAGTCTTTCCATTGTTCTAATTTTCGCAGTATATAGGGGAGACGAATTTAGATCGGTCAACGTCGAACTGGGGAATTCAGGGTGGAGGAGTTCCTTTTCTCTCTCCTTATTCTTCCACACAGCACCTTAGACTTTCTGAAACGCCGCTTTTTCGAATTGGTTCTCCTTACTTATGATCACCTCACAATTTGGTGAACAGTCCTTGTTCTCTAACTGGCCACACCCAATGCGTCCCCCCCCCCCTCCCGACTCACAATAATTATTATAATTTCTCAATTTTCACCGTATTAAAAATATTGAGATTAGATGAAACTACTATATTTGTACTTCTTTTAAATAAATGAATAGAGCTTACTTTGGGAAATATGGGTTCTATGATGCACAGCCTTGGCTAAAATTATGGGGCAGGTATGAAAAAGAGAAGAATACGATTGACCCTCATTTATTTTACACTTGACACAATACAAATAAACATTTTTGTTTATATTGTATCAATAATTAATATTTGATGCGTTTTGCATACTTGAGAGTAATTTGGCACAGGTGGTTGGCTCAATTTTCGGCCACTTTTCATGAATTTTGGCTGTTAATTCACTTTTTTAGGAACATTTGTGCACCTTCACTCTTGTGCCCAAGTGTGACTACAAATGTTTATTGGGTTTGATGCTTGGAGATTGAAGGAGCCATTCCACCAACGTCACCCTTTCTTTTCAAACCAATCCTTTGAGACTAGATGTGTGGCATGGAAGCATTGTCTTTTTGGAAGATTACACAATCTGGTACGTCATATTGAAAATTTTGCCTGAGGAAGGTTGATAAACATGGTCTAAGTGCTGGAATTCATTCTGCCCTCACAAATGAACAACAATCCTGGACCTGAAGACGACATGCAACTTCAAACCATTACACTGCCACCTCCAAATTTGACTGTTGGGACAACACATCTCGGATCATAAGCTTCCACAACTCTTTGACGAACATAAATAGCTCCAGGGGTTCCAAAGATCAGAGGAAAAATACAAATTTTACTGATGGTTTTTGGTATCCAATAAAGATGTGTACAAGCATAATAAATTGGTGGAAACTAAGGTGGTGAACCTACCTCAAAGTTGCTTTCATCAGACCAAATATCTTTAGCCCAATCTTCACGCTCTTTTGCCCAACAACAATCGCTTCTTCTTGTTCACCTGAAACAGCCACGGTTTCTTTCTAGCCTTACATCTTTTAAGCCCAGCTTCTAATAACCTTCATGTCACTGTGCGTCTTCATATCTCTTTGTTTGTTGCTGGCCGAAACTCAGCAGCTACATGAGAAGAGTTTTTGTTTTTTATCGGCCAGAGATTTCCTTTTTTCAGCAACCTCTCTTCCCTCAGAGTTGTACACCTTTTACGACCTTGACCATCATTGTTTTTGAAAGAATTGGTCTCATTGTACTTTTTAATGTTTGTTTGGACACCGTTTCTCGGCATTTCAATTTCTTAGCAATTTTGACTTGGGATAATCCCTCTCTGGATAATGCAATGATTTGAGCTCTTTGAGCTTCAGGAATCTGTTTCTCCGGAGACATCTTTAACAAAAAAATTACCATTTGTAAGTTTACAATAAGATAATCACTGAGAAAATAGGAATAAACATTTGTATCACACAGTGAATGGCAGAAGGTTGCCCCAACCCCTTATTCACAAAATGCAAAAACGCATTAAAGCGGTTATAAAAGCAAATGGAGGACACATCAAATATTAATTACACTGGTCTTCAAGGTTTTTGGTGTTTAGGAGATGGACATCATTCCTGTAAGAAATCGGTCTTCTGAATCGAAAAATTACCTTCATTTTGATCTATCAGGTCTAGTTTTTAAGTTATTGAACATCCTTTTATAATACATATATTAGGTTTGAGTCAAAGTCCATATGTTAATAAGTCTGTGTGTGAGTCAGTCCATATGTGGGAGTTAATGTCCTTATGTATATGTCATAAGTGTGTATATATTATAAATTAGTCACTCTGTGTGTGCGGCCACTACACTGGATTCTTTACTTTATCCTAATTCTATTTTTATTTTCGATTTTTCCGATGTTGTGGTGAACTAAGCAATAGGATGTCCTCTTCAAAAAAGTGGTGTGTTAATTCTCCAAATGTGTTACGGAAACAAAAGTAAAAACAATAAAGACCTTTTTACCAACTTGATATCAACTTTTCGTGATATTGGCGCGAATATGAGCATCAAAATGCATTTTCTTTTTCGTCATCTTGATCGTTTTCCTGAAAATCTCGGAGATGTTAGCGACGAACAAAGCGAACGATTCCATCAGGACATCGAAGAGATCGAAACTCGTTACCAACGACCTTGGGACGCTGTGATGATAACAGATTATTGCTAGTTTTACAAATGAGATCCTTCTGTTGCTCAACATCAATGGTGCGCAAATAAGCATAAATTTATCCCTGAATTTTCAGCCAAAGATCTTTGCCAACGAGTATTTTCAATCTTTAATTTTTACTTGTGCTTTGTTTGTGTTTGTGTTATGCTCTCTTAATTGTTTCATATTAATTGCCTTTTGTAGAATTAAAATAGTTTAAATAAAGAAACAGTCTTGTTTAATTGCACTAAAAATCACTAATATCAATTCATGTACACCTTTGGAAATATTTTCATGCGCAATTTTAGCCTCTAATAGAGCCAAAATGGAGATGAGGAGAGGCAGAAAACTAGACCTGATGGAGAAAAACTGAAGTTAACCGTATTTTCAAATTTAGCAGAAGCAAAATCACTTAAGAATTCATTGAAATATTTCAGGCACAAGACAAAAGATTTTTTTTTTGTTGTCCAGTGTTATTGATGGAATATAGGCGAAAATGTTTATTTGTATTATGTCAAGTATGAAATAAATAAGTTTCAATCATAGTCTTCACTTTTCCATACCTGTGATATTATTTGTTTGGGTTTGGGAATTTATTTGATGATTTTGAGTTTTTTGGAGGTTCGAAGGTTAGGTCGTGTGGTCTTTTTTTTTGGGGGGGGGAGGGGGGGGTATTTGATGGTCATGAGTGGTTTGCTATATTTAGAAGGTTATGTCAGGTTGTGGGGGAATTCCACGTGGAATTTCTTTTCCAGCACGGTAGTGATGTCCATGCGCTGGAGAAGATTCTAGAATTTGGTTAGGCTTAAATTAGTAAGCCTTTCCCCCATCCACAAGCGGTAGCCTAGAACCGCGTCCACCACGGACTACCTTTACGCGGGTTAGAATCGCCTCGGCATGAAGATTCGAGGCCATTCGAGAGTAGCGCTGTTTCCCTCACCCCCGCGGGAGGAGACTCGGATATATATAGGGCTCGTCTTCCATGTGGGAGACATGGAGTTGGGGAGTCTCGCCCGGACCCAAGAAGATTCCCCTAGTTCCAAGTCAGGTGCTAACAACAAAGCAAAGTGACGGCTGAACTATTTGTGTGTTGGAATTAGCCCCAGCCAGTGAGGTAATTCCATTTGACGATCGCTACCGGGCGATTTTTCCGACTCCACTCATCAACTCCTGTCGAAGCCCTCCTCGTTCTCCCCTCGTTTTCGGGTGGCAGAAATACTCTCCCATGGACCGGATGTTACCGCCCCCCCTCCTTTTTGGAGAACCGTCATCACGTTAACTTCCCGCTCAGAAGCTCTGAGCGCCGTCGCCTCACGTTTATTGCCTGCAGAAGACATCCGTGAAGCCTTACACTGACGTCTCACCTGGAATCCCCCGTAAGACAACCCCTCTCACCATTCAGCAACCCAATTGAGTTAATCCTTCCCATTTGAATAGTCTCCTTCTGTAATACATTAATTTTTAACTTCATAGTCTGATGCATAACTCAGCAATTCCCCCCTCGTTTACCAATGTAATTTTGCCCATTAATTCTCTTATTTTTATGTAAATAAAATTATATTTTTGTACATGCCTCTTTAAATAACCTTGATCTTTGCCATTGCCCAAATTTTACCTCACCTCGTTCCACTCTTTCTCGCTGTTCCGCGCGTCGAACTCGTGGCGTTCCGTCCCCTTGTCGGTTCACCTTTAACTTATTGGTCCCTCCCCCATAGATATAATATGGTATTGATATAATATAATGTCATACCACGACACAGGTAATTAGGGTTTGTTAGTTTTTAAATATTTAATAGTTATGAGTGATTTCCTGTGTTATGTAAGTTAGGTAAGTTTGCTTTAGTTGGTTGGTTTTATTAGACGATTAAGAGTAAGTTGTTCTGCTATGATCCTTATTTTATATTTGGGGTTTCTTAGCTTTTTATCATGTTTATTATTTTTTTTCTTTTGTTTACCATTCTACAACCTAACATGCACCGCACCATTAACTCTGCCGGGAAAAGATTGCTCAGATGCATGCATTGCTCTATCTCCCAGCCACCCTGATTTCTTGTCTATGGCGGACGCGCACACACAAACAATCATTGAATTTTATATAGAAAGAGATTTAAAAAAAAAATTAACATGGCAATACGGTAGTACTATAAAAGATAACTTGGATCAAAGTTAGTTGAGTTAATATTGATCGACAATTGTCGGGCAGTAGCATGAAAAGTGTCTTGCTTCTTTCTTTCCCCATAAAATCCTGAAAATGTGAATTTAGTCTCTTTTATATCCTTGAATAAACTTCACATGCGCACCCAATACCTCCATCCATTTGAGAGGTGGTTGAGGCTCTTCAAATAAATGTGGTGTAATTAATTATATCTTGTTTTTTTTTGTTAGGCTATTGCAATCACATCCTAGTGTATTATATATGATTTTTAAGGTAGTTCTTTATTCCCCACACCACGCATTTTTTTTAAATAAACTAGTAATATTCCTAATTCCAAAGCTTAACATTAGATTCTAATTCAAAAGGCGATTACTAAATGTCGTTAGGTCTCTAGTTTTTCTACCTGTATCTTTCTATATAGAGTATAATGTAGATATACTCTATATAGCACAAAATTCGAGGGCGGGCATAATCCCCAAATTAACCTCTTTTTTTTTAAATATACCAATATGTTTCTTGTGGGTCATCAACTATGATTGATATTTGGGTGGGGTCATCTTCTAGGAATGAAATTTCTTGGGGTCATTAATCAGGAATGGTGTTCTCGGAGGTCGTTGTCTAGGATTGATCCAAGTTCACTTCTTGATTCGTTTAGGATTTTAAAAAAGCTGAATCTTATCAAAGTTTTGTTATATCAGGATGAAATGGGTAAATCTTCATAATCCTTACTTGGGTCAAGTGAAGATAAGAACTCCCACCGACCACCAGTAAACCTGGACATTACCCAAATTGACCAAGTAAAAATATACACGTTTTTTGATGTTTCGATAGTTTCTATTTACTCTCTTTACTGTTTAGGCTTCGCATTCCCAAGAGTATTAATGGACATTCTGTTTATTTGTTTTTCCTATTTAATGTGCGTCAACCGACGGAAAATATTCTAACAAATGTATGTAAAACCTAACGACTTTTATTATACTCTGAAATTTCGAAGGGGATTTATATTGGGCGAGAATTTATAATTTGATTTCTGATAACGAAAGAATCATAGATTGGTGCGTAATTTTCTCTTAAATTACGCCTAATTACTTTTCCATTTGTTCATTATTACTGAAAATTATTAGTTTGTTGGTTCGTACTTTCTTATCTTTACTATCTATCCATGATCCATAGGATTCACTAATTCAGTGATAACTTTTGGGGATAATTTATAGGCGTCCTCGTCTGTATAAGTCCCTTCAAACGACATCGCAATCTGCATGGTTAAATATTACAAGGTATCTACAAGTAATGGTAACTAGAATTAAATCGAGCACATTTATAAATACTCCGCTCTGGGTAGAATTTTTGATGACCTTGAGCTGAAAAATGATATCGCAATCTGTATGGAAGAGATAAAAGATTAGAAGGTATCTACAAGTAATGGTGACTAAAATTAAATCTACTACATTTATAAATACTCCGCTCTGGGTAGAATTATTGATGACCAGACGTTGTAGGTCACTGGGAGTGTTATCTTTCTGTGGTTAAGTCAGGTCAAAAAACAAAACAACCAAACTTGACTTCACCAAGACCCTCACATTTTGACAAACTTTATCAGTACTTGATTCAATGTCTTGGCAGTGCTCATCTTTAGGAGTGGTCAACGTTACTTATATTTATTCGATCCAATATCTAAACTAACCCAACAAATATAAACTTTTTAATATTCTTTTAGTCCTCCTTATTGCGTCATAAAGGATCCCTCCCCCTCATCGTTCTCTTTATGTTTTGTAAATCTTTCAGTCAGTGAAGCAACTCGACATTTTAGGTTAGGTTATGATAAACCCGGTGGGTCCGTCCAACACTGCGAGTGTGGGTGGAACCTAGTTGACAGATGAGATTCCAGAAAACTCTCAAAGATTTGCAGAAAAGGTAGCGAATTTACAGTGAAAGTAGTGGGTTTATAGAAAAATTAGTGAATATACAGGAAAAGTAGCGAATTTACAGAAAAAGTATAGAATGTACAGAAAAAGTAGCGAATGTACAGAAAAAGTAGAGAATGTACATAAAAAGTAGAGAATGTACAGAAAAAGTAGCGATGTTACAGAAAAGGTAGCGATGTTACAGAAAAGTAGCGATGTTACAGAAAAAGTAGCGATGTTACAGAAAAGTAGCGATGTTACAGAAAAAATAGAGAATGTACATAAAAAGTAGAGAATGTGCAGAAAAAGTAGCGATGTTACAGAAATAGTAGCGATGTTACAGAAAAAGTAGCGATATTACAGAAAAAGTAGCGAATGTACAGAAAAAGTAGCGAATGTACAGAAAAAGTAGCTAATTTCCATAAAAAGTAGAGAATTTGGTTCGAGAGGAGGAGGAGCCCAATATAATAAAATGAATGGTAAAGAGTAGTAAACATGTCAAAGGGAGAGGCCAAGGTCTTTAGGAAGTAGGTCAATTCGCTACTTGTAGCCCAATCGAGGTACCCTGATGTGCCCAGGTCTCAGGTCAAATCGAATTCTCAGGGCGTTTGTGCGAATTCCTTCCTGGCGGTTTAAAATACGACATCTCGGCCCTATTCGACTTTCCTTCAACTCATTCTACCAAAATTCCCTCGTTAGTCACGTCAGCTTTCGCTTTCCCTTCGTACGGAGATTCATGAACACCATAGTGTCAACTGCACATCGTCCAATATAACCAAACGTCTGCAGTCATATAGAATAATACCATTAGAGCGTCAAATGCCTTTGGATAAGGTTGGGAGATTCGCAAACCGTGATCAGCCTTGGGCCTAATGGGCTCGGTGCGTGGAATGCGAGGGTACCAGACACTTTTTTTAGATTAAAAAGGTGCGTTGGGGCCAGGAAGACACGTAATTTTAAATATTCAGCTAGAACATGGCTGGCAATGCTACACCTGACACTCTCGTGGGAGAGAGTAATAGATACGAAAATGAGGGAAGTAAAGGGGGAAAAGGAGGGGAGAAAGTAGACATGTTACCCCTTCCCCTACAGAGACCAAGAGGGAGGGAGTAACTCCCCAACCGATACTATATATATATATACATATATATATATATATATATATATATATATATATATATATATATATATATATATATATATATATTCCGGGTGTAAATTTTGAAAATGAAATGTTTTTTAATAAACACCTACTTTACAATTATTTAAAGTGTGTATACATTTTGGGAGGACAACCTATATATATATATATATATATATATATATATATATATATATATATATATATATATATATATATATATATATATATATATATATATATATCCAACTACCCCCGCTACTATCTCCAACTGTCAGAAAACGCTACCCATCTCATCCTATCGTGTCCTTTTCCTCTCAGGAATCTTTAAATCTGACCTGTCTAGGAAACCTCCGGAAAGGACCCCGTGACGTGGGCTCATTCGCGAGTGTTGCAAGGGTTGGACTGAAAAGACTCCAGGGTGTCATAAAGTAAGTAAGATCCTATAAATTTGAAAGAGTTAAACAATAATTAAGCTTTGCCTTCGTTCCAGAAGGAAAGTTAAGGGTTTTGAAATGCCTCCAAATCCCTAACAACCCAATTATTCACTTATTTTTGATACTTAAACAATCCAATGTTCACTCTTCCAAACCTAACCCCTACTTTCAAACTTCTTTTCAAAAATTTATAGCGAAGATGCAAAATTAGAGCAGTGACGATCCAATCTGGACAATGGGTCAATTGAAAAGCGTCATCTACTTGGTAACACTTATTTGAGCCCCCGCATAGAAGATGTCCATCCAATGGAAAAGGGACGATTCTTTGGCTATACCGTCCACTTTGGGGAGGTGCGCTGTTTGAATTCAAGAATGGGATCTCTCTTGTACTTGCTGCAAAAAGTTGATATTAGGGTATCCTCTTCTGAAATTGGCAACGGGATGGTGCCATTGATGTGATAAATGCGCCTTCATATCATCTACCATCTACGACTAACTCCCATAGTAGTATATGTCCGTACCCCTTGATCTTCACCAAGGTTCCGCCTGTAAGGGAGTTTCACCTGCAGCTGACGTTTGAAGAAGTGAGTGACCTCTCGGCCGTAAGACCCGCAGGTGACCTGCGGCTATACACCCTGAACTGCACTAACAACTTGCTAGGGAAAGTTAGGAATTCTCGGTTCTCTGTGAATCTATTTTAATAAAACTGGTTTTTACAATATGGCAAAAATATTGTTTTGTTTTCATTATGCTGTGTTACGTCCTTCAATTTTCATTTCAGATTGGTCAATTTGGAGGTAAACCACGTTAATAGCTTTTGAATGAAAGTAGCCCATCGATATTTAACAGAAAACCATAATTATAATAATACAAGAATGATCGACATAATGAATTATTTGCCCACATGTCTCCTCCTCCCTGCTGTTGACGTCACAAACGTTGGTGACGCCTATCTCAGAAATAGATCTAACCATTTGCCCAACTCTTAGGTCTGTCAAGGGTCCCCCTGGTCGCGTCAGTGAAGAAAACGCAACTCATGTCCAACGTCATGTACTTCTGGGCCCCTTGAAGCCTTAAAGGCTTGTGACGGGGCGTTAAAAGAGATAGTTTTAGGGGAGCTTGCACAAAGCAATGGTCCCTAGAGTACGGTTCCTTCTGATTTTTGATAAAGGGGCACAAAATGGCTGAGAACATAACTTTGCTTCTTTGTCCGAGTTTCCTAAGTAACTGGCGTCTAATATTCCTCAAATCTATCATCCAAAATAGATATTACCTATCAGATTGGGGTCTGAAGATCCTTCAAGTAAACACCGTACGCATAAATATCTCGTTAGCATACAAACTTCCACTAACTCCCTTCACCTGGCCCCAAAGTTACCAACCTGGAAACAAGACATGCCATGTCATTGGGGATTTTAACAGCTATAATACCATCTGCAGATACAGCCACACAAACGACGGAGAAGCAGTGGGGGAGTAGGCTGTAACTCTAGAACTCATAATCCTCCATTACAGAAAGGATAATACATCTTTTCATAGTGAACGATGTAGGTGAAGATGAAACACTGATCTAGTTAGCATTTACTTTGAAACATTACCATAATTTTGAAAAAAATCAATTGGTCAGACAATACCAAAATCCTAACAAGAATCCATGGTCATTAACATAAAACCAGTCATGGGACGTCGAGGCTTCAAAACCTGAATAAGGAGTTAACCTCCACTAAGTTAAATCGGACAAGTTCACATCAGATCTAGAATCCATTCCCCCAAATCTACCCAGAACGCCAGCGCTATATAGATTTCCAAATCATGGTGAGGAATCTCGCAAAGAAAAATATCCCTAGAGGAGACAGGAAACCCAACATCACTGGCCTCATCGATCAAAACAGAGCAATGTACCAGGAGTGCATTCAGCCATAAAATTACCACCTATTTGCCGAAACCAACCATAGAGCTTGGAGAGACTCTGCTAACTTCAATCAGAAAAGAACGCTGGCAGAAAAGAACACTGAAAAAAGTCAAAACCATAGGCATGACCCACAATATCAAAAAGGCCTGGGATACCTCCTCAAAATAAACTAATAAAAGGAACCTCAATCAAGAATAGCTGCCGCCACCCCTAATAAGGTTGTGTAGTAAGTGCTACTTATCGGCAAACTTAACAACAGAGAAATGGGATACCTACAGAAAATGAAGTAGGGCACAATCCTCATTATACACAAGAGTGTCAAAGACTTTGGACTATTTACCATGAAAAAATTGAAGGCAGCCATGAAACATGAAACATTTCAAAGCAAAAAAAGCAGCTGCCTTAAATGAAATCCTAACATAAATGATCCTACACTTTGGGGATGAAGCAAAAGTTTGGATCTTGTCGCTTTTCAACAACTGTGTGACAAGCACTGACAACCTAACAGATCCTAAAGATATAGAGAATAGCGAGAGTTGTAGTCCTACAGAAACCACGCAAAGACCCGGTGACACTAAAAAAATAATGCATCTTATAAAAATTATACGAACACCTGTTCATGGCCCACCTATTTCCACCTGTCGAGGAACAGATGTCACCAGATCAAACTGACTTCCTACCCGGATGATCATGTTGCAGTCAGGTAGTGACCCTCACGTAATATATCGAGGATGTGTTCGAAACCAAACAAATCAGCAGCGTATTCTTTGTCGATCTCACGGCTGCTTATGGCACAGTCAACGACAAGGCAATCCTCTTAAAAGTGGCCCAAACAGCTAAACACACCACCATAGTAAGTCTAATAGACTGGCTATATCTAAAATGACGACCTTTCATGGCAACCGAAGCAGGTGAAGGATTTAGAACATAAGGCGCCCGCAGGGTTTTGCGCTGGCCCTTATGTTGCTCAACTTCTACACAAACGATCAGCAATAGTTTCGGCATATCCGCAGATTTATATATGTAGATGACCTTTTCATCGCCACACATTCAGGCTCTTTTATCACATTCGAATAAATGCCCTGATATGCCTGTCGATATACTAAAAGAATGGCACTTCAGCGTCAATCATGCTGAGTAATCACCGGTACACTAAGAGCAACAACACCCCTACCAGCTTTAAACAAATTGGCTGGTATCCTGCAATTCTACATTCGGCGAGATACAAACACAAAAACTGAAAGATACAAACAACTTACCGATAGCAAAAAGGCCTGGGAAACCTCCTCAAAATAAACTGATAAAAGAAACCCCAATCAAGAATTGCTGCCGCCACCCCTAATAAAGTTGTGCAGTAAGTGCTACTTATCGGCAAGCTTAACAACAGAGCTATCAGGTTACCAGGAAGTTATCAGGTTACATGTAAGTTAGGTGACGGTTAACCTAGCGCAAAAGCTTCATCACTGCAGAGAGCCTGAAGCATAGACTAACAAATGCTCATAAGTTGGAAAAGTGGGGGCAGGGTAACTGCGCTCCATCCATCGCTGCCATTCCAAGCTCTAATGAAAGCCTGTCCCGTGGAGCATCCCTCAGCAGAAAAGACTGGGTAAAACCTAATAGAGATAGAACAAAAATGGGCAAACCCAGAGACAACCTATGGAAGTGGGGACTTGCCGCTAACACCGATTGCTCCTGCGGCGATACACCCCAGACCTTGGAGCACATCCAACGTGAGTGCTCACTCGGCCTCACAAGCTCTGACCAAGACCGAAAAGAGGCCAATGAAGCCGCTGCCCAGTGGATAAGATATGATGATCATGACCACCTTATTACAGATCTCTCTTTACAAACTTTTCTCGCGAAATTCCCACGTTGCTTTTCACTTTAAATTATCAAAAAACACCAATGTTGCATTGATGATATTCTTACTTCCTATGTAAAAGCATTTAATATACTAGTGACGTCTCACCCTTGCCAATCCAGTGGGTCTTCTAAACCACTATTTACATCATGCAGGAGGTCCTATTTGGATATCCAACCGCTAACACGTATCACAATCTTTTGGGCGAAAATGCGCTCGTTCATTTTTATTTTATTCTTTCATTCAATATTATTTTAACTTTGCCAAAGAAAATATAAAGGGGAAACAGGAATCTAAGTGCCCTTGTGTTTGGGGGTGTCATGGCTTGCTATTGACCTTCCAGGCCGCAGTCCAGAATTTGACGACTTTGACAGGATGGCTGCTCGATATCGTTCTTGTGCTTGTATTGTTCTACTTTAGAAGTAGTCATAATTTTGACCTCCTTTGGGTCAAGGTACGGCCCTCGGCTTGTCTCATGGTCTCCCGATCGGGTCTAATGGGTCCCTACCCAAACTTTACCCACACTAACCTATTCATTTTATTTCCTTTTTTTCGAATGCTCCAAATATGGGTGCCGCATGTAGATTCTTATACTTGGCACCTGGAGAAGCGGCATGGTTTCCCGGCCCTACTGCTTCCAGTAATTTGTAACTGCATTAAAACTACCTGAACATTTTTGGTTATAAACATTATTTTATCCCTTTTTTCGTCATAATAATAACAATAGTATAGGGATGGTTTATTTTGTCGATTGTTCAGTTTGACCTAAGCAATACTTTAGGCAAACCGGTAAACCATTAAGTGTCCGCTTGACGCAACATAAATACAATATTAGGATGGGCGAATGCAGCAGCGCTTTCTTTGTCCATTTATCGGAAAAGAGTCAATTGAAATTCGGCTAAATTTATTTACAAATCTGATGACTTTGTTCAAAGAAATATTGTCGAATGCTCATTCATTAATTCCTCGTCTAATTTCAATATATCCTCCGATCGCTTTAAACTAGACCCTGTTATTAAAAGGCTTGTTTATAACGAAATTGTCCATTTGAAATCTTAGCCCTTTGATTTATTAATTTAGTTATGTCTCTCTCGTTTATTTTTATGTATTCACAATGAGGTGTGTATGTATTTTTCTTAGTGACCTAAATGTCTACATTCTGTGCTCACAGTTGGAAATTCCAGAAGTAGACCTTATCTATTTGGTTTTATACTTCATATCCGTCTTTGATAGTATTTCTCTATTTTGTGCCCTTTCGTGTTATATGGGCGGGGCATTACTCTATTGTTTCTCATATATAGACCAGCTTTGTAAAATCTTTCATTATTCCTTGATAATGAAATGAATAAGTTCGGATGTACTTGGAATGTGCTTTTTATTTTCCTGTGGGAGGGATTTTTTGCATTTATTGCTCTACTCACGCGCGCTATATATATATATATATATATATATATATATATATATATATATATATATATATATATATATATATATATATATATATATATATATGTATATATATATATATATATATATATATATATATATATATCTTGGCCGACGGCTAATTTTCTTACAGGTTTCTAGATGCGGGAGTTTTTGGAGACGACGCCCATTTCCCTATTCGCTTTGAATTTTATTTGGAGGAAAAGATCCGTATGAATTTGGCCAGCTATCCTCACTCTCCTCCTCCTCGCGGCGAACATCCAACTCAACTTTTCTCATTTCGAAACAACAAACGGAAAACTGGAGCCAATACACAGGCACAATAAGTTATCCCTAAAACAAGGTCAACACACCTAAGTCGCGTGCTCTCAATTATTCTGACTTATGACCTTACGACTTTCAAAACTTTCAGTAATTCCCGGACTAACCTTGGGATGATGTAAAATAATATAAAGAGTTTCAAATTTCGTTAGAATCCCCCCAATAGTTACTATGTTATTGCCAAATAGTTCCCGGACTAGCCTTGGAAAGACCTTGGAAATTATATCACTCGAAAGAGAATCTAAGACAAGATAAGGGTTTCAAATTCCGTTAGAATCGGTCTAATAGTTACGATGTGATTTCCCCCCCACCCCACCCCAAAAAATCATTAAAAAGTAAAGTGGTGACCATCCGACCGACCCACCTACGGACTGACATAGTCGCGTGCACGCGACTAAAAAGACACATATGGCACTCAACCCTCACTCCCACATACGAATCCCTGATTACTCCCAACAACAAAATCCACTCCCTTTCCTCGGAACACTCACGAATAAAAAGTAACCATTCAGCGTCCAGCAAATTTACTCCGATCAGTCAATGCTCTCGATTTTTTTTAAGGTGAATCAAAGCTCAAGTAAATAGGTCATACTGTGGCCAGTAGTAGCCATCACATTAAATGTCCGAACCCGCAGTTTTTTTGTTTTGTTTTTGTTGTATAAATTATACTTTCTTTGGTCGTTGCTTGGAATTAAAGGCTTGTTTACTTACCGCCCTCAGCTCACTTCGTTTTTCCGAGAAACTAATGATGACGCGCGATGCAGCTTATCAAAAGGATTCTACTCCTTACTAAATCCATCTTTAAGATCAAAAGAGCTTTGAGCGATAAGGTTAAGTATACACACACGATAACTTACGTACTACCCTCAGCCGCTGCGACCGACCCTGCACGATTTAATTTTATTTCCTCTAGTTAAGAGGTGATGCGTGGCTCTCAACAGGCGTTAATAACGCGCACAACCACTTCCAACAGCTTACGCCTACAGCAACAACTGACGCAGGAGGAGCTTCCCAACCTAGGGTTCCTCTGCGTGAAATGAGGTCTCGATGATTCACTTAGCGCTTCCATCAGCGACCATCTCCTCCGGGAGCGATTTTTGCAGCGCTTCCCACCTCTTTTGAAGCAGGTAGCAAAAAAACGGTCCAAACCCTTATTGAAATTCTTCACCGGCGCCAACCTCTTCCTCTACCCAATTCGAAGAGTTCTTTGAATTTGCGCTGGAACAAGCTGTCGCACCCCAGGGCTACTTCTTCTGCGCTGTTCATTCGTCCGCTGCCCATAGTCTTCCTTCAACAATGGGCATGGCAACCAGCGCAAGTACCACTGCCGATTCAAAGAACAAGCTCGCAAGTGAGTTTTTGCATTTTTCTTTTGGGGAAACTAAACATCTCGCCTCGCTTAGGGGCGGGCATTGGGATCGAATCCAAAGAACGCCCTTATACTGGTTTATTCCCTCACCAAGAACCCTTTTTGCGTGGACGCTGGAGTACCGCCAGCGTAGCACTGGTGTTTTTCTTAACAAAATACACCAGTTTAGTATCGTAAAGTACTGGCTGCAAAGGGTACCTCGATCCCAACCTACGGTGAAAAGCAGCTAACACTAATCTTCGGGTTGCGACGTTCTTTCACATGGAATTTCATTATGGCAAATCGAAATCCTCGAGGCTGATTTCCTAACCCATATTGACCTACTAGTTGACCTTAAGCAGATGGAACTTTCCTCTACGGGAAAGCAGGTTTCTCTCCTACCTACTCTGCGTCATCAATCCATCGCAGTTGATCCAATGTACACACAGCTCTTCGCGATTTTTCAGACCTAGCCCCACTACCGGGTTTTGCAACAGTTCTGTTACAATCGGGTTATTTTTCTTTCGAGAGGTTTGTGTGTGTTATAGAAAAAGTTCCGTTAAACAAAGTTAAAGTGCTACTTTTTCCAGCACGTGTCAGTAAAACGTCTTTCTTTTTCATTGTGTGCAGGTGTGTCGAGATGGGAAGGAAAAGAATAGAGATCTCTCCTCACCTGCGCACAGGCCACAACAAGTTCGACATTACCAAAAAGCTCAGCGTCAGCCGGATGACCGTCCACATAGTCTCAGAGAGGTTCAAAAACATGGAAGGCCACAAAGATCGACCTCGCTCAGGCAGACCTGAAGTTGTCAACCGATTGGCTGTGAGAAAGGCCTTCGAAAGTGCTCCGAAGCTCAAAAATGACTGCGCTCGCAAGATGAAAATTCGGCGACTACAGTGTCCAGGGCCGTCAAGGAGGAGGGCGGCAAGGGCTTGAGGTGCGTGGAAGGAAGGCCTCTGCTCACTGACCCTTTGCGAGAACCAGGTCTGAAGCGCTGTCGTCGCCTTCTCAACGACTTGAAGAGTCATGTCAATCGAATTCTTCATTTTTTTCTGATGAAAAAAAACTCTTCAGGTCGATTGAGTCATCAACAAGCAGAACGACCGCGTGGTAAGCTTTGACAAAGACGTCTCCGAGGTCAGCTACGTGTCCAGGACCAAGCACCCGGCCTCAGTGATGATGCTCGGCGTCGTGGCTTCGAATGGTGAGAATATGTTGCCGATTTGGTTCACGGACCGGTTTCAGGCTCACTACTCCTGATTGCAGAGACATATGGGCCACGAAAATCCTGCCCTAGGTGAGAAAGATCACGAAGAAGGCGGACTACGTCTTTCAGCAGGACGGTGCCCCGGACCACACGGCCAGGACCGTGCAGGAGTGGTTGGGGTCAAACATGAACTTCTGGTTGAAGGTCGTTTGGCCGCTCCATTGGCCCAACTTCCCTTCCCTTGACTACAGCAGGTGGGCTCATGTTGAGAGCAAGGCCTGCAAGGTCCGCCACAGTAACGTCGACGAGGTGAAGTCCTCCGTCAATCGCGTGTGGGCCAGCATAAGATTCGTCCGCAACGTGGGCGTGGCCTTCAGTTCTCGCCTGGAGCGCATGCTCGCCGATGAGGGCGGCCACATTGATTAATATTACAATATAAACACATATCTACCAGTACATATTAAAACAATAAAAATATGTCAAACTGCATCAAAACTACCATTGTGTTCTTTGTTGAGCGCGTCGTAACGAGTGTAACAGGACTTTTGCAATACCCGGTACTTCTAGGACATGACCTTACTATGCAGTCACTCATCACTTAGATATACATGATCATCCCGCCCATTTCCGAGGGCAAAGGCTGCTTCTAAACAATCTCGCAGCAGTAAAAAGAAGTTTGAGATGATGCATCCCGAAAACATCCGACATTCCAAGAGCTAATGAGCGTCACTTCTGCCTAATGTCTCCAAATCTTCAGGGGAATGGAGATCCTACGGGAATTTTAGAAACTCCAATGCCCACACAAAGAGTAATCGCTATCCCCTGTCAAATGTGATAGATTTTTCTCCTTATCTCCATGGAAAATCCACATTACCGAAGGTTGTCACTATATCGCTGTTTGAGCTTTTTGAGTGAATCATGATGCCAACAAGTCCTAAGAACGCAGGCCATATTGTTCAGGGTTTCATCCACTTAGTGTTACGATGTCTCGATTTTGTCTTCGTATTTCTGGACGACATTTTGGGAGCAAGTCCGAGTCCCAAGAGCACATCTCCCACCTACGAACACCTTGAGCTTATGCGTGAAGTTGAAATTCGAAGTAACCGTGGAAAATGCACTTTTGGGGCTTTCGAGATTACATTTCTTGATCATCAGGCCACAAAGAAGGATATATCTCCCCAATTGACGAAAAAATTCAACCAATAACGAAGTACGCACAGTCTCATACTTTCACCCAACTGCACCATTCTTCGAGATGGTCAACTTTTAAATCACATAAAATCTCTGAAGGCAACAGCCCCCGGGTGGAAGCACTCCCCCTGGCCTCAGGAATGTATTGAAGAAAAATCTCTGTGCCTCTTCGGCCGTCAAGCATTATCTCTACATCCAAATTCTTGGTCATTTCCAGACACACCACCCCTCAGGGGGGCACCCCGTGTAGCATGTTACACATGGTATCTGAAGGAGTTGCCCATCCTCCCATCCTGATTGCAAATTAGGTAGGCCCCGTCGCAGGGTTGACTCGAACTCAATGAAGGGGTCTGGGAAGTTGTTGGTGCGCTTTCCTCTCGCCTCCCACTCAGCACCACTATACATTTTTATTCGTATTATTATTAGTTATAATAAATATTATTATTGTTATCCTTCTACTTATTATTTAGTATGATTTTTTAAATTATTTGTTATTAGTATTTATTATGAGATGTTATTATGTATTATAATTATCTATTATAATTCACACCTTTATATACCTACCACACAATTTCACCACTTTAACCTAATTTGTAATTTGTATTATTATTATGCATTATCATTATCTATTATGATTAGTCTTAATTATTATTATCGGTAATATTATTATTATCCATTATAATTATTTATTAATATTATTATTCATTATTTTTAGTATAAATTATTAATATTATTTACTATTAATAATATTTATTATAACTTTTATTTATTGTTATCATTCCGGCTCTTCACTCAACGTTTTCTCCCCGCACTTTCCAACAGGAGGAGTGTTTCCGGTAGGTTCTGGTTGCCCGGCGCCCTTTCGTCCTCTTATGGGTCCTTAGTCGAGTGGCAGTGTATACCGTGAGGTCCCTACCGGCTGTGAAGGCCGGTGGTCTGCTGGCTAGGACGAGTATGGGGTGTGTTAGACAGTCGACTCTGCTCACTTTCCTTCAGTATCTGTACATACAAGGCGGCTACGTCTATACCATCTTTTATGGTCAAAGTTCCAGGACAATCTGGCCGCCTAAAGGACGGGCTGGGTTGGAAGAGGCCATCAACGCCGGCCCGGGACCGATTATGTATAAATGATCCCATTCTGGAATTTGAGATTCTATGGAGACTTTTCTCTTAACCTCCAAAGGCATTGGGAGGCCTTTTTCTTATTCTGATCATGGTCACAACTCAAGGAAATAATGGGAAAGCGGGTGGAGATCCGCCTCCAAGCGCGGCCTCATCCTTCCTAGGTGTCGGGAAGGATGAAGAAAATCGAAGCATTCTTTCGACCGGAGGGGGTGTCGCTCTCCCTTCACCACCCGCATGCGGTAAAGGGGTTTCCCTTTTGCCATATTTGGAGCCGCTCTCGGGCAGCCCTGACTCTGAAAAGGAGGTGCCCCCAACCCTATGCTTTCTTAGCCTCCCTCCCCCACCATCTTCTACTGGAGAGGAGGCTTACTCCTCTCCTAGAATTACGGGTGCGGAGTTTCCCCTACCCCCTTCTGTGGAGTGGCCCATGAACGACTCTATATTTGGACAAAATGCAACCCGGATACTCGATCACAGGCGACTGCAAAGAGAGTATGCAAGCGGCACAAAATTGACCGCTGCCGGTAGGAGCGATTCGATAGAGCCAACTCTCTTAGGGGGGCAAGGTAAAGAGGGAAGCGTTAGGCCGTGACCCCTGCAGTCCTACATTCATACACCTTAGCATTGCGGGGGGTCGGTGTGACTGCCTCCATCTCTTCCTCGTGGAGGTCAGTTCGCAGGCCAGATACATGTCTGTGACGGAAGATACCTTGAATGGGATCTGTGATGCCTGGAGGGGGGTTGACAAGATGGACATGGTCCTAGAGGTGACCCAGCCCCAGAAGGCAGTATCTTCCATGGGGTCGAACCCGAGTTGGGTGCCAAAACCCGAACCTGTGTTCCCCTCCTGTGCAAGCCTCTCTTCAGACAGCTCGAGCGCCCGAAGACTCACAAGAAGAGGAGGGACGACTTTCCCCAGCTGGTGCCCCCCTGACAGGTAAGATCTCCATCTCAGTGAAAGATCTTGCGGAGGTCGGTCCACCCGGCCTAGGGGCTCCTTCGAGCGGTTGGGAGAAGCGGGTTCATTCCCCACTCTCCTTTGCCCAAAAGAAAAGAAGCAAGAAAGAAGAGGACTAAAAGTTATGGCAAATGCATCGTATCCCTTCGAAATGGTCATGATTAGTGCCCTTCGACACTTAATGGCAGGCGAGTGAGTGTAACACCGTACTCTACCATGAACTTCGTTCGTGAAAGTAGTGGTCTACGCGAGGTAACTCGTAGACTACCTAATAGATGACATCACTTTAGAGCTGGCCGACCATGGAGCTGTCAAAGTCGAACGTATGATGATAAAACATGGAGGAGCTTCGAGCCTACCCCTACACGGTTCATCGCGTTCGACCGTGACAGGCTCTCTGAGTCGGTGTGTGCCGGTTGATATCGCTACTGCGTGAAGGCATTCGTGCCAGTGTCACGGAGTTGTTACTACTTCCACCGCTTCGGTCGTAAGAATCGTTCCTGTACACAGGCAAAATAAGGCCCTATTGTGTAAGGCTAAGTGTGTCAATTGCGGAAAGCCGCACCCTGCTTCTTCGAAGCATTGGGGTGCGTATCTCTTGGAGAAGGAAATCCTGTACCTTCAGGACTTGGTCCTGGCGCGCCTCTCTCTGCCTGAGACGTCTTATGCCTCAATTTTTTTAAAAAAATCACCCTCTGCTCCTGGTCCCTCCAGAACTAAAAGCACGGTCGTTTCGGCGCCCATTCGGAGCCCTTCTTCGAATTTTTCTACACATGGTGCTTCCCTGTTAGAGCTGGCTGCACAAAGAGCTCATACCCAGTCTCGGTTAAAACCAAGGCTCCCCCCCCTCCTCAGCTTGACCCTTTCCCGTAAGGCGAAACAGCCGCGCTCCTATACCGACTAGTTAAACTCACAGGAGTTCTCTCTCTGGGAAGCGTGCGACCATTTCCCTGAGGGTCTTCTCCGAGCTAGGCCTGAGAAGCATAGTTTTTCAATGGAATTAATGCCCAAAAAACACTCCATTTACCTGTCTTGATCTATGTGGTCTCTGGATGCACAGCCGTATTTGGGTTGGGAGGTAATCGATGACCTCAATGGTAATGATCACTTACCAATTCAAATATCATTTTCTGGACCAAACGGGAATTAGCACTAAGTCTATCGGATCCGAATTTTACCCCACACGTCAGAAAATTATGAATTATAGTTTTTGGAGGTCAGCTAAAGTATAATACTGAATTGAATAATTATTTCTGAGATTTACCTCTATTTTAGACATGTATCATATAAGATACATTCGATCGCAACGGTTTTAAAAAATGTTTGTATATATATTCTATATTATTTCATAACTTTTTCTGAATAGCAGAATACAAGTATGGCTTAAAAAAGAAATATAAACATAAATGGGTCTGAAATTTGAGGGAGCTTCACCCCTTAGCGTCCTCCCTTCCCCCTCTGGATCTGCACCTGAAGTGCGCAGCAATTTATCCCTTTATGTATCTTCCAGCACATATATGAATTCCTAGCAACTAGCTGGTAAACAGGGCCGCTAAATCATCCACAAATCTCCCCATCACAGATCAAGTTGTTAATCCAAAAAATTAAAATTCCAATCCTCAATCATATTAATCAGTGGCAAATAGAATGGCGCAACTGCAATTGATTATTACCCGAGATCAACTATAATCCTTTAACAGGAAATCTAAAAGAGAGAAGTGGTTTTAACAAAACTATGGATTTATTGTAAACCCCCACAAATCAATTTCTTCCACCTTATTTACCCCCACCCAAATGCTCACATCTTAATTCTATTTTTTTTTTATATAAATTTTGCATTTTATTTTCCATATATGATTTTCTTTATTTTAGCATACTAACAGATCTTCATCTCCTTTCTTAAAGTACTCTTGAGTTGGCCCAATTACTCATGTAATGGGGTGGCGTCCTTTTTATTAGGAATGGATTTTTCATAGGTATTAAGTTCCCTCTGTTGCCTATCTGATTCTCCGAATTCGTCTAATTAGGTTAAGATTACAGCCTATTGCACTGTCTTGCACATGTGTATGTGTGAGCGTGCATGAACGCATATAAGTCAAAGGAGGATAGCTTGGGTGGTTTCCTCCCTTAGTGGGTTTTCTTCATGTCCCCCCCTCTCTCTCTCTCTCTCTCTTTCTATGGCCCATTTTTTTAGCGATCGAAAAATGACCATATGGTTTATGGTTATAGGCCGCGCGATCGGATATGGATCCAAGTGGTTTATTGTGGGTACAGGGAGTTACGCGTTTCGGACACCGCATACCTGCCTTCCTCGTGTCCTCCACCCTAATTATCCACCAAATCCCCCCTTTCCCAGTTCCTTGAAAACCCTCTTGTAAGAACAACAAACGGCCACTCTAGATCAGACGCTGGGTTAAGAAACAACTATCTGAGACTCCTCGCGAACTCTTGGACTCTGGGCGAAGCCGTTCTGAAGCTTGAAGAAAGGATCAAACTCAAAACTCCCTTCAAACTCTTGGACTCGGCCGGACAAACTTCGGAAGTGTGCGGCACCGTGAACGACTCCAACTCACAAGTAGGTCCTGCCCGTGTTTCCCCAGCAAGGTAAGTTCTACCCCTCTTTCTCGCATTGGTTCTGCGAGTTCCCCCGTATTCCGATCAAACTTTATCTCTCTAGTGGCCCTCTCTCTCGCCTAAATTAATTTAACCTTTGGTCCCTCAAACTCATAACCTTCTATCCATTTCGGAACCATCAAACATCTCTCAAACTACCTTTAAACTAAACCCTAAATAACGAGGGCATTCGGAACTAAACATCGTTTCGAATAAGTTCTCTGGGGAGACCGCTATAACTTTCCAAATCAATTGGAGACGAACGTCTCTCAACTAAGCTCCACCATCTTGATTAGCCCTGCTCTGCTTTCGGGGTAATAATTCTAACAACACTAGAAAGTTATAATTTATTTCCATTAGTTATTCTAAGGGAAATTCCGATTGATTTGGAGTCTGTCTTCCCAGAGATAACCTCGTTGGATTACCTTTTTGCTCAACCGAGCTTTCCGTTTTCCTTTCAAACTCAAAATGGCCGAAAATCCTCAAATTTCCATTTCGAATGAGATATAATCAGAGGCCTCGAAAAATTGAAGCGCTTTTAGGGCCCCGGCAAGGAGAGTTACCTCCGAGAAAGTGCTAAACATAGATAGCTCTTCTCGACCTCCTGCTTTCAAAACTGTTTATAACTAATATTTCGACCCCTCTCGGCGGAAAGACGTCACTTTCAAAGAGCAAGTCTAAATAAACCAAATCATAATCTCAAAACTCAAACTTCGAATTCAATCCTCCCTTCAAACTTACTCCCTTCAAATTTACTTGCTTCTCTGTTTTCACTTCTTTGTAGATTTCGCTCTAACAAATTTGTTCTACTTTCCGACATTAAACGAGCCTTCCTCCAAATTCGATTGAAATCAGAGAGCGACAAGAATCGTTTCTGCCTTTTATTTCTTAATGAAGGCAGACTCGTTTCTTATAGATACAAGTCGCTCGTCTTCGGTCTAACCTGCTCCCCCTTTGTGTTAAATTTAATTTTAAAACATCATTTCGAGAGCTTCGCTAATGACTGTTACACTAAAGTTTTAAATAATTCATTTTATGTCGATAATTTTGTTTATACTAACTCAGATGCTAACTTCCGCAAAGAAATATACTCTCGCCCCAATGAAAGGTTGGCTCAAGGAGGATTCGAAGAGTTAAAAACCGTTTTCAAAGCCGAGAAGACTTCTGAAAACCATAACTGCAGTCGAAAGAGTCTAATGCGTGATCTAATGCGTTTAATTGATCCTAAATTCGATGCAATCGTTAAAACCCAGTGTAATGTCTTATCAATGGTTTCTCAATTGTTTCCCCCCCCCCCGGATTATATCTTCCGGTTCTTATTCGTGCTAGAGTACTCATGAGAAAGCTGTGGTCTCAGAAGTTGGATTAGGATAGTGCGATTTCTGGTCTCGATGTCACAAATGACACCCCACGCCCACCCGAAAACTGCTGTCACAAATACACAGTGGCCTACGCCGATGACGAGACCATTCTCGTCAGCGGCCGAGGCCCAGAAGAAATCGCGCTCCACGCACAAACAATACTAGACGAGAAGACAGATTACGAGGATAAATGGCTGATTGCCACGAATCCTCAGAACACACAGATGACACTCTACGGCGCTAGAGACCACTTTATGCACAACCTACAAATCTACTCACATACACCAGACATGAACCACCTAAACCCAACAAGGCTCGAATACACTCAACGCACCAAAATCCCCGGGGTAACTTTTGACAAGACCCTCAGGTTCAATATACACCAAAACATAATACAAGCAAGAGCCTCACGAACAAACGCATCGCTGGGTAGATTCTATTCTGCGAGCAAAAAACTAAAACTACACCTATACAAAGCACTCGTGCGTCCTATTCTCACGTACGCCCCACTGTCGCTCGTAGCTGCGAGCGACACGTGGAAGCGGAAGCCTCAGCCCATTCAGAACTCTGCTCTGAAGCGCGCTTGCCGTTCGCCGTTGTACTCGAGAATGGACGCACTACTCCTCTCAGCACCTACGTTCACACCAGACTCACAAAACAAATCGAAAAACTCACCAGAGACCCACTATACACCGCGTTACACGTAAGAAGGTACGCAATGGCGCCGCGATATCCCGCAGCCCACGAACACCCGCCACATGTACCGTTCTTCGCATAACCAGTAGGCATCATGAATAACGTGTTTCCAACTGAGCAGACAGCCTCACCCTCCTGATCTGCCTCCAACCCTCGTCCAGTCCAAAACCACGTAACCAACGCTGCCACAACAACACAACGCATCGGTGTATAGCCACCGACCTATCAACTCTCGCTTCTTTTCTTAAATGTTTTCCGCAACCCTCCTCTCTGACTACCTGACCGCCTGTATCACATACAGCGATCCCTCTCTGTCCTTTCTATATACATAACGTAACGTAACGACAAACAGCCACTCTAGATAAGACGCTGGATCAAGAAACAACGATCTGAAACTCCTCGCAAACTCTTGGACTCTGGACGGGACCGTTCTGAAGCTTAAAGAAAGAATCAAACTTAAAACTCTCAAAACTCTTGGACTCGGCCGCACAAAACTTCGGAAGTGTGCGGCACCGTGAACGACTCCAACTCGCAAGTAAGTCCTTGCCCGGGTTCTCCAACCAAGGTAAGCTTTTATACCCTCTTTCTCGCATTAGTTCTGCGAGTTTCCCCGAATTCTCATCAAACTCTCTCTCTCTCTCTCTCTCTCTCTCCTCTCTCTCTCTCTCTCTCTCTCTCTCTCTCGACTAAATTCATTTAATCTTCAAACTCTTAACCTTCTATCCATTTCGAAACCATCAAACATCTCTCAAATTCTCCTTAAACTCTCAAACTACCCTTAAACTAAACTCTAAATAACGAGGGTCATTCGGAAATAAACATCGTTTTGAATAAGTTCTCTGGAGAGACCACTATAACTTTCCAAATCATTTGGAGACGAGTCTCTCAATTTAGCGCCACCACCTTGCTTAGTCGGCCCTGCTTTTGGGATAATAATTCTAACAATTAATATGATTCATTCTGGTATCAATAATCATTTTTGGTTTAAAGTACCTTAATTTACTAATAATATTACTTCAATTCTTCAACTTCAACTGATTTCCCACAAAGTAGGCTTGGCGCGCATCGAAGCCACTAAAAACTATCCATCCCCTTCAACTCCTTTCCATCCTACCATGCCCAGAGTCAACCATCATTTACCACGCCTAATTGGCGTTTCATAACGATAGGTGCCATATGCTTTAAACTCTCGTCCAGTCGAGTGTGTTGGCGATTGCGTTATGAAATGGTTCTGGTAGTTGTGTAAAGGTATTTGAAAAAGTGGAACCTGAGAAGAGCAAGAAGCTTGAACAAGGTGTTCTTTTTCTGAAAGGATGCGGCGGGCGTGTACCTCATGAGGGACTTTAGGGGGGTATTGTAGCAGTGAGTAGAAATGAAGGGGCAGCCTGAAATCCTCTTTTGAATGTTCGTTTGTGTGTATTGGTATTGACAATCGTGGTTGAGAACCACGAAGCACGCTATCGATGACTGGGGGTGTGAAGAAGCCATGACAGGAGGAGAGGATCTAAGAAAAAAAGCAAAGGGACTCATTTGGTTCGGTAGGGTAAGTTGAAGAGTCTAACGCGGGAAGGAGTCAAAGGAGAAGAGAATTCAGAATTATTATATATCTTCTACCACGGGCAGGGTTGGGTGAAAGTGGACGAAACAGAACTGGATGAGGAAACGGTCACAAATAGTTGAGAGCTGAAGGACGACAAATAACTGTAACAGTGGGTTTCATAGATAAGATGGAAACAAGGTTTCGAAAGTGATGGAGATTGGATTTGAATGAAAATGCGGTGAAATATGGGGCCGTAATTAAACTAACCACGCGTAGCGTAGAGGAATGCATACCGCCTGGTGGACGCAACATTAGAAATAGCTGCAATCTCCGATTTTAACCACATTCTTGCTAGGCCCAAAATATCAAGCTTCTTTGATGAGATAAGGCCACAGACGGAATTTGCCTTCGCCAAGGTCAAACTGCAAAAATAAAAAAAAAAACAGCAGAGAGGAGTGAGCAGAAACTAGACGGTAAACTGCAAACTTAACCAGGAACTTTAGGTAAACTGCATACTTAACTATAGAGTAATAATACTATACTTTTCAACAGCCCAGGACTACATGCTGAACTATGGTCCCCTAAATTATTTTTCTTTTATTCGTGATTTCTTCTAAATATATATATATTATTTTTTACTCACCCTTGATTCTTAACGCTTCATATCGATTTATATTCTTTCGAAAGTTAGGTGTTCTTTGATTTTTTTTCTAGCTTCTTGCATTTATCACATAAAAATCCCCGTTTCTAAATTTGCATAGAGAGGTTTGTATGCATCAGGTGAGGTTATATGGGTAATGTTTTTGAAATTAGGCCCCTAAACTTGCTATGCGCTAGGCCGCAGGAGTCGGCAGACCTTTTGGTCTTGCGTGCCAATTCCAGAAAAAAAAATCTGGTCTTGTGTGCCAATTCCATTAAAAAAAAAGAAGAATTTCTGGTCTGAGTGCCAAGTAACTATAATGCTCAATGTACATAATCTAACATGGCCAACAGACCTAAGTCGATATGACCAAAAGATACAGTAAATATTGCGTTAAACGAAATATTAAATTTTATCATTAAAAAATATGCAATTTTAATATATATACTTTTTAATGTGTTCCTCTCCTTGCTTAAAGGAGAGGGAAAAAGCTTTTCACGTGCCAAGGATAGATGCCTCGCGTGCCAGGGTTTGCCGACGCCTATGCTAGAGGTTCAGATTCTATTTATGTCTGTAAAATTAAATATCGTACATTTTCAAAAACTTTTCTCCAATTTACTTTCATGACAGTTAACAGATTGGCAATATATAATCTTACAGTTTAGATATAAGATAGAGATAGGGTGAACATGAGAAACATAAAGTGCGACAGTTGGCGAAATTCGAACCGGTAACACCGCGTCGCTGAGATAAAAACGGAGAGTGCTTTTATCCACTCGGCCACCATCAAACCACAAAAGAGTTGATTTAAACAGCTTTTAAGGCACCTCACCCACTTCTATAAGAGCATTTGCGTCGCTTAGCCCCGCAAATGGGTGTAAAGTGTAGCATGGAAACCATGATGCAACAAACATCTGGAGGTTTGTGTTCCTTCGTAGCCTCAGTGCCTGCAGGCGTATATGCGCCTATATATCTTCCATACATTTTCACTTCTATCTTCACCACCTTCGTTACACACATCTTGCAAACTTTCTGCCGATGCCTTCGTTTGTGTTCGCTTTATGTTTTAAGAAAAAAAAATCATCGCATATATTCTCTTTACCTCTGTTGGGTAAAGAGGACAGCGAATGGCGACATGGCGATATTCAAACCTCTCCCTCCGCGACGCTGAGATGAAAGGGAACGCGCGAGGCTTTATCCACTCGGCCATCCTTAAACCCCCCAAAATTCAAACCGCACTATTAAGGGGGGCATTACTAAAGTTGTCATTTGTATCGTGTCAACACTGTAAGGTTTAGCCAGTGTGGAATAGAATATTCATAACATAAAATATATTCCCGAAATTGGCTAAAGTTTGAATTTTTTTTTTTAGAAATAGAAATTTTGAAAAATCAAAGCTTTTCGTATTCTTCATTATGGGTAAGGCATTTCAACAAACGACGCATGCGCGTCTTCGGGTAGGAGTATATGGGGGAAATTGTTGTGCAAGGCCATCTTTTCATTTCACTTAACTTTTTTTCTTAAAACTTAAAGCAAAAATTAAAGGACTACGTTAAAAAAATAGCTGTAAATCTGAACTAATTCTAGGTAAGAGTTAAATGAAATTAGGATAAGCTAGAGTAGACGTGCCCTTAGTTCATTGGTGACTATGAATCTTAAAATTGCCTCAAACTCTCGACTCTCCGCGTTGCTAATTAGCTCTCAACGTTTGTGAGCGAGCGGCGGCGTTGCCAAATCGACGTTGGAAAGTCTAAATTCAATGGAAGTAGCAATTGAGAGAAGGAATAATTATATATAAATGGTTTATTGTAATTCTTACAAACTTTTCTCCAGTTTAAAATAAAGTCATATTATATAGGAAAAGAACAAAGCAATGAACACATGCACTGCGCGCGCATACATTTGATACCTTAGAGCCGAACGATTTTACATTTTAGACCTGTTTAAATGGTAATTATTAGAACGGTCGTATGCTTTGAAATGCTATGAAGTCGTTACGATGGGTGTCAAGTGCAGCATACAAAACCGTGTTGCAGCTGATATCTGAATTACTTGCATCATAACTCAAACGCCCACCGCATGGGGATCCGCCTTTATTGCAGAGGAGTCCGCAAAGTGGTGGATTGTGTAGCAGGGAAAAAAGTCCCTGCTGCACATGAAACTTGGAGGAATGGCACATCCACTCGGCTACATAGAACATGCCACAGCTGACATTAGGAGGATTACCTGCCCTCCCTCTCTCAGTCCCAAGGCCCTAACCTAACCACATTTTCAGTTTGTTATCGTGACTTTGCATCTTTCTCCTTAGAAACCTTTGCGAAAAAAATCCTCGTTGGTTTTCGCTTTAAATTTACTTTTAAATATTGGAGAGTTATCGACAGAGTTTAGAAGTAACCAGGGTTTATATGTAAAAATAAAAAATATCCGTAGAATTACGGGCCTAATTCTACATTATCTGCAGTTGATGTCGAACAGCGTCTGCTAGATGCTACCCGAAGCTTCAATTTGGCATTTCCCTTCGACGGTTTGCAGTGGTCGAGCTCAAGTGCCAAGAATATTCAAGGTTGAGACACTTGAAGTCCATCCACACTCAAAACCACCACATCAGAATTGCTACACATGCGGCCTAAATACAGCACCCGTTGATTCTTTCCCTATTATACGCAAAAAAAGATATATCAATTATGTTTTATGATGATCAATAATTATTGTTTTTAAATTTAAATTAGCAAAGTGTTCATTTATTTGTTTTTTGTCTCCCATTATTTCGTTTTCTTTTGCCTATGTTTTACACAAAATTGAAGGCGCCAAATGCCACATTCCTCTTTTTCTACAATTTTGTGGGTGCATCTTATTTTTTCCATTGTTTTTGTTTTTATTATAAATTCGTCTATTTTTTAGACAGCCGTGCAGCCAGAAGGACTCAATAAAATTATAAAACATCTACAATTTTCCTCGTATCATATTTATATATCCTCATAATAACATCGCCAGTTAATTCTCCTTCAACCTATTACGTTTTGTACCAGGCAGCTCAACTCTAGTGATAGCGTGCCAAGCCAGCCCCGTCTTGTGAGAGATCGATACAAAACGTGGCAACTTGTTCCTGCGCATGCGCCCCACGCTTATATGATGTTGTCCGCTTGTCGGTCTTTAGGGAGCTGGAAGGGATAGCCTAGGAGGGAGAAATTCCATCTGGAATGCCCGAGGGGAATGAGAATACCCTCGCGTTTGAAAGATTCTCAGTTCAATTAAGGAGTGAGGCAAGTCGATGAGGCGTTTCTTTAAAAAATAAACGAGGGCATTGCCAAATGTTTTGAACCAAGGCCTGCAAAATACGTTGGAAAGTATTATTCTATCGGATCTTACAAGACCTGCCTTCGTTGTGTAACGGGTGTATTGGTTGGGAGATAAGCGTGCTACCAAGTAGACTATTTGCCTCCGACCTTTCTAACACATTTTTACGTATAAACTTTTTCATAATATTGCAGAGATGCCAGTTATTATTTTTAATAACTGATGAAAATGGAAAGGCGCAAAACAAACTAAAAAAAACTAGAGAAATAGTGTGTGAGAATCAGTCCCGACAAGAGTGATTGTTGCATGTAATGTAGAATCTTGCTACGGGGTCCCCATCATCGATTCTCCCTGACCATGCAGATAACAAAGGAACAAAAGGTGGAACTACTTCGCGACGCGGAGCCCATCCAATACAACCAGGAAAGAGTAGTTAAATGCTGGCGAGGTGGATAACATAACCAAAATATAAAGGGTGTAGAAAACAAAACAAAATATAACCATAATATAAAGGGTGTAGAAAAAAACCCAACCTACTGGGGCCTCTCAAAGTCATAAGTTTCATCCATTGGATTGTTTTATCAGCCATCAACCAGTAGCTCGTCATATTTAGTTTATAGATATGAGGGAGGGATCCAGTGTACTTGAGGATGATCTGAAACTGGATATAAGGTCTCCAAATAAAACTCCTTCACCCTTCACCCCCCCTCCACTTCAACCCGCCCGAACAGAGAAAGGAAAACTAGAAATTGGTTTCATTCGGTGATCTCGTCGTCCTTCTGTGGTTGACAACCATACCTTAACATGAACTAATCAGTAAATCGGTGCTGTAAGAACAAGCAAAAAAAAACCCCAGTAAATAGTGGAAAAGCATAAAAAAAACAATAAACAGGACATGGTCGCATCTACAATGACGCTTATGCTTCAGGGGCCCTAACCTTGGAAGGGCCCCAAGGATGATTTGGGCCCACTACTTAAAAATTTAGGGTATCATGTACGAAATTTTTTATTTTTAATTCAATTCAATATTTTTTTCTTTTATTTAGGAAGCGAATCGGGGGGGTTTTCATCTTTTTCTTCTCGAATATAAAGCGCAATAACACTTCAGGTGTGGTTGTAATTTTTACGAAAGAACTGAAGCGGAAATTTTAAAAGTCATTTTTTCTCGAAAATAAAGCGCAATAACAGCGAGGCTGCATCACACAGAAGGTTGTAAGGAGAAATCGTTAAAGAAAGAGCAAGTGAAAATGTATCTACCTTATATTGCCTCAGATCCTCTTGCAAGCATTGAGGCAGGGAGGTCAAAATGAAAGGGGAGGGACGCGGAAAGCACACAATCCTTAAAGATGTGGGCCGCAGCGAGGTTGCCCACGCTACACCTGACAACCTTTCGCAGGTGCGTAAAAAGATGGATAAGGAAAAGAAAGATGGAGGCGTTAGAAGGAGAAAATGGTCGGAAGATTGCAGTCATGTTACCCCCCCCTCCCCCCCACACCTCCAGGCCCCGACCAGCGACGAATGGATGGAGGCTGGTTGGCGACTAGCCTGTGATATTAGCCGCCGCTCATGAATATAAATGTGAAGAGGCTTCGGTTAATTTGGGGATTATGCCCGCCCTAATTTTTTTGGATATTATATATATATATATATATATATATATATATATATATATATATATATATATGATATCACATTAACGCGATAAATATCCAGTGCAAAAAAATAATAATAAACCACTATATTTGAATCTTATTTATTTAAAAAAATAGGAATAGTTTCGGCATCATGATATCATTATCAACTGTATAATGAAATGCAAGGCAAGCGACTACAGTATATAAAGGCGAACACAAGACTAAACAAAATAAAAACGGAGGAAACAAACTGGAAAACATATTTTCGTGGATCCGGGGGTAAATTTCTACTCCCCATGAAGAACTCGTTCCGGCGGTGTATAAATGAGTTTGGCGACATTATTCGAGATGTATTTGTTGAATTTATATTGGCCTTCAGATAAATTAAAATTAGCAACTTTGTTGATGATGATTGATTCCACAACTCTCCTCTCAATATAATTGTTTGATTTATAAATAATTTTGCTTGGTTGAAATCAATTCTGTAGTCAAAATTTTGCATGTGCGCAAATTGGCTTGAGGAAATTGACCCACTTCTTATATTTTGACCACATTAATGATTTCAACTAAGCAAAATGTATTTATAAATCAAACAATTATATTGAGAGGAGAATTGCAGAATCAAGCCTATTTACGCACATGAAAAATTTTGACCACAGATTTCATTTCAAACAAGCAAAAATTATTTATATATCAAACAATTATATTGAGAGGAGAATTGCAAAATCATTCCTAGAAAGAGAAAAAACTTTTACACTGCCATATTCTAGCCCAGCTTCCCTTCCTGTAAAATACTCCCTCGATCCCTACTTTCGAGGCTGGCAGTGGTTACTGGAATACAGGTTGTATCTTCCGTCATAACTCCGAACAGGCCGAGTACTAATCGGCCCTAAGTGCACACCCAACCCGTGCTGTTGATAAGTAATGGAGCTCGACGCTCATACTCCTGTTCCTCTCGAGCAGCAAAATCTTTGGGGGGCAGATCCACTCGGAATTGGAGTCCCCTTTGTCGGTTGCGTGCGGCCACTTGTGTATATCCACGTCTCCCACCTGGAGCCAACATTCTAAACCAATTCACCCAGTTATTTCTTTGCATTTATCTTTCAAGTCCATTATTTTATCTTTGTTTGTACAGTAGCAAAGATTTTGTTTCGCCCAGTTTGATATCCAAAACCTCCTAGATAGTTGATTTAATTCTGCCAAGTGTAGCTATTGGCATAAGGAAACTAGTCACTCTTACGAGATTTATTGTAACTCATAGTTAAATTGCATCATTCGAGGCAAGGTGCAATTGCAGAGTTGCCCTGCATGCTATCCCCTATCCTTTCTGAGACATGGAAAGCAAACGGAGGTCAAACGATCTAACCTGACCTCCGACATAGAATAATACTAATATATATATATATATATATATATATATATATATATATATATATATATATATATATATATATATATATATATATATATATACCCTTATTAAACTGGTGTCAGGTTTTATAGGGTTTGGTTCTGGCTATCAGAAAAATGTAGAGAAACCATCTACTTGCATAAGCTATTTACAATTAAATTCTGTTTACATTATTTCATTGACTTTTTGAATTTATTTATTTATAAGTTGTTTTTTTTTTACTGTGTTTCACTAATTTCCCCCAGCGGAATTTCTGTTTCTTTCAGGCCCCATATACTCTGCCATATTTGAAAGATTCAGTAGGAATTGCTTTTGGGGGGGAGGTGGGTACTTTAAAGGGTAAGACGCCGAGGCCATATACTCTCAATCACAGCAAGGCTAAAATAAGGAGATAGTGATCAAATCTCGACTTTAGACGAATAAATTATTCCGAGTGAGCAAACAGAATAAAATTCGAATCGTGCGAAATATTTAGTTGTTTTTTTTTTGTGAGTTTATTTTCGGGTTAAGCAAAACCCTTTTGCACTTCCGTTAGTGCTTTTGAGTGAAATTAATCTAGTGAATTAAGATTAAATTGTGTTCGACAACTCGCTACGTTCTTTTGTTGTTGTTTTTTAATTTTTGCGTAAAAGTTTTGTGAATACGACAGCATGTCGTCTTTCGAAGTTTTCAAAGCACAAGGAGCAACAAACTGCGTCCATAAAGTTTCCTGTTTTCAAGGAAGAAGAAGATTTCGGGTCATACCTCACTCACTTCGATAAAATCTTTGAGTTGAATCATTAGGATATTGAAACCGACAGCATAGCTAAGTTGTTGCCTTTACTTAGTACCCAGCTCAGGGACATTCTCATATCGCTCCCATCAGAGGCAACCATTGATTATTCCACGTTAAAAGCCGAATTGCTTGCTGCCTATAACATGACTCCGGACTTTTATCGTGCAAAGTTCCGGCACTGTCGCATCCAACCTAACTAAACATTCCGACAGTTTGGATATTCCTTGCAGCGTATTTTTAATTTCTGGCTAGACGCGTCCAAAGTCCCCCAGGAATACAATGCTTTGGTTGACTTCGTCCTCAAAAACCAACCCTTGCCGTCACTTTCTTCAGAGATCAGATCCTTTGTGAAAGACCGGAAGTGCCTGCCATTTAAAGAATGCATCGAGGAAGCAGATGTATATGCGGCTAGTCATAATTGCTATCCAAAGGATGGAAAGAAGACTGAACCAAACTTCCCCAAAGTAAAGGCCCATAAGGCCAAATTCGTCCCTCACAACAAGGATAAGTTCATCAAAATGACTGGCCCGTCTAAGCCTAAACCCTTTTCCCTGCCCACAAACGTGAGGTCAAACCCTTCTCTTCGAATCCCCTTGTTCCGTTGTTCCCCAGGAAAACTGTCGTCTGTTACTCCTGTGGAGTAGAGGGTCATGTGAGAACTAATTGCCCTCAGAATTCTCAGTTTAGAGGCGGCTATCCCAACCAGGTGCACAATATAAGAGCCACACCTGTTCAACCGCCGTCATATCCAGAAGCACCCCTTTCTTCAAGCGAACCGAGTCCGACCGGCCACCAGATGAACTTTCTGTTTGACAAAAGTACTCCTGGAGATCTCAAATTCGAAACTGGAGCGGTGTACGGCTGTCGCATCTCAACTCTCGTGCGTGACATAAGGTGCACATGCATCGTGATATCTGACAGATTTTTTTCCACCTGTAGCCCCGAATAATGACAAGTTTGCAACAGTGCTCGATTACCTGGGGCGCGCTAACAGATTTCCCGTTGTGAAATGCTACATCGAGTGCGCCTACTTCACTGGCTGGGTTGAGGTCGTCGCAGCGTAAATCAAGTTCTGTGCCGCTTTAATTGGCCAGAGTCCGCGGGTATCCACCCCCACCCCCCAACCCCGTGGCTCAACCCGTGACCACCCGAGCTCAAGCAATTAGGGAATCGTAATCGCCCGCACATCTGGAAGCCACAGGCGCTTCAGATTGCCCAAATGTCATGAACGAGGACTTTCTGAAAAAATCAAAAAGATTGCGAAGTTCTCCGCCACTTATGGATTAAAGCGCAAAACAAGACGCGAGAGACCTTTAGGGGCAACAAAATAATGTCCTTCATTGTTAAGGATGACCTTCTTTACTGCGTGTGCTCAGCAGAAAATAGCATAGACTCCCAAGTATTATGTATGCCCGGCTCCCATGTCAGACCCATCCTTCAAACCGCCCACGATAGTCTCTTCTCAGGTCATTTTAGCCACACTAAGACGGCACAACGGGTCTTTAAATACGTCTATTGGCCAGGTGCATCGGACGAAATCCTGCGTTATTGTTGTTCGTGTGACATCTGCTAGAAGACCGCAATTAGAGGGCGAGTCAAGCCGGCACCCTTACAGAGGAGCACATTAATCTCCGAACCCTTCTCCTGAGTGTCGATTGATTTGATCGGGCCGATTCACCCACCTTCAAGTGAGGGCCATAGTTGTGTTTTAACTCTGGTCGGTTTCGCCACTAGTTTTCCCGAGGCTGTGCCACTTAAGAAGATTGATAGCACCTCTTGTGCCGAAGCACTCATCACGATTTTCTCCCCGTGTTGGGCTGCCGAAAGAGATATTGTCTTTTCGTGGCCGCCAATTTACGTCCCAATTGATGGAATATGTGGGCAAGTTGCTTATGATAAAACCGCTGTTTACGACCCTGTTCCATCCAGCTGGAAATGGGATGTGCGAAAGGTTAAATGGCAGTCTTAAAACCATTCTGAAGAAATTATGTGCCGAGCAGCCAAGAGAATGGCACATATATCTTCTGGCAGCTCTCTTTGCGTATAGAGAAATTCCCCATCGTACTTTGGGTTTCGTTGTTTGAATTACTATACGGAAGAAATCTACGAGGCCTCTTGAGCATATTGAAGAAACTATATGCGAATCAAAAAATGGATTAGGAAATCCAATCGGCGTACTCGTATCTGCTCGAATTACGACAGAGCTTGGAGAAAGGCGCCGAAAGAGCTTATCAACTACAAATCTGAAGATAGAAAATTTAAGCTAGGTGAGGAAGTCTTGTTGCTCCCACCAGAAAACAACAAATTAATGAACCAATGGAAAGGCCCCTATCAAGTGATCGATAAACGCGGACCAGTCGATTATTTGATTGAAACGCCAACAGGAAGGAAGCTTTTCCACGTAAATCAACTCAAGAAGTATCACCGACGCGCATGGGCTAACCAGATTGTGGTTATAGATAAAGAATCGTCTATGGAGTCTAATTATCCCATGGACACCCTAAATGTAGTACAAGTCGCCTGCAAAGAGCAAGGCAACGAATATCCTCTACACGTCTTGCCAGACGCACCCGAACTCTCTTCGGCCGAACTAAAGGTAAGCGAACAGCTGTCGCCTCCTCAGAAAACTTAAATGCAGTCCCTCCTGAAAAAATTCGGTGACGTCATCTCTGAAATTCCTGGTTGTGCAGCACAATTTGAACACAACATCCAATTGACCACTCAAGAACCCATCCGATCTAAGCCGTATCCGCTGCCCATACACCTGAGAGAAGCATTTAATGCTGAGGTTGACAAGTTGTTAGATTTGAAAATAATAGAGCCTTCAAAATCTAATTCTTACTCTCCTGTTGTTATGGTTAAGAAACAAGATGGATCATACCGGATGTGCATCGATTTTAGGAAATTAAATTCATTAACCGTATTCGATGCAGAGCCGATCTCCCTTATCGACCAGAATCTTCATCTCTTTGAAAAAGCCAAATTCATAACCGAGCTGGATTTGTAGAAGGATTATTATCAAATTCCACTACGAGAATAGGTCAAGAAATACACGGCTTTCTCAACTGGAAAAGGTCTGATGCAATTTCGACGACTCTCTTTTGGCCTCGTCACTGCATGCAGTAATTATAATCGGATGATAAGGATATTAGATAATATTTATGATAATATTTATGTGGCTACGAATGAGTGGAATCAGCACATGAATGCTCTACAATCACTTTTACAAAGACTTCGAGAGCATAATTTAACTATTGGTCCCAGTAGGTGTCACTTCGCCTACGATAAAATCGACTATTTAGGCTTCCGAATTGGAGATAACCAGCTGGCTCCGAAGGAGGATAAAATCTGAGCCATTATTGAAGGGCCTCTGTCCGCGACCAAGAAGCAATTAAGACCCTTTATGGGCTCCGCGTCTTTTTAAAGCGATTTATTCAGAATTTCGCCTTACTGTCCGCTCCTTTGTGCGAACTTTTGAAAAAAAAGGCTCACGAGCACCTCGTATGGAAATCGCTGCCGATTAAGAGTTTTGATCAACTCAAAGGAAAACTTGCGTCTGCACCCATATTGCGCTTGCCCAATCCCGAAGAACCATTTGACATTCGAACAGATGCAAGCAACGAGGGGATAGGCTGTATTTTAGTTCAGTACGGGGAAAATGATTAGCGTTTTCCCATCGCATATGCTAGTCGAAAATTGCTACCATGAGAAAAGAATTACGCTGTGGTTGAACGAGAGGCCCTCGCGATAATATGAGGAATTAAAAAAAATTAAATGTTTTTGGTAGGGAAAAAGTTCATAATAGAAACTGACCCTAAACCTTCATCCTACTTCCAAAATGTAAAAAATAATAATGGTCCTCTAATGCGCTGGAGTTTGTATTTTACAAGAATTCCAATTGAGGATCCTCTGTATTAAAGGCTTCCTCTTCGAACTGATACTGATTGAGAGTAATTTTTTCTAATTTTAAGATCGATTTTTTTATGTACATATGCTCATGAAATATATCTAATTAAGTTTAGGGAAGCATGTAGCCTTTTGATTTATTTTATCTGTATAGTGGATTGATTGTGTTAACATTATATTGCTTATGGACTCGAGGCAGGTGAGCCTCCTTCTTAAAGGTATTCATTGGTAATTGTGGTTATTGTCGATTATTTTCTTTTGTAATGTTAATCCTTATACATATGTACTCTCCATTCTCTATATATATTTGGAAATTTTTCCCCACGAATTTATTTCCATGCATTTTTTTTTTCTAAATTACGATGACCTATATACCACTTGTTTGGCCTAGGTAACACCTTAAGATTGAGTTATTATTGGATGTCACTTCTATCCGGAAGTTCCATCTTGAGGGGGAAGTAGATGTCAGAGAAAGAGAGAGAGAGCCACGTAGGACAGGAATGCTATGCATCAATTATAGCAGATTACCTAATTTAGTTACAGCAGTCGGGCAAAATTCGAGTTAAAAATATGTTAATGAGATCGGCTTCTTTTGAAGACACTTAACTTCCATTCGAATAAGACGTCTCATATAGCGAGTCTAATTGTAACAATGGGAGGTTCCGCGAGATGTCGTGAACTGATTAAAATTCACTTCCGGTGGCTCTGTATAAATAGTAAAGCATCGGCCTGGGCAAAATTAGTATTTTGCGAAGAGGACATGACGGATAAGGTAAGGCCTGCGGACCCTTTTTGCTGGAGGCGGAAATTAAGTTGTGGTAAATGTCAAATATTGACTAAAACATGCATTGTCCTCCGAATAATTCCAAACTTAAATAAGACCTGGCCATAACTATTGAAATACGACCCAGTGCCCTGTTCGCTTGCATTGTCCTTACGAGTGTCTATTTTGTCTTTCCGTATAGTTTCTTTCTCTCGGTCACCCATACCCCAAGAACCCGAAGACAAGAAAAGAGAAAAGAAAAAATTCTCGATGTAAGTTTCCTAGAGAGGGAAGAAACTTCTACACTGCCATATTGGAGCCCAGCTTCCCCCCGGCAAAATACTCCCTCGATCCTTACTTTCGAGGCTGGCAGTGGTTATTAGGAGACAGGTTGTATCTTCCGTCATAACTTAAAACAGGCCGAGTACTAATCAGCCCTAAGTGCAAATCCAACCCCTGCTGTTGGAGTGTAATCGAGCACGACACTCATACCCCTGCTCCTCTCGAGCAGCAAAATCTTTGGGTGGCAGATCCACCCGGAATTGGAGTCCCCTTTGTTAGTCGCATGCGGCCGCTTGTGTATACTCACGGCTCCCACCTGGAGCCAACATTATAAACCTATTCGCCCAGTTATTCCTTTGCATTTATCTTTCATGACCATTATTTTATTTTTGTTTGTACAGTAGTAAAGATTATTTTGTTTCGCCCAGTTTAATATCCTAAACCTCCTAGATAGTTGATTTAATTCTGCCAAGTGTAGCTGATGTCATAAGGAAACTAGTCGCTCTTACGAGATTTATTGCAACCATAGTTAAATTGCATTATTCGAGGCAAGGCCCCATTGCAGAGTTGCCCTGCGTGCTATCCGCTATCCTTTCCAAGACACGGAAATCAAATGGAGGTCAGGAGATCTAATCTGACCTACGACAGAAATTAAAGCATAGTTAATGTCGCTGCTAAGCGACATTCACTATTTTTCTGGTTCTTCAAACGTCCCACTGGACGCTCTGTTTCTTATTTCGTCGATCTCGGGCACGTAAGTTTCCTCTCCCTCTCCAGGGGATTTTGAGACACTCTCGTCAGCTCAGGACCATCATGTCATAGACAATAAAGCGCTGAGTGCTTCTCACCTAGTTGTCAGAAAGATCGACATATCGTATAATCGTTCCACCCATATCGTGGTGGTTTTTCTTTTCCAGACTGTCATTGTCCTCTCGTCCATCTCGTTTATATGTCGACAGGTTTTCGACCAAATTTCTCATCCTAATTTTCGAGCCACTGCAAACTTATTGCACATAGTTATTTGTGGCAGGAATAAACAAAGACGTAGCTAAATGGAGTCGCTCATGCTTGCCATATCAGCGTGCTAAAGTCCATCACCACATCAAAACACCTGTCTCCTTTTCCTCTTCTTTCGTCACGATTTGACGCTATTCACGTCGATCTAGTTGATCCTCTTCCTTGTTCCAAGGGCTATATTTATCTCTCAGCCATGATCGACCGCTTTACTCGATGTTCAGAGGCTCTTCCTATCCCTAACATTCGAGCCTCCGCCCTCACTCCAGCCTTCATCTCGTGTTAGTTTACTCGATTTGTCGTCCCTTCAACTATCATGACTGATCGTGGGAGCCAATTCGAATCACACCAATGGCAAGCTCTCATGTCAATCATATGATTTTTCGCATAGACAACACCAGCTGTCATACACTCAGTAACGACGTGATTGGATGTCTACATCGTCAGATCAAAGATAGTTTACTTTCCACTAATCCCTGTATAACTTGGTTAGACAAATTGCCCTGGATCAAGCGTGACATTCGCTCATCCTCGAAAAAGGATTTAAAATGTTCTGCGGCAAAATTATAATAAGGTACGCACCTCCGTTGATGCCAATGTCCCGCGTGACGGCGCCTTGTTAGTGTTCAAAGGCACTGTCGGTTCTTTGCCTTCCACAAGTTGTATCAATTCTCATGGCGCTCATACTCGGTTTAGGCGATTGTCGAGGAGACATCGATGGTTCCTGGACTAAAAAATAGTTAAAAAATAATTTTGTTAAAAATATATGTGTAGCCTTCTTGGAGAGGGGGAGGGGTAAATTAAAAAGGGGGGCATTAGGGAGAGCGGGAAAAAATAGCCAGTCCTGCCCAGAAATCGTATTGTACAGTTGCTCTCTTTCTCTTACGCCTCAATAAAAAAATTAAATTATAGATTATTATTAAGCAATATATTCCTAAAGCACAAACTGTTTTATATTTATTTAAAACATTCATATTCATTCATAACATATATATATATATATATATATATATATATATATATATATATATATATATATGAAATGAATAACTCACAAAGTAGCACATGAGGTTCGCAATAAATGCAATGTCCCGCAGGAAAAATGAAAAGGTGCTTCCAAGTACTTTCAAACTTTATTCAGTTCATTCTCAAGGATAACTACAAGATAAAATAATATAATGAGAGTATATATAAGCTAGTAAAAGATAAAGGGCCGCCTCTAAGACAAGAAATCACCAATGAGGAAGTAGGAGAAGGATGGGTAAATTGACATTAAGATTTAGCTATAACAGGTAGCAAGGTCAAACCGAGAGGCAAGAAAGATGCAAGAACAGAGCCAAAAAGGTTGAAACGATTAACAGATAAAGTGATAGTCTAGAGAGAGAGATTAGGAGAGATACGAGAAGTAAATTGAAACGAATGGGAAAGGGACAAGGAGAGAGGAAGAGAAATAAAATAATGTTAATAAAAATCACTGCAATAATTAAATTGACAGATCGGGTTCCCATAAAAATGAAAATTTCCATCCCCCCCTCCCCAAAAGCTAATTGCTTTAAGCATGAGTTTTTTCATTTTTTAAAGTTGATGTAATTAAGCATTTGCGGCGAAGGATTGAAATCAGCGCAACAAATTCTTCTCTCTTCCAAAATCATTTTAATTCTTAGAATCTAAAAGCTCAAGGAACATTCTATTGGTAAGCTTAGTCTTTGTTGATGTCACTCTTGAAAATACCCTTTCTACATTTGCATTGCTTATTGGTAAACTGTATAACTTTAAAGCAAATGTTGCTAAATCTCTTAATAAAGGGGTTTCCAATTGTATCTTTAGTGTTAAAAATATGACACCAAAATAATACTCCATCCCTTGGAAGTTCAGATCCAGAGGGGAAAACATCTTTCCATTGAATGTTAAGCATTTGTCTCCACTGATTTTTAGGAATATCCAATTTAGACTGGTCTGCTAGTTCTAAAGGCAGATCAGAAAAAGAGAGGACGAGCTAGATTAAGGCAAATGTTGGGTGAAAAGTTATTAATCTTTTTCAAAGTTGCATAATTTGAGGGGATTCGTTTCAGAAGTTCTTTACAACAAGTCTTGAGAAAGTTATGACACCTTCGATAGATATCCTTTAGGACTTCTGTCAGTTTATTTAAAATGACATAACCAAAGTCAACTTTTTCAATAAGCAAGTAAATATTTGTAGAATCCATATCAGCTTCGAGATTCGCCTTTTGGGAATAAATTCTTCTTCTTAGCATAGTAAGGGTAAAATCTTCAAGTTCTTTCAGTAATTTACCACGATCAGCTTGTTCACTTTGAAAGAGCAAATTGATTCGTTCAAATTCTGCTAAAATTAGCATTAAAGCTCATTTACTGGATTCAGGTACATTTTGAGGAGTTATCTTGCAAGATATTTACTATAGATTGAGGAAACAAGTTAAAAATTATGTTTTAAAGAATCCCAATTATTAAGGATTCTCTTGACGCAGTTGATTCTTCCCAGCCATTTACAGTAGTTGAAGAGAGTCGAATCAATTGTAATGGATCTTTTCTAATCTTTCGACTTGTTTATTTCTGCTACCTGTTCTTTCAGCAATTTGGTTGAAATCACTTTTTTGATTAATGTTGAGCACTTAGTTCTCTATGCAAACGCAAATACTTTGAAGCTGATGAACTGCTTTCCGCATCACTCTTTTTAAAAATTTCACTCAAGTGATCAATAGATCGTATCTTTGTATGACAAGCGACAAACACGCTAAGTTTTATTCCTAATACATTTACCTTATTACGATTTTCAAAAGAACGTCTTTATATTTCTTTTTTTTTCGACGATGATATCAGTTCAAAATTTGGGGGGTGTTTCACACAAGATTTGTGTTTAACTGAGTCAGTTTTATGCGCTCTCAATTCTGATTTACATACATTACAATACGCTTCAGTCTTGTCATTTATTTCTCCCAGCCATGTTTCAAGCATGGGATTCAAATGCCACGATATTTGGAAATGTAATTTATTCGCTTTACTCATAATGGTCACTCATCCTAATCACACTTTAATTGAAAATAAATTACACTATTAAATCACAAAAAAATAAAAATAATTGAACTAGGCCTATGCCAAAGCATTACAAGGATAATAGTTTTAAATTCAAATAAACGCTTGCGAGCATTTCCACAGCTCCACATGTGAAAACAATTTTGCATGAATCATCATGATTCGGATTAAGGCAGCATACTAATTCGCGCTTTAAAACTTTGCACTTCGCTTTACAAAACAACTGTGTCAGCATCAAATGAGATCGGACGAAAGTGAGTTGAGATACTTGAAAAACCACTAACATAAGAGCGTGAAACGTAAGACTGAACAAATCATCAAAATAATAGTAGTACGAGGATTTATGAGTCTAAAATCAAAGACCATAAAACAACCGCGTGTTGCCGTCAAAAGAAATCGGTCAAAACCAAGTCGTTACTCGCTTTCTTCAATTTCTTTTAACAAACAAAGAAGGATTAACCTGAAGCATTTCTGTATTTTAATTGAATGATTAATCACTAACATAAGAGTTTGAAACAAAAAAAAACGGACATTGTCTTAATAACTTGGGTGTTTACGAATATAAAGTCAAAGGCCACAAAAGCCCCTCCGGCGATTACGAAGCACCAAGTCGGTGGCCTCGAAAGGCCCTCAAGGGGCGGATGGATTAAAGTAATTGAAACCATAGGGTATAAAATTTAATTTATGAAACTTAAATAAAATTCTTGCATTTGAGCTAAATTCAATTTTGATGAAAATAATTTTAAATAATTAAAGAGGATCTAAAGAAACTACTTTTTAAAACACTATTGTGGTGGCAGTTGCCAAGTTGCAATTTTATCAAATGCATAGAAAAGAATCTCTATTCCAATTCTTTCCATGTTATAAATTTTACAATTTAACAACTTCAGAGTGAAGTAAATGCATTTTTCATAAGGAATATAATATATATTTTTAGGTATGGTCGAAAATCACGAAAAGTAGCACAAGTATCAAATGGAGTAGCATAAAATTCGCAAAGTAGCAGAGGCATAACAAAAGGCACAGAATTTTGAAAAGGAGCAAAAATCGCGAAAATTCGCAAGCTCTGGCTACATTGCTTCCACTCGAGGCAGATATGGGAGTGGCCGTGCAGCTATCATCGTCCAATTATCTGTTGCATGTCACCTTCTATCACTCCGAAAGGAATTTTATGTTGTTGCTGTCTTCCTTTTATTAGAAAGACAGTACACTGTATGCTCGGTTTCAGCCAATAATTTCCAGTTTCTCTATAGCTTCGCAACACCAGCCCATCTATCGTGCGATAGAGGTGGCACTTCCGTAGGGGAGACTTGGCCGTTTATAACACTGACACGGCCTGATCTTATAGTTTGCATAACATTTTCACGGTCAATGAGGCCCTAGCCTTCTTCACTTTTCTAATACTCATATCTGCTTATTCCTCTTTCTCTAGTGTTCCAACACAGTTGATTCACCCTCGAGTGGTTCCCTGGTGGTCCATTGAGTGTAATGAATGAGTTCGAGCTAAGAAGCGTGCAACTTACTGATACTACCGTACCAGTCTCTCCTAACAAAGTTCCAAATGAATCCTGCCCGAGCTATGCTCCGTCGATGCCTCAAAGAGGCTCACCGGTACTCTTGGAGGGCCTATGTGTCTAAAATCTAAAAATCCTGCTCCCATAACGACGAATGTTGCCGGTTTAGCGGTTTTGCCTGTAAGTCTGCCCCATTTTCCGCACCTGCCATTAGGGATGTCGATTCGCTATTGTTCGAAGGATGACTGGTTGCTAAGAGGCTTGTCCTCCACCTCGCCTCATTTTAAAATCCACAGAGCTCATTCTGCCCGCTCCCCATCCCACACACAATAAACGTGGATTACAATTACCTCTTCTCCATAAGAGAACTGCAATACGCCCTTTCCTTAAGTTGACCCACTGTCCATGCCCCCATTAAAATCCCGCACTACTTCATCCTACACCTCCATGTACGAGTATCAGCGCTTCACTTTCTTCTAGATCTTTACGAATATAATCGAATCTGTATTGAGGGCAGTTTCACCTATCCTTGGGGCAAGTCAGTCGTGGTGCTAGTCCTCAAGGTAAGATAAGAGGTTGGCTCTCCAACGTCTTATCTTACCGTTCCATAGACATGAAAGGCTGTTCATGCAAGATTAATGATAGAATAGTGTCCTCTTGCCTCTCGTTTCATGCCTAACCCTGTTATTTTTACCTGACTGCAAGACCTACTTCGTTTTTTCGCAATGTTTTCGACCCTCTTCTCTGCTTTAGCCACGACATCCAAGAGGCATTCTAGCAAAACTTATAACACTATCCGCCGCTCCGCTATTATTTCCAGTCTACCTTTTGTAGAACTACTCGGATTTCTGCCCACCTTCATCTCGCAATTCCTACGTGACCGTTCCTTCCAAGTTCGAGTAGGTCCCTCCTACTCAAGGCTCTTTCTGAAGTTTAAAGGCGTCCACCATGATTCTCTACTGAGCCTGCTCCTCTGCTCCTTCGTGTTGAACACGATCATCTCCTCCCTTCCCCGTTTCATTAGTAGCTCACTCTACGTTGACGACCTGGTGATCTACTACTGCGGTAGAGTTCTCTCCACGGTCACCAGACAAATCCAAGTTGCCATCACTCCGGCCGTTGAGTGGGCCGCCTCGTAGAGATTCTCTTTCTTCCTTCGCAATTCTTCCTGCATCCTCTTACACCAGCACCGCCAGCGACATGTCGATGTAGCATCGTTGTTCATGTCTTGGCTTTCCATAACGGCGAAGCAGTCGGTGAAGTTCTTTGGTCTCATCTTCGACGAGAAGCTTTCATAGAAGCGTCATATATCCTATCTCATTGCTTCCACTCTGTACACTCTCAAACTCCTGAGCAATCTTCCCTACACTATAGAGGACGTCGATCGCCGCACTTTACTCCACACCATGTACACTGCTCTGATCCAGTCTAAAGTGTGTTTATGCTGCGTGGTGGACGCCTTCGCATCTTCTTTGACCATCTGCCACATTAGGCCAATTTAAAACCGAGATCTAAGTCTAGCGTCAGGTTCTTTCCTCTCATCTCCAGTGGCTAGCATCCACACGGAGCGCGTTGTCTGGTGCCAACCCCTTAGAGAGTAGGCGTTAGTTTCTGTCTTCGAAGACACCCCTCCGCTTTCGTCAGATGCCCACATCCCCAATGTTCCCCTTGGTGTCTTCTGCCGTATCTCCTGAGGTTCCCTGGTACCTCTCAGGGCCGTAACATTACTCTACTCAGCATTCCTGTTACCTCTGCCTCCTGTTTGTCAAATCTCTTTCGCGGGTACCCCTTCAAATATGATGAACCCAGCAAGAGTCCGAAACCACCTACTAATTAGCATGTCCATAATGCCATCTATAGCTCTCAAGTTAGAGTTCCTTAGCCATGCAACTGATCACGCTCAGATCACTGCCATCTTCACATATAGAGCCCGCTCTCTCCACAGCTCATTCACTGCCATCGTGGTGGAGACGGTGCCTGTTCCTCCTCTTCCTTCCTCTCCGGCGTTCTTCATACTCAGCAGAGTTGTACGACATGCGGAAGATCATCCATATCACCTACCTACTCCCTTCCACCGTATTTGTTTTATTCACAGATTCATAATTCAATTCAGTTCGCCTTACTAATCATTCCTCGGTAGACGGAGACACAATCAGACAGTCACAGTCTTGATTCGCGCCATAAGTTCTCTCTTTTAATCTGTGACCTCAATAACTTCATCACGCTCCATTCATCATAAAGGAACTTAAATTCACCTAAGTCCACTCATTCACTTAATTCATCAAACATTTCTCAGGCTACACAGTCATAAATATTAACTCCCACGTTGATCGAGATAATTCACTTCTCATTCATGACCTCAAATCATTTTTTGTTAAAGTTTAATATTATTTTCATAATAAAATAGCGTTGAAAAGTACTTCTGGTTAAACCTGCATTAAAAGAAAGCGAATTTCAGTCTACTATCCGATTGCTGCAGAAAACTCTTGCTGCATATAATATAAACTCAACAATACTCTTTATAGGAGTTCTGGATAAGTGTCAAGTGTTCAAACCTCGTATGAACATCTCACAAAAAACTGAAGTGCCTAAAAGGCGCTCTAAAGTGGTAACCATCTTAAAAGGAACCTTTATTCTCGCTATAAAGCGGAAATCTCGGAGTGATTCTCCAATTCCCTAAACACAGATTTTTATTTTAGAATAATTTCAAATGTCTCAACTTTCCTCAACAGAAGTTCAATTGTAAATCACAGCATCACAACAACGACATACTCAATCCAACGAATTCGTGCTCAGACGCAGGCAGCACTGGCCTCCATCAAAGAGGAGCTTACATTCCTTTCACAGAAGGATGAAGTCAACTCCATGAGACCCTCAATTTCCACGTCGCGCAACTCTAACACGACGTAAACTATTTCCAACTTTTCCCCGCGGATATGGTTGTAAGACCTCTTTCTAGCAGACTTCCTAAATCGGTAAAGTGTCTGCCGTTTCAATATCAAAAATCACATCAACTACATCGGAACCCAAGCATTAGCCAAAACCGTGTAACGGTACTATGTTCCGCATTGCTCAAGGTTTAGAAGTTACTCGACCATTGTTCATTGATCATTTGTTTTTTTATCAACTTATAAGCTACGCAGAAGCGCTTCTCTATTCAACGCAGATCGATAGATCAAACGCTCGACCACTCACAATTCTCGAAGTCGCGTGAATTTGGCCATGGAAGTCGAATTCATAGATTTCGAATTAGGAAATAACTTTTTCCGAAGAAAAATTATTCCGTTTTCTCTTTCTTGCGGTTTGCTGGATTTATTTCATCATCTCCTCGCGTTCATGAGAGATAAACATTGTATATTCCCCGCGGGTTTAACTCAATTTCTCCTTTGTCCTTTGAATTCCCAATTAATTTCTCTCTCTCCTTCATAGCTCCGAACGACCAAGCGAAGCCTGCCTTAAAAGCTTGTCTATTCGAAGGAATTTTTGTTCCTCCGCGTAGACGAGTGGATAAAGACTCAGTGTGCTTGGTTACCCCAGTACGGATTTTTTCGAATTAGGAAATAACTTTTACCGAAGAAAAAAATGATTCCGTTTTCTCTTACTTGTGGTATCCTGGATATATATATATATATATATATATATATATATATATATATATATATATATATATATATATATATATATATATATATATATATATATATATATATATATATATATATATATATATATATATATATATATATATATATATATATATATATATATATATATATATATATATATTCCACACGATTGCTTCTAAGAAGCAGTAATTTTAATTATAATATAATAGATGAAACCATGAGAGACATCCTTATTGTAAACAACGTCTTGGATTACCTAATCCATCTTCAGCTTAAAAGGATAAACATGGAGTTAAATGGAAAAGAAAACTAACACAATTTAAGTAAAAATTTGAAATAGTCTGCAACAAGGTCTTTAGGAATTAAAAATTAAACACAATATAATAAAAAAAAACATAATATAAAATTATTTAAAGTCAATGATTTAATATAATAAAAAATGGCTCAATTTAAATCAAAGAGAGCGCATTATGCGTAAGTTGATCGTTGGAAATTGTTAACAAGTTTGAAGTTGTTTGGTAATTGTTATTAACGATAAAGGGTGACTGACTGGTTGTGTCGGTATTTAAAGAAGTGGCGTGTGACATTCCGATTGATCGAATGACGCTTCAAGTTGACGTGGCATCTTCACTTTATTAAAACGATAATCTCACACTACATGCTATTGTGTGTCCAATACTTTTGCGTATATATATATATATATATATATATATATATATATATATATATATATATATATATATATATATATATATATATATATATATATATATATATATATATATAGCCATAACCCTATATTTTAAGAACGAGATTTTTGAAGGTGTTTGAATAAGATTTTTTCTTTTAGTTCGGTTGTCACCTAAGTAGATTTCAATTTGGTATCAAAGTTATTTCTAATAATTCCTTTATAAGAAGAAAAAGAAGAAGAAGAAGAAGAAGAAGAAGAAGAAGAAGAAGAAGAAGAAGAAGAAGATGATGATGAAGATGAAGAAGGAGATGAAGATGAAGAAGAAGATGATGATGAAAATGATGATGAAGATGAAGAAGGAGATGAAGATGAAGAAGAAGATGATGATGAAAATGATGATGAAGATGAAAAAGGAGATGAAGAAGAAGAAGAAGAAGAAGAAGAAGAAAAGGGTGTTCAGGGTGTTAAAATAAAGAGTCTATAAAGGGGATTAAAAAAGGCGGTTAAGATTAGCAAATAAGGCCGTAGGCCACACTCCGCAGGGGTGCCTGTGTAACCAAGCTCTTCCTGTTAAGGAAGAGAACAGCGGCTTGTAATTATATATATATATATATATATATATATATATATATATATATATATATATATATATATATATATATATATATATATATATATGAATAACGTTACTGGCTGTAACGTTATTCATAAATTCCTCACGTTCCTTATTTTCGTGATTCAGTTATACATATATATATATATGGAGAAGGAGAATAGGAGAAACCACACATGGTACAAGGTTCTTTATTACTAACGTTTCGATCCTCTGGAGCTTCCTCAGATTCGGAAATCTCGAATTTAGTATGTAAATCAAAGCCAGAACAAGTATTCGGAACATGTATAATTGGGAACGTTTCGAACATTATCTATGTTCATCTTTAGCCTATAATGGAGCAAAACAATATGATTATCGAACAGGCAAGCTTAGAATGCATAAAGAAATATACTGTATATATATATATATATATATATATATATATATATATATATATATATATATATATATATATATATATATATATATATATATATATATATATATATATATATATATATATATATATATATATATATATATATATATATATATATATATATATATATGAAAACCATTCACGGTCGATCAGGTCACCAAGAAGCAGAACGACTGCGTGGTAAGCCTTCAGCCAGGACCTCTCCGAGGTCCGCTACATGTCCACGACAGAGCCCCCGGCTCACCGCGGTCGATTACAAGGACATTTTGGCCACGAAAGTCAGACCTTGGGTGAGGAAGATCACAAAAAGGGCGGACAACGTCTTTCAGTAGGACGGTGTACCGGCACATACCGACAAGACAGCGCAAGAGTGCTTGGGGGCGAACATGAATTTCTAGTCAAATAGCTTTTGGCCGCCACAGCCGCCCGACATCAATACCATCGACTACAGATTGCAGGCGCCTGTTGAGCGCAAGTCCTGCAAGGTCCGCCACAGCAACGTCGACGAGCTGAAGTCCTCCCTCCACCGCGTCTGGGCCAGCATGAGGAAGGACTTCGTCCGATACGTCTGCGCGACCTTCAGGTCTCGTCTAGGAGCGCGGGCTTGCCGCTGGTGGCGGCCACATTGATTAATATTACAATTTAAACACATTTACATTTTAAAACAACAAGAGTAGCGGCTTCGCCACTCCTCTGTACAAGAGGAGCTTGCGCTTCACAGGCAGACCTTTGTATTTTGGCCAACGTCCTTATCCAGTTTTGGCAACGGCCTATTGGTCTAAACATTTTTAAAAAGTTTCCAGTAAATATCTCCTAATTATTTTATCTTGGTCTATTTTTTCCCACATCGATGCTTATTTTCTAGGCTTAAAATCTTAAGTAATATTCCTTAAGCTTTGAGTGATACCATTTTTCTCTTCAACAACGAGCTTCACTTACATTATGAAGGCATGGGCATGGCATGGGTTCTCCTTTGCCAAAAGCTTTTGGTGTCATTATGAAGCACGGTGGCTGGAAAGATGATCTCAAATCAAACCAATTTTCTTTAAAAGATACATTGATGACTGTGTCGTGATTTTCATGCACAAAGATCCTGCTACTTTATTTCTTAATTTTATTAACTAAGAACTTCCAAAGATAAAGTTTTCTCTATGGAAACAGAAACTGAAAACAAAATCTTTTTTGAGTGTTAATTTGTTAAATCTGTACAATTAGCTTCGAACTTTAATACAACTATTTTTTATAAAACCCACAACCATCAAATTGGGTACTCATTTTTTCAGTAGCTCACCCAGTCATTTAAAGTTAACTAGCATTAAAAGTAGAATTTTCAGAGTTTACCATATTAGCTTGAACTGGTTAACTTTTCATGAAGAAATAAATTATTTAAAGGATTTCTTTCATTTCAATTATTGCTCCGATTTTATTTTTGATATGTTAGTATCTAAATTTTTCTCAAAAATAATTTAGCCACGAACCATTATAAATACTGTAACAAAGCAGAAAATCTTCCTAAGATTCTCCTATCTTGAACATTTAACATCTAAGTTCAATATATTATTTTTTTCTACTCTTACAAACCACTTCCCACAGTGCCATTTTTTTTGTTAGTAATTCTAATCCTGTTTCATTGGATTCATTTTTTTCGCCATAAGGAGTCACTCCCTGTGGGATTGCGATCCTGTGTAATTTATAATTATACATGCACGACCTGCCATATTCGTTAGGTTGGCCAAACTGGTTTGCCCCTAAAATGCACGATCTGCCATATTCGTTAGGTTGGCCAAACTGGTTTGCGCCTAAAATGCACGATCGCTAAGCACTTGGGTTTGTCTCACAGGGCTGTTGCCATTCCCATTTCCAACCCAGAAGCCTCATCCATTAGGCAACACTCTGATAATCACCAACAGCCCCTTAACCCTGAATCGTTTAACATCTTGTCATCAGCCTCAACATCTTTGGAAATGAAAATCCTAAAGTCATTGTTCATTCATAAAATTAACCTTAATTTAAATAATGATACCTTTTTAATTAAATTACTTACCGTATAACCAACCATCCAATATCGAACAGACCAACCGAACATACTTCATTATTAGTATTTTAACGTTAGTCAGTTGCTATCACAACTTAAACGATACAGGTTAGTCTCTCTTTACAATTTGTTCACATTTGTGGGGGGTTTTTTTTGGTTTTAAACATAAGAGGTCATTTTATTCTTAAATCCGTTCAGTTTGTTCTTTTTAATTTTTTACAAATTTTTATACCAAGTTATTTTGTTTGTTTGTTTTTTTCGTCTTGCCTCCTTTTTTTTTGGCAAAATTTCTTTCGATACTGTTAAGTGATTTTACGTAATGTTATGCAGAGTCGCCCCCCCAAAATTACACCGTTTTTGAGAAGCAATATCTCAGTAACCATTGCAGTTAGGAACCCGAAATAAAAACAAATAAAGATGAATCCTTTATCTATAAATACTTATTCCTTGTTAAAATCGTCTTAAAGTCGATTAGCTGACTCAATTAAACGAGTCAATTAGCCTTTAAAAAAGGCTAGAAAGCAGAAAGAAAGAACAAAACTTTGGGAGCGACGGTAACATTAGGTTAGGTTGGTAGTCAAATGAGTAAAGCCGAGCTAACTCAAGGTTGCCGTTGCTGCCCAATTATTTTTTTTCTTTCTTTCCGCTTCCTAGCAGATCAATAAAAAAAAATAAAAAACATGTTCTTTTTACATTATTTTCAAAAGCTAATTGACTCATTAAATTTCTTTAAGACGATTTTTTCCTTGCATAAGTATTTATAGAAAAAGGATTCATCTTTTTTGTTTTTATTTCAGGTCCCGAGCTGCAATGGTTATTGAGAGATTACTTCTTAAAACGGTCCAATTTGGGGGGGACAACCCTGTATTTGTTTTACACACCACTCAATATTTGCCCATTTTATTGCTTTGCCCTTTCTTGTCTCGCTTTTAATCTAAGCAATTATTTAATGTATTTTAAAACTTCTAGTGTCAATATTTTTTCTTCCCTCGTTAGTCGCTGATGATGGTCCCAGTTGAGGTCCGAAATGTCAAACTAATAAATGTTTGTAGCTATTTCCTGGGTCTTTATGTTCCTGCTACGAATCAGATTCCCAATGAACTGATCAATTACAAGAACCATATAGGAATGTAAGTATGAGAATTACTCAGAAGACAGCCAGGGACACGGCGAATTATATAATCAATCATCTCGGAGGAGCTATAAACAATGAGATTTTACATTTTAGTAATCTTGAGTGCCAAGGATATATAAACTTGCCTCTGATTTTATAGTCAACCATTTAGGCTGATACTCATTGTTGTTCTATTCTGAGAGTATATATTTTTTTTCAAAATAGATAGGAAGAAGGAAAAAGGAATATTTCTGTACCTTGCTACTCATGATACTTAAAGGAAACCCCGTATGGTGCGAGAAATGACTATATAGTGAACATTTCGTTTCATCGACATAGCTGACGAGTGGTAAAGTTATATACACCGAGATATCAACTTTTTAGGAAGGCGATCCTTTGAAATGGAACAATGGTCTTATTGTGAATGGATTCATAAATTAGCATTTATGAAACTTTGAAGTTTCCATTTCATCTGTATACTTCTGTGGCTAAAATAGGGAGAACTTATGAATAATTCTTCATTACTATTATTATATAGAGGGTTGGATGCATTATATTTTCTATTGTGGTATTTATTTAAAGACTTAACAAACAGCTGAGGTGGATAATTAATCATTTTAAACAAATATTGCTTAAAGTAACTAAATTCAAAATGTAATAGGTCGTAATTAGAACATACGAGTATATTAAAAGCACGATTCAATAATATGAAAATGGTGTTTACTTTGAATTTATGGAAGCAAAAGCTGAAATCGCTTATATACATACCATAGAATGGTGGTTTACGATAAACTGAGGTGATAAATTTATGACTAATCTTTTAACATTAACGTCCAAAAATAAAATAGAATTATCCTTCTCATGTTATGTCTTAAATTTTATATTAGAATTGCAGGAATTGAAATATTTTACGAATTTAATGGAGTCATTTAAGATCAGACACAATGACGCCTCCAGAACTCGTTCGAATGTTCATAAAACCCTGATGAAAAAGGAGGTTTCCATCTGTACTTTTATCATCCCAGATAAGATAGAAAGAAAGTTTGAACCTTGCATTTCTGCGACGAGGCTTATCGAGAACAGAAATTGTAAGATCGATTCTCATCTAAATCTCACTCGAAATATTTGATAAATTCGATTATTCCATGAATCACCAACCAAGGAATCTGAGGACTGCAGGATGATTTTTAGCTCTATCTTCACTTTCTTTACAAACTTTCTGCGCGACACATCCTCGTTGCTATTGCGTTTTAATTTCGAGAAAAACAAAGCAAAAAATAAGCATCATTATTTTGTTTCTTTCCCACCATTAAACTCGAGTTCAGATCTAACACAAAAGCCGATCCTCGTCTGTTGATCCTTTTCCACGGGTGAGTTTGTGTTTATCCCTCTTTGCATTATTTCTTTCGCGCCGAATTCGCTTCGCGGTGATCGACAGAATCCCGCCTCATCTAAACTGGTTACCGTGATTTCCTTTCGCAGTGAATCTATAATATTAATGCAACAATTTGGGTCTGCAACTTTTCAGGGAAAAACATACTCGAAATTCGAGTAGATATCAAGGATAGTTAACTCAAAGAAGTAACAACAATTGTATTTTGGAGTAAAAATTGATAGCCAACTAAAAAAAAAAGAAATTTAGTCATTATATTGGAGTTAGAAACAAAGCAACTAGAGTAGCAACCATTATACATACAGGGTGGTCCGAAAGTCTTGTCACCCCTTACCGAAAAGTAATAAGAACAGAGAAACAATATGATAATATCAAACTCATGTACTGGTTTTAGTGAATTCACTTTTATTGACAGTCACACATGGAGAAGGTCTGTCTGAACACCAAAATGCACACGATCATGTGGTATCATGCACTTAAATCAATCAGCCTCTCTTCTAAACTGTAAGAACTGTAAGAGCGCGTTTTGTCACAGCCATCTGAAATAGAAAATTAAAACAATATTTGAAATATAAAATTAGAATAATATTTACAGAGGGGGATAAAACTTTCGGACCACCCTCTAGAACAACATAAGGGTTTCAAATTTCGTTAGAATCGGCCGAATAGTTATGATGTTACTGCCAAATAATTTCCCGGCTAACCTTGGGAAGAATTTGACAATTATATTATTCGAAATAGAATGTAAAACTACATGAGGCTTTCAAATTTCGTCAAAATCGGCCGAATAGTTACAATGTAATTACAAAAACAAATAAAGCAAAACGGGGACCGACCGACCGACCAAAATAGTGAGATGTAGAGTCGCCCGCGACTTTACTCGAACGTGACTAAAAACAGGGGAAAGGGTGGAAGCCAGAGGTGAAGAACAAGTAAAAAACAGAGAGAATATTGATAAAGAATTAGTTTCACAATTCTTATTTCTGTAAATTTATATTTTATAATATAATATTGTAATATTTATATGTTCATTTCTTAAATAAGCATCGGTTAGACAAAATAATGGAAACAAAGAGTCAAATTATTTTATTATTTATTATCGAGTTGGTCCTCCTATGACTGCAATAACTGTTTTAATACGTTCAGGGATAGAGTTATACAAGTTTCGGAACACTGACCATGGAACATTTGATCCAGTACTGTAGCAAAACCTGTGTTAGCTCTTTCAGAGATGATAATAAGCTGCTCCGAAACACACCGGAGATGTTCAATTATGTCAAGATCTGGTGATTTTCGGGGCCAATTCAAGTGTTCTATATCACTGTGGTGCTCTTCGTACCAGTTTTTTTGTAGCCATTTTGAATACCAGTTTTAACCATTTTAGCTACCAGTTTTAACCATTCTAGCTGTATGAGTCAGTTCATCCTGGTCCTCAAAGATGCTAACCCCAGTGGGAATCAGTTTATACTCATTTAGAGGTAACTTAACCATTCATTTTTATTACAAGACCAAGAGAATTCCACGACAAACCATCACTCAACCGCCTCCATGTTTCACAGTTGGGGGTCAGGCAATCGGGACCAACGGCTTCTTTGGGCGTCCACCTAATTTTAATTCGTCCTAAACATGGAAAAAACATGAAAGATAAATCGTCAAAGATGACATTTTTCCACTGGCCCACTGTCCACTTATTGTAGCACTTGCACCATTTAAGCCATTTGTTAACATTGATGGGGGTAGAAAATGATTGGCAATGACAGCGCTTCCATATACTCCAACTACATTGAGCTTTGACAAACTTGTTTGGCTAATACCCGGGTTGCCAAGGTATTGGTTTAGTTCGGCATAACTTTAGTATCCGTGGTTCAGAGATTTATCGAGATAATCCTTGATAATGCTCTGCGGTCACTGTTAATGAGTTTCGCCTTCGATTCACTGAGCTAATTTTTACTTTTTTTGTTATGTCAGCATGACTTTAGCCACAGTTACTTTCGAAAAGTTAAACAACTCCGCAGTTTGTGTTAAAGAGGCCCAAATCCTTCGCGATATAAACAATTAGCTCTCTTTGGAAGTCAGAAAATTCATACATTTGGGTGCGGTGGGTGTTTTCCTGGACCCAGAAGGTGGCCGCCGAAAGGCCGTACGTCTGGCAGCAGGATGGCACCATGCTACTACATAAGCAAGAAGACTCAGTCTCAGCTGTCAGGCAATTTCTTCGACCACATCACTCCGAACATCTGGCCTCCTAACTCCTCATACTGCAGCTCCCTGGAGTATTATGTGTATCATGGAGTATTATAGAATATGGAGTAATCTAGAGTATTATGAGACTAAGTTCCCGTGCACCACCAAGGTGGAGCTTTGTCCAGAATCGCCACCATTTTCACGTGAAACAGGATGGCCTTCGAGAAGGCCTGTATCAAGTTCCGACGCCGCATGGAGGTCGTGGTTGAGGCCGACGGTAATTGCATTGAATAAAATGAATATCAAATCCTTCAAGTCTTTAACATGAAATTTTGTTAAATATATCTACATAAATGAACTATCTGTGTTATTTTCTTTTATGTTAAAGTTGGGCGACAAATTACCCATCGCACCCTATACTGATGCACAGATCTATATAAAAAAAGTCTTAGTTTGCCAGAGAGAGAGAGAGAGAGAGAGAGAGAGAGAGAGAGACGGGTAGGACGGAAAGAACCCGCGATCGGCTTCATTTTTAGGTAAATTCCGTTTGATAACACGCCCTATAACGAGCCTAATTCTAACAACGAGAGGTTCCGTGAAATGGCGTGAAGGTAAGTCTTGTAGGCTCTGATTGCTGGCTGAGTGTAGGCGGGAATTAAGTTGTGATAATTGTTAAATATTAACTAAAACATTCATTGCCCTCTGAATAATTATTGTAATAGGACCCAGTGCCCTGATCGCTTGCATTATCCTTAAGAGTGTCTATTTTGTTTCTCCTTATAGCTTCTTTCCTCGGCCTCCCAATGCCCCAAGAGCCCGAAAACAAGAAAAAAAGAAACAAACTAGAAAAGATCTCTCAAGCTAAGCATTCCTCTCCGGCAAATAATCCCTTATCCCTACTTTCGAGGCTGACTGTGGTTACTGGAATACAGGTTGTATTTTCCTTCATAACTTCGGTCGTGTGCGGCCGAGTGTGTATACTTTGATTTATCTTTCATGTCCATTATTATATTTTTTATTTATCTTTCATGTCAAATATTTTATTTTTGTTTGTACAGTAGTAAAGTTTATTTTGTTTCGCCCAGTTTGATATACAGAACCTTCTAGAGGTTGAATTAATTCTTCAAGTATAACTAGTCACTCTTAGAGATTTATTGAAACTCAAAGTTCAATTGCATTATCCGAGGCAAGGCTCAACTGCAGAGTTGCCCCGCTTGTTATCCGCCAACCGGTTCGAGACACGGAAAGCAAACGGAGGTCAGAAGATCTAACCTGACCTACGACATGGTTATTATAACAAGTACGGAATGTCTGCGTTCCATATACCGTTGCATGTGTACCATTGGGATTCTTTTTTATGTCCAAACGGTGGCGAAAATATAGGTTCCACCATGCATTTACTGAAGTGCTTCCAAACGACCTTCCTAAGCAAGTTATTCTATTTTTATTTTATTTTATAAGGAAATAAATTTTGTCCTCAGTATTGAATCTTTTGTTTACTAGCTTGAAACCGTTATTACTAGTGATCGCCCGGTTATCTAGTTCAAATTTTGATGCATAATTTATAGTAGTTAGCCCGTTTAGTATTTTAAGGACCAAAATCTGGCTACGCAGTTGCAGATATTCCAGCGAAAGTAAAGTGAGGTGCATAAGTTCCTATGCTGTCTGTAAGAAGAAGGATTTTGAAGGTGATCTTATTGAATAGGTAAGTAGCAATGGAAATTTACGGAACTAGGGAGTTTCACGCGTTCTCAACGGGCAAGAATACAGGCTGCACTACTTGGAGTGGTCGAAGAGTAGAAGCCTCTGGGAGCGGATGCGGCTGAGATTACGGGGAACGCAAAGATAGGATTAAGGATGTTTTGAGAGATAACTGACTATCATTTTTTTACACTAGGGCCAAAAAGGAAGAATCGTTTTTCAGCAAGCCACATCCCATGGAGTACACACCAGTATAATCTCAGTTTTGTCATTCTTTCATTTTCTGAAGGTTGTCCGACAGCTTTTAGGGATGATGTCCTTAGTGGATAATTGGTTTCTATTTGCCTCAAAAAAGAGGCTATGGAAAAGGAGAGAGAGATTCGCGTGTCATCAGTATAGAAATGAAATGATAGACAGAGACGAAGCATGAGAATACCTAGGAAGATAAGTGTCGTAGGTCAGGTAGAGTTCACTGACCTTCGCTTGCCCACCCTAGACGCGGGGGGAGGGGTCTCTTTTAAGTATAGGGGATATTCGAGTGTGTGTATTCCGTTGGCTGACTTATAAAATAGATCAATGGCTTTTTATGTGGTTCTGAGATTTAATAGAAATAATCTTTACTATTATACAATCAAATAACAGAATTTATACACTATGGGAAACTAATCGTTCAGCAAAGGAATTAACTTACAATGAAATGCTTCGACACGAGCTATGAGTAGCACAATATTTACCCCGACGATCAATTCCATTCACAAAACTCTTGATCGGCATTCTTATCATCCGTCTCCTGATTCATCGTTCTTGTTATTTAGTGCTCTTTAATCAGTGTTGTCGCATTGTGATCTTAGTCCTTTTTTATTAATTTCATTGTGTAAACTATAATTGTGTTTAGTTATCTTGAATTAGTTAGTGCTGTGCTCCGCATTCACTGGTAGTCTCGCTTGCAAGTACCAAACTTTATTTGTAACTCATTGCTCCTTTTGACTTCAATATTAACTTCCTTTTCACTCCATTGATTCATTTGTTGTCACGTGCTGCTCTTTGTCCTCCTTCCTGGCTAACCCTCTCCCACTCCCATGCATCGCGCCGGCGAACCCACCTCTACACCTACGCCTCGCCTGGGCGAGCCCTCCCCCACTTTCTATAAGTAAAGTTAGGGTTAAGTTTTCCCGTCTGTTGCGTTCTTCATAATTCTCGCCTTTGCCCCCTCCTTTCTCCCCCACTATGCATGATAGGGACTCATTCAACTTTCTAAATTATCGTCTTCGCCAGCTACATAAGCGAAGATAAGGGGGCTGGTATCCCCCGAACTCGCCCGACTAGGAGGGGGCAGAGACTTTCGTCGTCCCTTAGGAACCTATTTCGCCCTACCATTCTTTCTTCACCCAACACCTCCACCCCCCCACCCTACGCCCTGTGCTCATCGGCAGGCGCTGTCGGCGTCTCTTCTGAACATTAGGAGCCTGACCAATAAGTCAGAGTATGTCCATGACCTCGTTGTTCGCACTGGGGTTTCCTTCCTTGGCCTTACAGAAACCTGGCTCGAGTCTGATTCTGGTTCATGCACTGCCCTTGCAACCACTCGGGTCATTCTTTCCTGCATGTTCCTCGGAACCACCGTAGAGGGGGAGTTGCACTAATTTCCAACTCATCCTTCTCCTTGAACCTTCTCCCCACCCCCCTCTAGCCTCATGTGAGGCTCTCATTGCTGTCTCACGTGCTGTGCCTGCTCTGACTATGGTGGTCCTTTACCGCCCTCCCAGCTCGTATCCGGCCTTATTTCTCGGGGAGTTCAATAACCTACTCTCCGACCTATCCTCTACTGGTTCTCTCCTTATTCTCGGTGACTTCAATCTTCCTAGCCACAATGAGACTTTTCGTGCATTCATTGACACTATCGACCTCTTCTGTCTTACACAACATTCGTCATCTCCAACACACATACATGGTAATACCCTAGATTTAGTCATCTCGAACCTTTATATCTCTAATCTAACAGTAACTGACCTTTCTAATATGATTTCCGACCACTTTTTGGTCAAGTTTAAATTCTATATTACTTACCACCTACCTCTTCGCTCGTCCAGAGATCCTACTCCATTCTGGCGACTATCGTCAATTGATACTACTTCTTTCTTTAACGGAATTGTTTCTGCCCTACCTCCTATTGATACTACTGCTTCACCTGACCAAACCTTAAACTCTCTGCACCAATCATTACTCGCCTGCCTTGACGTGCACGCCCCCTTATCACTCCTTCTTCAAACTGTCATCACCGTGACACTTGGTTTACCATCGAACTCCTTCGTTCAAGGAGGTCCTTACGTGCTCATGAACGAGCCCTTCGAAAAGGACGCTCCCGAGGGCAGGACACGACCTCCCTCTCACTTGCCTATCGCCTTGCTACTTCGACTTATTCTTCCAAATTAAAATCAGCGCGCGTGGCTCATTCACGCAAACTTTTGTCTGAGGGCAAGAATGACCCCAGGACTATCTTCCGTCTCCTCTCTCGTCTTCCTTCGCCTAGCCCCATTTCCCCCACCTTGCCCCCCACTAACCCTTCTACTCTTTCTAAATTTTTCTCTGATAAAGTTATTAACCTTCGCGCCGTACTACCCCAGTTGTCTGAATAAGCTCATGCTGTTCTCCACGACCATACCCCATTGCCGCTTAACGTCCTCACTCGGGCATCCTCTGAGGAAGTAATTACCCTGATCTCATGCTCTAACAAATCTGGATCCCCTAAGGACGTCTTTCCACCCAAACTCTTCCAGCAAGTTCTCCCTGCTGTCCTCCCACTGATTTTTCATCTCTTTAACACTTCACTTGCCACAGAGGTGGTTCCCTCTTCCTTCAAACATGCCTCAATTCGTCCTATCCTTAAAAAAAAACACACTTTAACCCCTCTGAACCATCTAGCTATCGCCCTATCTCACAGCTTCCATTTATCTCTAAGATCTTCGAGAGAGTGGTTTTCTCTCGCCTTAATGACCATATTTTTAACTGCAATATCGATGAAATGCACCAGTCGGAGTTCAAAGCGAAGCACTCTGCTGAAACCGCTCTTCTTAATGTTTCAGATAGTTTACGTAGAGCAGCCGATAGGGGTTGTACGTCCATTTTAGTCCTCCTAGACCTCTTTTCTTCTTTCGACACCATCGACTACACTGTCCTTCTTGCAGCTGTTGCTGGCCCTCTGCAAGATAATTCTTCAACCTTTGCTAAAATTGTATTTAAAAAATATAACGCGAGAGCAACGAGGTCGTAACACGCAGAAATTTAATAAGAATAGATCTGTTTAGAAAGTAGTGAAGGTAGACGAAACGAAAATAGTGGTGTCCTGGAAGGCACACAATAGTAGGCAATGGGGCAAGAAGGGCATGGCGTTCATCTAGGTTTCCGTTCTACTGTGGACATTAGTCCTAACACACCGTTTCTTTGGGGGCACTGGGGTAAGAAAGACATACCGCTCTTTTAGGATTTAGTTGTAGAATTGGGAATGATCCTCGCTACACCATTCACTCCCTTACAGGAGATAGAAAACTTAGGGACGCTGAAAAATATCGTGCAACGGATGATTAGAGAAACAGATAGAGATAGAGACTCTTCTCTACTTTCATCTCGCGCATCTATCATCTGCAATATATCCAAAGGCTTAGTCAAACTCTATTTTACTAGATCAATTGTATAATATGAGGCATCTAGAAGCTCGATCCATTTTGAAGTGAATCTCAGATCGATTTGTCTGAGAAAGTATGCACATACATGCATGCAATTAGGTCAGAACCTGCACAACTTGCCAAAGATCAAAGATAAGTCCTTACACAACGCCATCGTACACGTAATTCACAGTCTCAATAGCTTCTTTCAAACCGTACACGTTTATATTGTCGGTCCCTTTCCAACCACGAGTGAAGGATGTAGGTAGAATCTTACTGACATTTGACGATTCACAAAATGGGTGGAAGCCAACCTCCTTAAGGATATGACAACCGAGTCTATATAAGAATTCCTTTTAAATGGTTACGTATCCATTTTGATGTACCGATACAGTCTCTGATAGCTCACTACAATTTCATTCAGTATTATTAAACCAACTAATGCATCAAACGGCAGTCGAACCAATGTATATCAACCCCTGTAACCATCGTGGGAATGTGATTTTCGAGCCTATACATCAGGCTCTAGAATCTTCTCTCTTAGCCAAAGGCGAGCTTTGCGTAATTCTCCTAAGTCAGGCAGCAACTAATCCCCATCACAAATGGCATATGTTCATTCAACAGAGAAATATTTTCCATTAATATGTTTTGTAGTATTTTATTAATTTCAATCATAGAGATAATGTCTTTCCATTGGCACACGGACGACATTCATGCTTAGGAGTGTGACTAAAACGCAATGGTACCATTCTTCTTATGATTTTTTAAATCATTTTTAACCATCATGATGATATAAGGTACAAATAATCCGCCTCTGTGACCCAATGGAATGTATCAGCTTTGTGCGCAACAAAAGGAAAAAGATCCCTCTACGAATTCGCAATTTAATTTACGATTATGCTTGGACAAATGAACATACAGTACCGTCCCAAAAAGTTCAGAGCACCTGTATATCTATTACAAAGTCTGCCATAACATTTTCCAGAGAAAATCCAAAGTTTATAAAATTGGAGTACGATAACCTATGGTATTAACTACGTATGAGTAAAGGTTATCAAATCTGGATGAATAAAACGAATTATCAGCAGATAATCAATTTACTATAAAAATTGAAATGTCCAACATGATCCGAACGACAACGAAAACAAATTCTATTAAAATAAAACGATTAAATTATTATAGGAAAACATTTATACAAGTTATAGTAATTAGTATTTAGTGTGGAGGCCTTTATTTTCGATTCTTGCCACAGGAAAGAACCGACTATTGACACTATTGAGTAATAATCTTGATCTATTCATTTAAAAATGTCGCGGATTTCTTAAACTGCTTTCGGATTCCTCGCATTAGACATCTATAATTGCATGTTGAGATTCGAAAGCAAATGGGGCAAAGAATGCTGTCTCAGTAATTCCTCGTACACGTGTGCATTCACTGTACCTCGTAAGCGTACAAGTAGCCCACGCCCCATACCATGACACTTCATCTGCCAAGCTTCATACTCCTATTGTTGCAATTAACAGACTATATTTCGCCTGCTCTACGACGAACAAACCCCCTGCCATCGGATCTAAACAAATTGAACTTATATTCGTCAATGAAGTGCACTTGGCCCCATTGGTCATTCGCCTATGTAAAGTTCGCAGTGGCAAATGCAAGATAAGCCTTCTTATTCTTCGGACTGATCAATGGCTTAGCCGCTGGTTTGCGAGCCTCAAGGTTATTTTCCCTAACAGAAGTAACAGTGTGCATCGAGACATTGATGTCCAAGATCTCACTAATCTCTCGAGATACTGCTGCAGCCATCTTGAAACGATCCTCTATAATTTGGGTAATAGCTCGAGCTTCCCTTTTTTATGTCTTTCTTGTCATATCGGTTAATTTAACAGCTTTAGATAAACCTGTTTTATCGAAAGTTCAAAGAATACTGTAGACCAGTGTTGCCAGAGCTTGCCAATTTTCCGATTTTTGCTACTTTTAAAAATCCTGTGCTACTTTTTTATGCTACTCCATTTTGATACTTGTGTTACTTTTTGCGATTTTCAACCATACCTAAAAATATATATTATTTTCCTTTTGAAAAGTGCATTTACTTCACTCTACAATTATTAAATTTTAAAATTTATAACATGGAAAGAATTGGAATAGAGATTCTTTTCTATGCATTTGATAAAATTGCAACTTGGCAACTTGCCACCGCAATAGTGTTTTAAAAAGTTGTTTCTTTAGATCCTCTTTAATTATTTAAAATTATTTTCATCAAAATTGAATTTAGCTCAAATGCAAGAATTTTATTTAAGTTTCATAAATTAAATTTTATACCCTATGGTTTCAATTACTTTAATCCATCCGCCCCTTGAGGGCCTTTCGAGGCCACCGACTTGGTGCTTCGTAATCGCCGGAGGGGCTTTTGTGGCCTTTGACTTTATATTCGTAAACACCCAAGTTATTAAGACAATGTCCGTTTTTTTTTGTTTCAAACTCTTATGTTAGTGATTAATCATTCAATTAAAATACAGAAATGCTTCAGGTTAATCCTTCTTTGTTTGTTAAAAGAAATTGAAGAAAGCGAGTAACGACTTGGTTTTGACCGATTTCTTTTGACGGCAACACGCGGTTGTTTTATGGTCTTTGATTTTAGACTCATAAATCCTCGTACTACTATTATTTTGATGATTTGTTCAGTCTTACGTTTCACGCTCTTATGTTAGTGGTTTTTCAAGTATCTCAACTCACTTTCGTCCGATCTCATTTGATGCTGACACAGTTGTTTTGTAAAGCGAAGTGCAAAGTTTTAAAGCGCGAATTAGTATGCTGCCTTAATCCGAATCATGATGATTCATGCAAAATTGTTTTCACATGTGGAGCTGTGGAAATGCTCGCAAGCGTTTATTTGAATTTAAAACTATTATCCTTGTAATGCTTTGGCATAGGCCTAGTTCAATTATTTTTATTTTTTTGTGATTTAATAGTGTAATTTATTTTCAATTAAAGTGTGATTAGGATGAGTGACCATTATGAGTAAAGCGAATAAATTACATTTCCAAATATCGTGGCATTTGAATCCCATGCTTGAAACATGGCTGGGAGAAATAAATGACAAGACTGAAGCGTATTGTAATGTATGTAAATCAGAATTGAGAGCGCATAAAACTGACTCAGTTAAACACAAATCTTGTGTGAAACACCCCCCAAATTTTGAACTGATATCATCGTCGAAAAAAAAAGAAATATAAAGACGTTCTTTTGAAAATCGTAATAAGGTAAATGTATTAGGAATAAAACTTAGCGTGTTTGTCGCTTGTCATACAAAGATACGATCTATTGATCACTTGAGTGAAATTTTTAAAAAGAGTGATGCGGAAAGCAGTTCATCAGCTTCAAAGTATTTGCGTTTGCATAGAGAACTAAGTGCTCAACATTAATCAAAAAAGTGATTTCAACCAAATTGCTGAAAGAACAGGTAGCAGAAATAAACAAGTCGAAAGATTAGAAAAGATCCATTACAATTGATTCGACTCTCTTCAACTACTGTAAATGGCTGGGAAGAATCAACTGCGTCAAGAGAATCCTTAATAATTGGGATTCTTTAAAACATAATTTTTAACTTGTTTCCTCAATCTATAGTAAATATCTTGCAAGATAACTCCTCAAAATGTACCTGAATCCAGTAAATGAGCTTTAATGCTAATTTTAGCAGAATTTGAACGAATCAATTTGCTCTTTCAAAGTGAACAAGCTGATCGTGGTAAATTACTGAAAGAACTTGAAGATTTTACCCTTACTATGCCCAAGAAGAAGAATTTATCCCAAAAATGCGAATCTCGAAGCTAATATGTATTCTACAAATATTTACTTGCTTATTGAAAAAGTTGGCACTAAAGGCAACCCGATCTTTGAGTTGGGACCTTACCAAGAGGCGATCTTGTCGTTCTTTCGGAGCTCTTATGGGTCCAGAATTCTTCTTCAGAAGATTGTAATCAGTATTTTTAACGGCATTAATGAGCCCAAATATGGTGCTTATTGATACAATATCATTAGCAACTACATATCTCCTTGCATTTCAGGCCATTGGGGTACGGAACAACAATGGTTTCACGCGTTTCCTTGGAAAGAACCATCTCTGGAATTGAAAAAGATTCAAACATTTATTTTTAACTCCCCCAAAATTACGAAGTAAATTATAATTATTTAACATCATTAATTTAACCCATATTTGTCATCATAATACCCTTTTGATCGAATAGCAAAATTCCAGGGACTGAAACTCACTTCATACAGGAACAGGACAAGAGCGCGAACAATAATTATTCATATTATGCAAATTTGAGAAAAAAGGAATGAAAACCATAAAAATATATATTAATTTCAAAACGTTTGCCCATGATTGTAAGGTCACACAGTGAGTGGACCGTAAGCAGTGCGAGACAGGATGTCAGGGCGATGTCAAAGGGTGTGCCAGTAAAGGGAAATTAGAGTCAGAGATGAGGGGTAGAGAAGTTAGGGCATAGGATCTGGTTAGGGGCTGTAATTTCTGCTTTTAAAAAATATTTTCAAGCCAGAAACCTTTTGTATTACAAACTATATATTATAATATAAAGAGAAATTTGACGTGAATGAGCACAGAGACAATCACTGCTTTTTAAGGGCAAAAACAGGAGACATTGGAATTCACGAAGGTCAAGGAAAGCAAAGGAAGACACAATGAAGGTAATCCAAACTGATAAGAGAGAAATAACACCATGGGATTTTTTTTTATTATTCTGGCAGGGTATTGAATCAGGGTCCCTTCATTGCCGGTCAGATGATTTACCATTAAGCTACCAGGCACATCAATTTAAACCCCCCCAAATTTTATCCTATCAAACCCAGTATCTCTCCAGGCTAGAAACCTCCAAGGGATTTTTATACCATATCTCTGACCTTTTCACAATTTACTAAATTAGGTTGACTGACTATTTGTAACGCTCTCACACAAAAGCAAACACATTCCAACGCACACACACATACAAAAACTTATTTGCTGCGACCTGGCCCTTTAGATTAAGACGAAAACGAACATTCATCCAAAACACGATTTATCACTCTCACACAGCCCCATGAGATTCTAGCTTATGTCATCTGCTTTGGCGAGTGGGCGACCGAGACGGACGCCAAGCTCGGGGACAGGGTGCATGGAAAATCAAATTCAGTCACTATCCTCCCTATGCGAAGACTCTTGGGGTCAATTTTGGTAGAAGAGAGAAACAGAGGGAGAGTAGCCATAAATTAGACAAGTCAGAAAGATAGAACCCGATCCTGCTTCAAGTAGCATCTCTCTCCGATCTAGCGATACCTAAGTGCTTTATACAAGACTAGTAAGTGTATTCGCCTTCAGAGGTAAGAAACAGCACCAAACTAGTGTAAAAACTCCATATTGTAAGCGATTATTATTTATCTTGTTTATTATCTGCTAACCTAATTTCTCAAGCGTTAATAAGTACCCCGAGTTTAATCTCTCAACAAACGAACTTTAAACAATGTTAAAATAACTTAGTTATAAACAAACAAACACACTTCAAACGTTAAGCGATATAATATATAATATACTGTAATCATCTATTCTAACTCTCCACAATTCCCACTATTTTATTACTCTATTAACTAGGAAGACTTTGGATGTAATTGATCTAAAGCTTTTTTTCTGGAAGAAGAGATTTTCTTTCCAAACCACATTTTATGCTACCCTTAAAACTTGGTCCTGCCTATTAAATCCATAGGTTTGTGCGCCAACAAACTTTGAAGATTTTTTTTCCTGGTACTAATTCTCGCAGTGATTATATGAATGAGTTGGGTTTGTGAAACTGGAGGTTCGGAAGATTGGTTCGTCAGTTCTCTACCTTTTCTTCGTGTATCAAATCCTTTGAACACTTGTTCCTCAAGGTTTATTTCCTTAAATTACCCCTTTCCTTCCTATCGCGTGTGAAAATATAACCACAACGTCCGACGAGTGTACTCAGGTAGTAGCGGGTTTAATTCGTAATCTAGGGGTAGTAGACTGATTACATTAAACCTTGACAAGACGAGAACTGAAATTCAAGTCAAATCTAGCCCAAATCGCGACTTTCAAACTAAATTGGCAACGGTCAATAGTCTACTTGTTGCTATCGAGGAATTAAACGATAAAATTATTAGAATTTATTTAACTTGCGATGGAGATCAAGGGAATGATTCCTTTCTCGAAAGAGAAATGTCTTCCCAAATTAATTACGAATTCGATGTCAAATTCCAAATACGCTCTTTCGGGGAAATAAGACCCCCCTCCGTAAAATCCCACCGATTCAAACACCTCCCCGCCTTTGACTTCAAACAAATTTTAGGCAGTCTTTGCCAGCCTTCCCCCACTCCTACCCCCCCCTTCCCTGCACTCCCCTGTTCAGCGAGTTTATTTTGCCGGTCTAGAAAGAATATTTCGGCTCTTTCTCGCAACACACTCAAAGATGATCAGCGGCGGGTGTTAAACCGATTTCTAAACCCTATATATAGATACCTTCTGCTCCTTACACTAAGAATAGACCTTAGAAGGTGCGAGAAGTTCAGACCTGTAAAATGTCTAGTCGACTTTGCATCTCAAAGGCCCTACATTTCTGAATCCATGGCCAATTCGTTGGGCGACAAGACAAAAGAACTACCTTCACACATTTGCACAGCCAAAATTTTAATCAGCAAACGGAACAAGCAGTTGGGAGAAATAGAGGTCGTTCTCTATTTTGGCTCTCTGAAATTGTCAGATAAATTCTTAGTCGATGCAGATTTGAACTTCGATTTCACGGTGAAGGGGGTTGAAAACGCAATAGGGATTTTATTTTCAGGAAAAATGGGGTCGTCTTCTAGGACAGGGCATAATACCATACGTTCGGTGTAAAAGATCGAATTTGCGGGGTAAAATGTCTATTGGAGTCGATATTCTCCCTCTGCTGAAGTTCAATAAAACAGCGTGTCGAGAAGGGCATTTTCTGGCGTGTGGCCAAGGGTTACTTCCAAATCGAAGCGCCAGTCAATTGGGGGTTTATTCCTAAAGAAGATTGCAGACTTCTAACTCGCTAGCATAGATCGGAGTTCAGGTGATAGCGATAATGTTCGAGTTGGAGGAAAACACCCGTTTAAGGTCTAGCTGGCTCCATAAGAGTATTTTAAGATCTACGAGCAGTTTAAAGGGGGGGGGGGGGAAGAGCGCCGGGGAAGGAAGAGGTGAAATGTCTGCAGTTAGAATGGAAAAAATATTTCTGGGGATAAACTGGACTTCCACTCGCCCTAATTATACTTCAAACTCAACTCAACTTTCTAATAGTAGTTTCTTATCTGGTGATAATCTAATGGGGGACCACAACGCAGTATCTAAGGTAGCTGCGGCAAAAGAGGGAGAAACTACCATTAAACAACCCGACGAGGTCTCATGGTTCCATGGTCCTAGGAACCGAACATACAACGCCCCCCCACAAAAAATCCCGGTTCCTAAAAGATAAAATAAATTTTAATTAAACATAAAAATCTAGAATACTTAAAGGCAACCCGAAGGGAAAAAAACCCTAACCTTTGTTTTGAACATGTCTCTTGAGGGTGCAGGGCGAAAATGAAGACTAATTTTCCTATTATCAAATGGCAAGTTAGTTATAATTATTTAAATTTTGATTATGATATTTTTGGCATCTTATATTTTTCTTTTTTTTTAATTATTATATCGTTAGGTTAGAAAAAGGATCTAAATACTAATGAAAATTAAATTTTTTAACACAAATAAATGAAATCAAAATATTTTTGCCTTGAAATAAAGTGACAACTGACCACTCATTCTTGCGATTTTCTAACTTCCCCAATTTTTGTGTTTGAATTGGTTGCTTGCATACTTCATACATCATATTTTTCTGTTCCCTAAAGAACTTTTAATTTTTTTTTTTATAAAACCCTTTTCCTATACATTTCAAAATCGATTGCATGGAATTACTTTAAAAAGGTTTCTAAACATGAAGCTGAATGCTAAACTTACAAAGTAAAATTAATGTGTACGGGTGGTACGACTTCATGGCTTATCAAATTATAGAACTAATCACGGGGAAATGAAAGCAGACGTTGATAGTGATTTGCCTGCTGTGAAAAAGCAGAAAACTCTCAAGTTTTATCAAACCAAACAACTTTATTTTCAAAATTACATTGGTTACTATGTACATAATAAGGTATTTAAAAAACTTTTGTCTGTTTTCCTAATTATAGAGTATCTTGTTTAGCAGAATTATTTATTAAATGATCTACGCTTAAAATCCAATTTAAAACTATATCGTAGCCGGGTTGATACCTAAAATTTCCATGAATATCCAGGTAAAAAAAGCTTCTAAATCGGAGTAAAATTAAAACTTATTTCAAATGTACATTATTTTTGTCAATTACCGGCATCAACACGATGCAACAGAAATTCATCCATCATTTTCATTTCCATCCTTTGATTTTTTTAATTTATGGAGTATTTATATTTACTATCTACTCGTACGTAAAGTTAGGACCGCTTTGGAAGAAAAGAAAAAAAAGTGAATTCAATAGATTCATTTGGTCTCAAAAATTGTTCCCATTTTATTAGGTAAAATAGAATCAAAATTATTTGAAATAATAAGAGTTGCTATCCAAAAATTGAGCTAATAAAGCACCTTTACCTACCTAGTTAGAGACAAATTAGGACTAGGCTGGCTTAATTAGGCCTTGGCTAATCTGTTTGGCAAGTTCTAACTTGTTCGTTCCTGTCGAAATTTGCTTCTTTATTTTCCTAGTTAATAGCCTAACAAGGCTCGCCTAGTCCTTATTTGCTGCTCAATATATATATATATATATATATATATATATATATATATATATATATATATATATATATATATATATATACTATTGAACTCCACAGCTGTGGCAGCGTTATTAATTTTTACATCCGCGAATGACATTCTTTATTCCTAGACGTCTTTCGACCGTGTTAGATCATCTTCAGGGAATGAACAGAAATGGAATTATTCAAGTTCAAGTTAATGAAAGTGATGAAATGTGTGGTAGGTTTTTCAAAGGTGTGAGGGCATCACTAGCTAACTTTCTTCTTATTGTTTGTTTAAAAAATCTTTTTTTTTCCTCCGTCAATAATATTGCTGAGCTTCTATGAGGGTCAGGTTCTTCCATTGTGTTATAAATTTTGTTTATTCTTTTAGTGGGTTCCTACGTCGTGGCTTTCGAGCCTTTGAAGTATTTTAATGCTAATTATTCTTTTCTGGTTTCATATGGGCATATTTGCCTCTTTTATTTGTACTTTATAATTTTGTTATTTATTAATTCTTTATTTTCTTCTACTTAAATTTTAGCTATGCTTGTTGTTATTACAGTCAGTTTAGCTTACTCTTTTTATTTTCGTTTACTTTGTTATTTAATTATTCAATTCTTACTTTTCATTCGAATCTTAGTTGAGCACTTCGCCTCTTTTTGTTTACATTTTTGTTATTGCTGTTACACTATTTTCTTTTTCTTATTATTACTTTAGTTAATTTTGTTGATTATTTTTTCTTCTTCTCTCCTTTTTATTTTAATTTGATTTTAGCTTGGGCACTTTGCCTCCTTTTCTTTATAGTTTTTATTGTTCTTTCTCTTTTTCTTTTTGTTAAATTTTAATTTGGCACTTCGCCTCTTTTTATTAAAGTTTATTGCCTTTTCTTTATTGTTTTACTCTGACTTGTTTCGTTTTTGTAGCATTGTTAGGTGTAGATGGGTTTTATATTTTCTCTTGCACAGTTTCTTCCGCTGAGGAAAAGAGATGTCCTTTCTACTGTGCCTTGTCTGAATTGCAGTATTTCTAGATTGTTGTTGATTGTTGGGAGTATTTCTTGTTCTACTTTGTCTCCTGTCTTTCTCCCTAGCCTCTGGATCTCCATATTGATCGGTTTAAGTCCAGTTCTATGTGTAGAACCGATTGTCGAATACGATCGATCCTTTTCGTGCCAGTTATAAGCAGTGTGGCTTGATTCTGTGCCCTCTGCATCGTCCAGTGAGAGGTACAGCTTGCCATTTGAGTGATCATGGCTAGATACACCAGGACAGAGCGTACCAAGGCCGTGTAGAGATTTCTCTTACTTGGCACGTTGAGGCTTCGGAAACGGTACAGAAGTTTCTTCAGCTCTCTTTTGGCAAGGGAGACTCAGTTGTTTACGTGGGCTTTGTATCCTGATTCGTAAAGACATAAGCCCAGGACTTTTCCCTCGTTAGAGTCTAGATAAATTTCATCCTCAACGAGGTCGTCTAATTTCCGGCGGTTCAGCGGAATTACCAAGAACTTCTGGCGGTTAGTCTTTATTTTCCACCCTTTTTCGTAACGATTGATGTTATCAATCTCGGCAGCTGTTGCCCTTGCTTGAACTCCAGCGTTCCTGATTGGACTTGGAACGATTTGTGTGATGTCATCTGCGTATTGCAGATACACCGAATCGTCCTTCAATGGAGCAGGGAGGTCTATTGTGTACACAAGGTACAACAAAGGAATCAGACGGCTGCCTTGTGGAACTCCCGCCTCGAGTTCGAATTCGGGTCCTTTGTAACCCTCGATCGTGATTTGGGCTCTCCTCTCCATGACATAGTCACAAAGGACCCTTTCCAGGATTGGGTTTAGCTGGAGGTTGAAGATCTTGAATTGTAGCCCTCTCAGTCAGACCTTATCGAAGGCTTTCTTTACACCCCGCAGCACCACGTCTACGTATTTTCGCTCAGCTTTGCTGCATGCGAGTTTTTCAGTTAGGAGGGCGAGGGCGGTCTCCGTTCTTCGTCTCCTGCAGAACACTGCTGCTGAGGATTGTGAGCTTCTAGCTCGACTAGTTGTTATTGAAGCCTGTCAGCCAGAAGCTTCTCGTAGACTTTCGCAACGAATTCCAGCAGGGCGATTGGCCTGTAATTGACCAGTTTATCAGGGAGTTTACCTCCCTTAGGTGTGAAGATTATTTTAGCAATCTTAAAACCATCAGGGAATAACCCGTGTTCAGGGAAGCGTTGTAAACAGTTGTGATTCCCTGAATGATCTGCTGTGGAGCATTTACCAAGTTGTTTTTGGTGATGCCCATCCAGCCCGATGCCCTTTGTTTAACGGTTCTCACAGTGACCATGACCTCCTCTGGTGTTATGGGACGGCCATGGCCCACCATCTCCCTGCTTCGTCTACTTGATGTTGTGGGTGCGTGCGGTGTATAATCTGATTCAGATCTTCGATCAGTTGGCTTTCGAATTCCTTGTCGAACTCTTCATTTTCTTCTGGGGTGATATTGAAGACGTTTTTCCAACAATTCCTAAATCTGTTTTCTAGAACCGCCGGGTCCTCTATATAATATTCGTTCTCTAATATTCAAGCCTTAGGTCTTCTGGTTAGTCCTTTTAGATTCTTGACTTGACGCCAGAATTGAGGCGGGTTGAGCTCGCTATCGATTTTGGCTATCAGGCTGTTCCATATTTCCTCTTGTTGGAGGTTGATAGCCTCTTTTAGCTTGGTTCTTAGGCGCCGAAGGAACGAGCTTCTTTCCCGGTTACGACCTTCCCGTCTTATCTCTTCGTACACTCCCCTGTGATCACGAGCCATCTCCCTCATTTCCTCTATCCATCTGGACTGGGGAGGTGTTTTGTATCCATTCTTGGGTATGCACTCGTGGTCCGCTTCTAGTATGGACGTAGTTATCCTCTCTAGTTCTTCATCTATCTCCTCCAAGGTTGCGTCGCTTATGTCAGCTAGTGCATATTGACTGAATCGTCTCTTGTAACATTCCCAGTTGGCTAAGGCGTAATTTTTGCAAAGAGAGACTGGAAGCTGGATCGGAGCGAGAAATATTGTGATGAGGATCGCTATGTGATTACTTGGGACTGTTGGGCCCTGCTCACTATAGTAGTTGAAGGGAAAGCCTTCACTTGTCAAGATTATGTCAGGTTTGGTTGCTGATGTAGAAGTGATATAGGTCGGAAAATCAGGCCCTATTCTTTGGATGTCTTTTCTTCTAAAATCAATTTCAGGTTTCGGCCTCTTCCGTTAGTTTTACTATAGCCCGCCGCACGGCATCTGGCATTGAGGTCGCCCCCTAAGATTGCCATTCTGCGGTGCCTAAATAGTGTGTAGAAGTTATTTATCGGGAGATCGGCTCGACGAGGGTGTGGATAGGCTGCCGTTATCACGAGGTTTCCTACCAATGTGTTGAGTATCGACCACCACATAGTCTTCGTTCAGTTCTGGTAGATGTTTGAACGAGATGTTCCCCTTGATATCTATTGCAGCACCATCAAACCTTTCCTGAGAATGATTCTTCATGACCACTCTGTAGCCCGGTATTTTAATTCGATCAGATGTAGTGTCAATGCCGTGCTCTGTTATAAGAATGATGTCGGGGTCAAGCACCCGGAATATGTTTCCATATGTCGTTGCTTTGCACTCCCATCCGTCTACGTTGAGCGTCAGGATCCTCATTCTGTTGCTTACCCTTTCCATGTTGTCTCTTTAGTGTTTCTGGGTTACGTTCTTCTCCCTCCCGTTTCTCTTCTTCCTGAACTCGGCGTTAGAAATCTGCTCGCAGGTGTTGTGATGTAGGGTCACATTCTGGCAGACCAGAGCTTCTTCTACCGTTTCAGCGTCGACTGAAACACTTTTGCTTTAATTTCGTGTAAAATTTGCCTGGGTTCCATCTCTTCGGGAAAGGGAAACTGGTTGCATGCGTAAATTTTAAGATTGATATTATCCGCACGCAATCTTTTGTTTTTCCGTTTCTTTCCCTTGGCCTTCTTTGTTTGTGGGGATTCGGTATCCGATGAGTCTGAGGACTCCAATAAACCATTAGATCAGACCCAGCATTTTCCCTGTCTTCGCTATTTTATTGTCATTGTTTAGGGGCAGGAGTTTTCACTTCGACTGCTTGTTTCTTCTCTTTCTTGTTTCCAATTTTAGGGTTGTCTTGTCCATTTGTTTGTTGGTTTGGGACCATCTGCAATTGCAGGACATCCCTAGAGGGGAAAGGGGGGTCCGGGAACCACATTTGGTCCATACCGTTTTTGGCGAGCATTTGGTTTAGGTGTTTAGCGAACGTGCCAGGGCGCGTGAGATTCATGACGTGCGTGTGAAAATGCACGTCATAATCTTTGACTAATTCTCATTCTGCAGCTTAAGGTATGTTTTTTGTGTCCACTTCTGAGAGGGCCACTTTTGCTGCTTGAGCGTAGGTTGTATTTGCTCTACGCGTTTCCTCTTGCTTCTTCGATTCATGTTAACGCACTTTTCGTAATTATTCGTGCCTGTCTTCGAATTGTGTCCCTTTTCGCTGCATTTGGAGCATGTTTTCAGTGGCTCTTTGCAGTCCTTAGTCGCGTGTTCCTCCATTTTATAGCACCTAAAACAACTGAACTGGAGGGAACTCTCCTTTATCGATCTGGTCCCCACTAACTTTGTCATTGAACATGAGCAGACCATGTTCTTTTGCCTTTTGGGCTATAGTGGTTTCAGCTAAGAATACCTTAAACACGTAAGTGTAGTCGCTCTTGTCCCTCCTGTTCTTAAATTGGCTACCTTGGCCCAGGTTTGTCGAAGCTGGATTTCCTCCTTGATCTTGTCTTTTGAGTGTTGCCCGATCCATGGGTTGAATCGCCGGCATACCACGCTCATGTGGGTCAGGATCTGTGGTGGTACGGCGGGCTGCAGCCCATTTCCCCTAAGGACCTGACCTGCCTTTTCTTTGGTGATAACCTCGATGTCCTTTTTTTTTCACAGATTGCGACATATCACGAGGCCACCTCCAGCAGTCTCATCATAGCAATGCCCAATTTGCCATACACAATCTCGAATACTTTTTCTCTGCTGGGCTTGGGCTCTCCGTCGATTGCCCGCATAGGTATCCTGCTTGTGTTATCTTGGGCCATCTCTTCGAGAGAGTGGCACCTCTGGGCTATAATGCTCTCTTATCTTTTGGTTGTGGTAACTTGATTCGAGGAAATGGTTCGTGCTGCCTTTCTTCTTGCGATGATACTCTGTGCTCGTTTAGGGTGACTCCCTCTTCTTCGTAACTCAGCATCCATGAACGTGAACTGCTAAATTGGGTGGATGAATGGGTGAACCTGGGGGACGGGGGGGGGGGGGAACTCACGGGGTGTGATTGTATGGCGGAATTTTTGTTGGTTAGCGCGGAATCAACCATCGCTAACCGGGAGTGCCGCCCCTCGCGAATTTGTGTCTCAGAACTGCATCCGGCATACATAGAGACGGGTGTTACTTCCCTCTATGGTCCTGGCAGGTCTCCCGGGATGGAGGAGTGGGGGCGCGTGCCCCCACGTCCTTTCCCGGGAGTTGCAGTTCTGCCCCTGGTCCGGGTGCCTCTAACGCCGAGTTCCACTGTGGGCAATTCCTCAAACCAGCTTTCCTTGGCGCCCCCAATTATGACTATCACAAAGAACATTATAGTTGGGACGAGGCAAGATGACAGGCAGTCCAGTTTATTTCAGCTTTGTAACTCCGTCGGGGGAGTGGGGAGGGGGGGTAGACATAAAGTCACCTAGGAGCACCTTATAAGTGTCTCTTCTCGAAAATCCCCGTGGGGAAAGTTGTTTGTTCAATGAAGTCTTCAACCGTCAGAATTATTCATTGGTCATATTAAGACAGAAAAATATAATTAGTAGGAGAAAAGTGAGAGGGTATAGTGGTGAAAGAGGTTTTGAAAATTATAGTAAAGGTGAGTTTAGTATGAGTTTGAAAGATTTTTGTTCCCTGGTGGAAGGGTATCACCAGCAAAAAAATAGGTATAACGTATAGAGTAGCATAGTAAGTTAGTTGTTAAGATCTCTGGTCATAGGGTAACACTGGCATTGTATAAATGTATACTTAGGGTTTTTGATGTCAAAGTTGGTTGTCATTTAATCCTTTGTAGTAGTTGGGTGTGAGTCCGTCACTACGGTAAGTCAAATTTAGGACTTTTGGGCGTAATTTGGGTTGTTATTTTTGAGTTTGTTATGTCAATATGGGTTGGTGTTAGGTTTCAGTAAGATTTTCTTCGCTTTACGGCTGGCCTTAGATACTACGCTCGCACTGTAGCGTAGTTGTATTTGGTAAGTGCGTGTTTTATTCTCTCTCAAATATAGCTCCGAGAGGGAAACCTGGTGGGGTCTCCCCTTCCCAGATCTTTTCTTTCGATACTCGGAGTCCGAGAGAACAATGTAAGTGTCTGTTGAGAATTTGATGAGAACTCGGAAAAGAGCCTGTTTAACTAGATCTTCTGGTATGTCAGCTGTGTAGTCCCATTTGTACTGTCCGGCCCTTAGGCCATCAACAATATCATCTGGGCCCGCCTCGTCCGGAAACTGGTCCATTTGGCAGCATATACCCTGAGGTTAATCATCCTCGAGTAGTACATGTACCTGGGTTCCCGAGTTTTCAATGACGAGGACCTACTTGGTCGACGTGACCGCGAGGCCTTTTGAGGGCGAGGCGTATGCTCCACCTTCTTGGGTCTTATAGGCTGGGCTTCCTCCCGCTCGACCCGTGAAACTGTTTGAGTTTTTTCTGTTGTGTGTGTGTCCGTGTGTTTGTTTGGAGCATTCTGCCGGGCATCCATAGCCTGTACTCGAGGATCCCGTTCAACGGCATCACTCGAACCTTGGGCTTTTTGACCACTCTTCTCGTTCTGTGGTTGGAGATTTACTCCTAGAACTTCATTCGACGGAGGGTTTGGAGGAAACCACATTTCCTCCATGCCATTTTTTACAAGCATGGTATTCAACTCCTCCGCGAAGGTACCAGGCCGGGTTAGGTTGGCAATGTGTGCATAGTAAATGCAACACATTAATTTGGTTGATTTTCGTTCTCGATAAGCAGTATTGTATGCTGTGGGGCAAAACTACTTTCTGCGACCGCTGCCTTGGCAACCTTCGCGTAGGTGGCGTTAACTTTCCTCTCTTCCTCTTTTTTGCTCTTTTCTTTTGCTGCTTTGATTTGTTCCTTTTTGACGGGACACACCATAGCCATAGTCTTATGTGGGCCACCACAATTAAGGCATTTCTGGATTGTACTGTTGCAATCACGCCAGGAATGGCCTTGTTGGGCGCACACAGAGCAGACTACAATGTCAGAGTTAGGGCAAATGGCAGTGGTGTGTTTGTTGTACTTGTAGCAACGGAAGCACATTTGCAGGTCAACAAATTCCTCCCGTTCAATCTGCTCGGGGCAGATACGGATGTTAAAAACGAGGAGGCCAGTTTCTTCTTTTTTTTTATCGCCATAGTTGTTTCTGTGAAGATTACTTTAAATACGTGGGTGTAGCTTTTGAATTTTACCACTTCGGCTACTTTCGCCCACGAGTGATTCCAAAGAATCTCCTCCGTTATCTCGTCTGTAGAGTGTTCTCCAACCCAAGAATCGAGGCGGCGGCAGATAATGCTCCTATGCGAGCATATTTGTGGTGGTGTTTGTGGCTTGAGGTTGATTTCGAGTAGGCTTTCCATGGCACGCGGGGAAGTGATGACTTCAGTGTCCACCTTCCTTGCACAAATAGCCGAATATCCATTGGGGATGTCGATGAGGCGTACGATAGCAATATTTAGTTCAGCGTAAATCTTTTCGAAAACTTACACCTGTCCCGTTTTGGCCGGTCATAAGGTTCGCAAGGTTATGCGCCTGGTCTTCATCATTCCTTCATATCGAGTAGGAAGGGAATCGAGAGGACCGAGTTTCTGGGCGTGTGTATTTGTGTGTGTTTTGGGATCCGTTATGAAAAAGGAAAAATTATGTGGAGAAGATGGAAAAAACTGTCCAAACAACTTAACCTTGAGGCAGCGAAGAAGGGCTCATTTCCTTTCCCTCAACTAGCCTTCAATGAGGCCAGTCGAGCTGAAAATAGTCACTTTCTAACGTATCACCACTGATAATAATTCTGGTCACACACAGCAATGCGGTTTGCGAAAACAAAACACCTCATTCGAATGGAAAATTCAGATCAAATTTCCAAAAACTTAACTTTACCGCACAACGTGTATGTAAGAGAGCAATCCAAGAGACAAGCGCAATCGGAATTATTCATATCATGTGTTTTAAGAGTAGATGTAGGTAGGAAATAGAGTAAGGGTGTGTGGACAGATAGTAGAAAGTAGACCAGTGGTGAAAAGAGAAAGCAGTGTGGAAGGGTGAAATGAGATGCTAGAGCCTGGTGATCAGGCCTATCGCTTTTAAGTATTTTTGGTTTTGTAGTTCCTTTGTTGTCTTTGAGTTATTTTATATATATATATATATATATATATATATATATATATATATATATATATATATAATATGGCGTTCAAGCCATTTGTCTTCAAAATCGATTAATGTCTTTGGATATGATATGCGCATTTGTTGTGGTAATAATTTCTTTATTAATTACTTTATTGTTTTGCTTAGTCTTTGTTTTTTCGTATATTTTGTAATGTGTGTAATTTGTGTTTTTTGTTTTTTCGTGGATGTCTTTTTCGGTAAATTTCGGTTTTCTTCGGTAGATTTGAGTCTTCATCGGTGAATTTGTAGTAATAGGTGAGGTTTCATAGTTTGGTTAGCTTTTTCTTAGTCAGGTTTTTTATATTGTTTTAGGGCAAAAACATTTCTATTATCATGCGTAGAACAGCAATTCTGCTCCATCAGCTAAAACCCCGGCGCAGCTTTGGAATTCCGGCGCGACTTATTCCTCTTCTATTCTGGTCAATCATTTGGACGATTTCATCGTCCAATTCACGATTAACCATTTCCAGCATATTCCTTGTCCGTTCTTCTATAACAACGTAATGGGATTTAACCCCGCCTCCCGGTGCAGCACTTCTTGGCGTCTTCTTTCTCTTCTGCGTGTACCTGTAATTAGGTACGTACATTTATTCTGCACCACTTATACTTTCCTCTTTTATGTCTTCGAGACACACGAGAGGGCAAAAGCGGGGTATAGCAGCGTTGATCTTGCAAATGCATTGTAGATCCTTTTCTTATTGCTTTGACGAAGATTTCTGAACCTATATAGAGTCTTGACTGCAGCAGTGGCCTTTGTGATTCGTTCTTGGACATGCTTCTTGTACCTGGATGAGGTAATCTTCATTCCGAGTACATTGCACTCCGTGGTGTAGGGATAGCGTCTCTACCCCCACCCTGGGGCGTAAAGTAGTTTCCTGCCTATGTGGACTACTTTAAACTTTTCCTGGTTGGTGCGGATCTTCCACCGGGCCTCGTAGTTGTTAAGATTTTCAATTTCTGCTGCTGTCATACGAGTTTGCCAAGGCGCATTCCTCCATGGACAAGTAATTATCTAGGTGAAATCATCGGCGAATTGAATGTTAAGGCAAGTGGGGCTTACATGGGCTGGGACATCCGCAGTGTAAATCAAGTAGAGAGTGGGGGACGTGCACCCACTCCTTGGAGGCCACAGTGAGCGGAAACTTTGGTCGGTCCGTACACCCTAAACTGATGTACACCGCTCTCTCCATTACATAGTCACAAGGGGTTCTTTCTAAATTTTCACTTAGGCCCTGTGGTACGATCTTGTATTGCATTCCTCGTTCTCACACCTCATCAAACGCCTTTGATACATCCCGACAAACAATGTCTACGTAACTCTTTTCCCATTTTGCTTGGGCTAGCTTTTCCGTGATGACATTAATCGCCATCTCCGTACTTCGCTTCCTCCTAAACCCGAATTGATATGGGTTGAAGATGGTGTTCTCCTCTTGGTGAGACAGCAGTCTTTTGTTGAGGATCTTCTCAAAGAGCTTCCCGCCAAATTCTAGAAGTGAAATTGGCCGATAGCTCTCCTTCAACGTTGGGTTCTTTCCGTGCTTAGGCAAGAAAATCATTTTAGCCGTTTTATAATCATATAGAAAGTATCCCGTGTTCAGACAGGCGTTATATATTTTTCTCATCCCTTCGAAGACATTGGCTGGTGCCTTTTCAAAGTTAAGCTTTGTAAGCTCCGATTGTCCTGAGGCTTTTTGTTGGAATGAGCGGAGCGCGCCTGTGGAGGATTCCCCTTTGAGTAATATTATTCCTCACCTTCTAAGACAGTATTTATTTATGGAGAGAAAACGAGCCGTTACTCCCCCCCATCCTTTCCGACCTCTCCCTCGTTTGACTTGCCGCCAGGTTCCCGTGAAGTTCACACCAAGGCTTCTTCGCCCCCCGGGTCGGGAGACTGATTTGTAGCCTCGCCGTGAACCGCGTTTATGGCCACTGTCCCCCGTCTGGCTACTGATCCCAGCTGTTGACACTTTCTCGTAAGGCTGCGCATAATTCATCAGGCCGATAACGAGGATTAAGGTTTCAATCTCTCTCGCTGTTTTTAATAGCTCCGGGTATATATATATACCCCCGCTCCAGGCTGACGGACAGATTTGGTTAGACGATACCTTCCCGAAAGGAGTGCACTTTAACGAGCTCTCTCCCAAGAAGTGTGAGTGGCGGTCGCAAGCCACTGAAGAGCTGGACATCAGCCCCCGTGTCTTCGGGTTGAGGAGAAGAGTCTCGTGAGGCAACGTCAGCCTTTCTCATTCGCCTTCGGATCAAGGATTGGAGAAGCCCTTCCCCGAAGTTCTTCTGGTGACCTTTTACGACAAGAGGCCCATTAGTTCGCTCAAGCCGATTGTAGGTATATATATACCCCCGCTCCAGGCTGACGGACAGATTTGGTTAGACGATACCTTCCCGAAAGGAGTGCACTTTAACGAGCTCTCTCCCAAGAAGTGTGAATGACGGCCACAAGCCACTGAAGAGCTAGATATCACCCCCCGTGTCTTCGGGTTGAGGAGAAGAGTCTCGTGAGGCAACGTCAGCCTTTCTCATTCGCCTTCGGATCAAGGATTGGAGAAGCCCTTCCCCGAAGTTCTTCTGGTGACCTTTTACGACAAGAGGCCCATTAGTTCGCTCAAGCCGATTGTGGAGAAGTCATCTCCCCTCCCCCCCCCCTTCGAAGTTCGTTCGGTGGCCCCCTGAGGACAGGAGGTCCGCATCTCGCAAACGCGAGTCTGAGAAAAGTACCCCCACCCGCAGTGGGTTTCGTGGTTATCCCCCCGTGAGTAATCAAGGTCACTCTAGGGTAAGGTGGGGGCAAATAGGGGGCTATTTTCCCCCACCTTAACCTAGATTTCAAAGGAAGTAAATCATCATCCCCCATAATAACCATTCCCTAACTACGGTTATCTAACTAGTATTTGGAACTTAAGTCCATCTCACTTTATGTACCATTTATATTTATTGTTGTCCCCTTTTAGTCGTGTGTATTAAAAGTCTATTTTTGTCATTGTGTTTGTTATATTCCTTGGTTCAGCAGCTGCCGCTATCTATTAAATCGCACTCTTAGAAACAATAACAGTTGTCACCTTGCTTGGCCTACCTTAGTGCCTGTGTGCGCATATTCACGTACACTTGGCCATACCTCGACATAAATATATTTGGCGTCAGGCTCTGGGGTCTTTCCTAAAGATATTTAGCGTCAGGTTTTGGGGTTTTTCCCACCTGATTTTTGAAGCAGTAAGTTCAATGGTTAGCAGCTATATTACCAAGAATATTTTAACAATAATATTTTAGGATAATTTTTCTTTTATTATCGGGTAACAACAAATTTGTAAGCACATTCTTGTGTGTTGTGTCCACAGTTTTTATAATTCCTTAAAAGAGAAAAGAAAACTAAGCGATAATACTAACCGTCTTTTTGTGTGTTGTGAGTAAGTTAGTAAGTTAGTTATTTTTTTGTGTGAGTTTGCCCGATCTTTGCTAGGAATTTTAATAATTTTTTTTAGTAGAAATTATATTTGTTTGGATAAAGCTTCAATAGCTCTGGCAGCTTTTTCGTTGTGCAAGGCCGGAATTAGCATATCCAGGATGTCGTCATTCGATCGTTTTCATAAACAAGGGCAGATCCTAGGATTATCTGGGAAAGATTTAATCGCTTACATCCAGGAAGAGCAACGTAGCGAACTCGAAGATCGAAGAACACAGAGATCAGAAGAAAAAAGAAGAGCACAGAGAAAAGCAGAAGAAGCTCAAAGGCAGACACAAAAAAAGACTAATACGGATGAAAAGGTAAACAGATGAAAGGAAAATACTAATGGACAGATGAATAGAAGAAAGAAAAATACATACGAAAAGAATAGTAGACGAAACAAGAATACAGTGTAAAATAGAAACAGAAGAAAGAAGAATCCCGAGGGAAAGTAAAACAAAGGAAAGAATAATAAAGTTGAAAAGAGAAGCAGAAGAAATAATAATGAAGATAGAAAGAGAAACCAAAGAAAGAAGAATAAAGATAAAAGAGAAGACGAAAAAAAGAAGACAGATGGAAAGAGAGGCCGAATAAAGAAGAATAAAGATAGGAAGAGAAGTAGAAGAAAGGAGAATACAGATGGAAAGAGAACTAGCACAAGCAGCTAAGAGAGCCTCGCATCTTACCCCTCTGGATCACCCAGAATATGAAGAGCTTAATTCCAAGCCTTCGCGACCGCGCAAAAAGAAGATCCGTCTTTCAGTCCCTATGCGAAAAAGAAAGGAAGAAGGAGACTGAAACGGTGTGAGTCGATCGGAAGATCGAACACACTGTGAAGGACGCGTTAGTATACCGTTCTTCTGTTGAGCCGGAGAACCCTCCGACCAACGCGTTGTGTGCCGAGAACGAAGATCCAATCCGTTCTAAAGATGGCTCAAGGTGGCTTAATGCCCGGACACTTCGGCCATGTCAAAACGACACCGCGGGTTTTTAAATATTTCTTTCGGCCAGAAACGGCCAAAGGAATTATCGACTTCTTCAAGTCCTTTTGACCTTTGCCAGAAGGTCACTTCCAACGGGCGTGTAGCCCCCGGTCCCCTTTAAAAGATCCCGAGAGTGCCCGGGCACTTCACCCGGGTCCCAATCGGCCTAATAAGCCAAATTCGTCCCCCGTCTAGTAAGGAAAATATCTACTCCGTTGAACCCGTGTGTCTGGCCCATACAGTCCGCGTAGGAGCAGATAATAAGTATCCCCTGCCGTCTTTCCTTTCCTCTAAAGCGGAGCCTCACTCCGACTTAAAGGTAAACCCCAATCTCGCACCTATTGAGAGGGCTCAATTCCTTGCCTTATTGGAAGGTTTTCCCTTGTCATTAAATCATCGCGTTGGGCCGAATTGTGCTACCATAGCCGCGCCCCTTAACGACATGCATAAAAGAACGGCCCCCCCGTCTCTGTCAATTGGACTTCTTCCGCGGAAGATTGCTTCCGCCAGTTAAAGGACAAGTTAATCTCTGCCCCTAGGTGCAGATTACCAAATCACTCTAAAACATTCGGTCTTCATACCGAGGCATCTCAAGATGGCCTAGTCTGTGCTCTCGTCCAATATGACGACGATGGAGTGGGATATCCTGTATGGTATGCTAGCAGGAAGTTGTCCCATAGCCAAAAGGCGTATGCCACCAAAGTGCTTGAAGCGTTAGCCATAGTGTGGTATATTTGTAGTGTCGTGGTGTGACATTATATTATATCAATACCATATTATATCTATGGGGGAGGGACTAATAACTTAAAGGCGAACCGAAAAGGAACGGAACGCCACGAGTTAGGACGCGCGGATCAGCGAGAAAAGAGTGCAAAACGAGGTCAGGTAAAATTTGGGCAATGGCAAAGCTCAAGGTTATTTAAAGAGGCATGTACAAAAATATAATTTTATTTACATAAAAATAAGAGAATTAATGGGCAAAATTACATTGGTAAACGAGGGGGAAATTGCTGAGTTATGCATCAGACTATGAAGTTAAAAATTAATGTATTACAGAAGGAAACTATTCAAATGGGGAGGATTAACTCAATTGGGTTGCTGAATAGGGAGAGGGGTTGGCTTACGGAGGATTCCGGGTGAGACGTCGGGGTAAGGCTTCACGGATGTCTCCTGCACGTGAGGCGAGGGCACTCAGAACTTCTGAGCGGGAACTTAAAGTGATGACGGTTCTCCAAAAGGTGGGGGGGGGGGCGGTAACTTCCGGTCCAGGAAAGAGTATTTCAGCCACCCGAAAACGAGGGGCGAACGAGGAGGGCTTCGACAGGAGTTGATGAGTGAATTCGGAAAAATCGCTCGGTTGCGATTGTCAAAATGGAATTACCTCACTAGCTGGGGCTAATTCCAACACACAAATAGTTCAGCCGTTACTTTGCTTTGTTGTTAGCACCTGACTTGGAACTAGGGGAATCATCTTGGGTCCGGGCGAGACTCCTCAACTCTGTGTCTCCCACATGGAGGACGAGCCCTATATATATTCGAGGCTTCCCCCGCGGGGGTGGGGGAAACAGCGCTTCTCTCGAATGGCCTCGAATCTTCACGCCGAGGCGATTCTAACCCGCGTAAAGGTGGTCATTGGCGGACGCGGTTCGAGGCTACCACTTGTGGATGGGAAGGGGGGAATGCTTACTAATTTAAGCTTAACCAAATTCTAGAATTTTCTTTAGCGCATGGACGTCACTTCCGTGCTGAAAAAGAAATTCCACGTGGAATTCTCCCACATGTAGGTTTAGGATGTATGACAAAGGCACCGACAACTGCCTAGCCGATAGCTTGGGTAAGAACTCTATAGAAGACCCCCCCCCCTCCTCCCACAACCTGAGTGTACAGTAAAATTCGCATTTGATTCATTTTTTTTTTTGTAAATACTTTTTTTTTTTTTTTGCTTTGTTGCTGTTGTATGTGCGTAGGTATAAATTAAATTATTGGTTGTTACACCTATGTAAATCCCGTGTAGTGTTATGTTATTGTTTTTTTGTTGGTAAACATTAAATTTGTAATTTTATAAGTACCCCTCTTAATGAATTTATTGTACACATTTTTTTCGCTCTAAGTGTCTTCGCTGTAAAAATGTCTTTGGATAGGGAGGAGTGTGGAGGAATCCTCTTTGATTAATATTATTCCCCCACCTTCTAAGAGTATTTATGGAGAGAAAACGAGCCGTTACTCCCCCCCCCTGCCCCTTCTGACCTCTCCCTCGTTTGACTCGTCGCCAGGTTCATGTGAAATTCACACCAAAGCTTTCTCCCGGTCGTCTCCCCCCTCCCTCCCACCCTCATCGGGTCGGAAGACTGATTTGTAGCCTCGCCGTGAACCGCGTTTATGGCCACTGTCGCCCGTCTGACTACTGATCCCAGCCGTTGACACTTTCTCGCAAGGAGGCACTCGATTCATCACGTCGATAACGAGGGTTAAGAAGGTTTCAATCTCTTTCTATGTTTTTAATAGCTCCGGGTATATATTCCCCCGCTCTAGGCTGACGGACAGATTTTGTTAGACGAGACTTCCCCGAAAGGAGTGCACTTCAACGAGCTCTCTCCCAAGAAGTGTGAGTGACGGTCGCAAGCCACTGAAGAGCTGAACATCACCCCCCGTGTCTTCGGGTTGAGGAGAAGAGTCTCGTGAGGCAACGTCAGCCTTTCTCATTCGCCTTCAGATCAAGGATTGGATAAGCCCTCCCCCGAAGTTCTTATGGTGACCTGTTACGACAAGAAGCCCATTAGATCGCTCAACCCGAGTGTGGAGAAGTCATCTCCTCGCCCCCTTCGAAGTTCGTTCGGTGACCCCCTGAGGACAGGAGACCCGTATCTGGTAACCTCTTACGACAAGAGGCCCATTGGCTCGCTCAACCGAGTGTGGAGAAGTCATCTCCTCCGCCCCTCTTCGAAGTTCGTTCGGTGACCCCCTGGGGACAGGAGGTCCGCATCTCGCAAACGCGAGTCAGAGAAGAGTAGCCCCACCTGCAGTGGGTTCCGTGGCTACCCCCCGTGAGTAATCAAGGTCACTCTAGGGTAAGGTGGGGGCAAATAGGGGGCTATTTGCCCCCACCTTACCCCAGAGTTCAAAGGAAGTAGATCATCCATTACTCTCAATCCCCATAATAACCATTCCCTAACTACGGTTATCTTACTAGTATTTGGAACTTAATTAAGTCCATCTCACTTTATGTACCATTTATATTTATTGTTGTCCCCTTTTAGTCGTGTGTATTAAAAGTCTATTTTTGTCATTGTGTTTGTTATATTCCTTGGTTCAGCAGCTGCCGCTATCTATTAAATCGCACTCTTAGAAACAATAACAGTTGTCGCCTTGCTTGGCCTACTTTAGTGCCTGTGTGCGCATATTCACGTACACTTGGCCATACTTCGACAGCGCCGAGTAGTTCTTCTTCGGTAATCTCGGCGTCTCCGTCGCGCTGTCTATCCACCTGGTGATAAGGGTGCGTCTTGTGTATTGGTTATTTAAGCTCGTCGATGATGTTGCTTTCATACTCTAGGTCAGTCTTCGTTTTCCTCTTCAGTTATATTGAAGAGCTTTTCCCAATAACCGGAATATCTCTTCAATTCTTCTTTCTTCCGTTTGGATGTTTCCATCTTCCTTTTGTAGCTCGATCTTCTGCTTCTTGTTCCCACTCGATCCTTTGAGATTTCGGATCTTTTTCCAAAAATCTTTGGGAGTCGTTTCGTGATCGAGGCTATCGATCGTGTCCTCCAAATTTCTACACTGTTGTTTGAGGATCAACTGGTTCAGTTCTTCTTTGACTTCTTTACTTCGCTGCATTGAGTGAACTGACTCATTCGAGATGTTGATTTCATACAATAACTTCAGCGCACGGTATAATTCCTTCATATATTCAGTCCATCTGTAGGTAGAGATGGTCATATACTCGGATTTAGGGATACAAGTCCTATCTGCGTTGATGAGATGGTTAGTGAGGTCGTCGAGTACCTCGTCAATCTCCTTGAGAATTGCCTCGTCCAAGTTGGGCGGATCGTAGCCCTCGAGAAGGCGCCCGTACCGTGTCCAGTCTGCTCTTTTGTAGTTCTTTCTGACTACAGCTGGAACTTGTATAGGGTTCCTGTTGATAGCGAGTAGGATCCCTATATGGTCACATGGTACCTGGACTGGTTCCATGTAGTAATTGAACGGCAGCTGACGATTCGCCAGACAGATGTCTGGTTTTGTGGCACCTCCTGCTCTGACATAGGTGGGGAAGTCGGGGCCTATTCGCTGGGCAATATTTCTGTCCAGCAACAGGTCCAGGCTTCTTCCTATACCATTGAAGGTCCTGTAACCGGATTCTCGGCATCTGGTGTTCAGATCCCCCATTAATATAGTGTGGGCTCTTCTGCCAAATAGGCCAGTGGGAGTGTGAATTGGTAACACGTCTCTCCTTAGCGGTTGATATCCGGTAGCAATGACCAACTTTCCTAAGTCGAGTTCGACCTCAATCGCGAGTTAGGATTCTTCTAAATTTCTTATTTCCTTGTATTTAATCCCTTTATTGCAATAGCGGCTCCATCGAACCGCTCCTGCGAATAATTTGTGATTAACACATCGTACTTCCAGATTTTCATTTCTGCACTACGCGTGTCGATCCCGTGTTCTGAAATTAAGATGATGTCTGCATCAATTTCCCTGAATACATTTCCGTAAAGAATTCCTTTCGTCGTCCAGCCGTTGGTATTAATTTCCAGTATCTTTAGTGCGTTCCGTAACATGGCGAATTGTTTTTACCTATGTTTTTTCTTATTCTTCTTCTTCTTGGGGGCTGGCTGGGCGGTTTTACTTGGCCCAGGGTTTCCCTTTTTCGGAGGGAGACTTGAGGTTTTGGACCTGCTCTTCGTAGCTCGTGTACGGGTGCAGGTGCCCTCTTCGTTGTCAGAAGAGGAGGATCCCTCCTCACTTTCAGCCTTTGCTTATTCATCGTCCTCTTCGGATTACTCCGATGAGGGAGCTTCAATAATCTTCTCCAGTCCTGACTTGACGCTATTATTCTTTATGACTGAGTCCTTGGATGCCTTGGAGCACTCGTGGTCTTCAGGCATAATTACTGAAGGGAGATCATTCGCCAGGTTTTACTGCATTTGCCACATTTGCGTGGGTAATGTAGATTAATATTTTTGCACTCAAATCTCCCGTCATATTCATCTGCGCAAGTAAAGATGCAGGCTTTATTTCCACATTCTTCTTGGCGGCGTTCGCGTATGTAGTTTCTTTGGCTTTCCTCTCTTCTTCCTTTCTTTTAACAATTTCGCGGCGCTTGGGGCAGTTCAGGGCCATGGTCGTGTGTTCCCTTTTGCAATTTAGGCACCTCTTCTTGGTGCTCTTGCATTTGTCAAATCGGTGCCCTTCTGTGGCGCATTCACTGCACCACAGTTTGTTTTTGTCTGGGCATGTCGTTGTCGTGTGATCTTCGAGTTTGTAGCATACAAAACACATTTGCATGCTATTAATTTTTTCCTGATGTATATTTTCGCCTGGTATTATCATCTTGAATACCAGTATTCCATTCTGAGTCGATTTTTTTGCCATTTCTGTGGTAGCGAATGTTATTTTAAAAACGTGGGTATGTTCGCGAAATTTGATTATTTCGCGAACTTGGGCCCAGGGATTGCTCTTGGTGATCTTTTCCTTGAGCTCCTCGGGTGTATGCTCTCCACTTTGCGGCAGATCACACTCTGTTTGCTGCCACTTGTGGAGGGTTTTTTTGCTTCTAGGCCAGTGTTCCGTAGGACCCTCGCTCCCTCTTCCAATAGGAACTGGTCCACTTCCTTGGTCTCGACACATAGGGCGATGAAACCAGATGAAACTTCAATAAGTTTCACTAGTGCCACTTTTAGCTCGAGGTAAAGGGTTTCACACAGGTGCCTTTTATCGGGGTTCTTCTTTCCGGGGATAACCCTTAGGGGAGGTCTCTTAGTGAGGGTCTTCATAGTCTTCATTGTCCTTACTATGTCCTCTTGTGGTGCCTTCTTTTTTTCTGAAACTAAAGTGTAATTATGGTGTTTTGGAGTGAAAAAGAAAGTTATGAAGTGGTAAAGGAGGTAATGCATAGGGCAGGTAGGTTCGGGTAGGAGTCCAAAGAAATGGTGAAAAAACGCCACCGTCTATTTTCCTGTTGTTCCCCTGCTCGTTTGCTGCCAGAATGATGGATGGTGGATGGGTGGGATTGGTCTCGAATGGGAACCTCAAGAAGGGTGAATTGTGGTGGACTTGATGCAGTAGCGGCCGAATCAACGACCGTTAAGGTTTTTCCACCCCCTCTCGGGTATTTACGCCATAACTGGATCCAACTACATAGAGACGGGTGTACTTCCCTCTATGATTCTGACCGAGTTCCCCGGGCGATGAGGATTTCTCCTCCGTCCGGGACTCGCAGTTATGCCCCAGTTTCGAGATAATGTCTGACTTACGCTTCCGCTGTGGGCTAGGCCTCAAACCAGTTTTCACATAAGACCTTAATTATGTCAGTCCAAGTGGCCGACAGAGTTGAGACGAAATCAATGAATAGCAGACATCCGAGCAGGTTCACAAGCAGGGCGATGGACGGGAGCAGTGAGGTGCTTAAGACCTCATTGAAATATGAATCTTGGATGAAAATTAAGTATTTTTCTTTTCGAAGGGTGAAGTGTAATTCACCATAAGACGTCCAGAATAGGGGCTCTTCTATGTAGGCGGTGCTCAAAGTCCGTTACTAAGCAAGTAAAAATGCTTTATCCGAAGGTTGTCAGCAGAGGGTAGTAGTCGAATATTCGGCTGTCCGGAATTATTCACAAATTGTTACACTTATTATATAGTCTTTCTACGTGAACATAAGTATTACAAAAATTGGCCAATCATGGTGCGGGAAATTTTTAGGGCAAACTAAGCGCTACAAGAAACATATAAAATTAGAAGGCTCAGATTATCTGACTATTCCAAAGCACAGAGAAAAAGTGCATGAATTGTAAGGGACCACATCGAACAATGGCCCTTAACTGTCCCAAAAGAAGAGATAATCCGAAAAATGGAAGAGGAAGAAAAGAAAAAGAAAAATAGCACCTACGCGAGTACTGTGAAGAGAAGTGAAGGGATGGCCTCAGCAATGGCAACTCCCTTACCGATGGTCTTCACGAACGACCTAAGTGCCAAAATACTCATCTGCATTACACATGCAAACGTGGCAAACGCGGTGAAACCCGGATGCTACAACCGGGTATTAAACGCGCTGTTAAAGGCCAACAACCTACCATCCGTTATCGTGCCTGATGACCCAGAATGCTCCAGGGCATTCAAGGATAGTGTAATCAGGAACAATAACAACGAAGAAAAAGCCACTGGGCTCAAACAAGTTATAGAATCCCCCCCATCGGAGGAATCCGAAGAAGAGGATGACAACGAAGAAGAACAAGAGTCCACATCTTCGGATAGTGACGAGGGCCCATGCACTCGCACTAGAGCGACGAAGAGTCGGTCAAAGACTCCTAGTCCTCCCCCGAAGAAGGAAAAGCCTGGGCATTCCAGACCCACCCCACAGGCCCCCCAAAATAAGAAGACTAAGAAGAAACACAGGTAATACATCTCACAATGGAACGGAACTCACTGAGAATCATGAAAATTAACACCAATGGCTGGACAACGAAAAGAACTCTCTACAGAAACGTGTTCAGGGAGATTGATGCAGATGTCATCTTGATTTCTGAACATGGGATTGACACTCGTAGCTCCGAAATGAAGATCTGGAACTACGACGTGTTAATCACGAATTACTCTCAAGAGCGGTACGACGGTGCCGCCATCGCCATCAAAAGAGGGATCAAGTATAAACCCATAAGAAACTTGGAAGAATCCTATCTTGCAATAGAGGTCGAACTCGATATAGGAAAGCTGGTCATCGCCACCGGGTACCAGCAGCCGAGAAGAGAATATTTAACAATCCATTCTCTCTCTGGCCTATTTGGCAGAAGGACCCCCACCATATTAATGGGGGACCTTAATGCCAGATGTCGGGAGTCTGGGTACAGGACCTTCAATGGAAATGGAAGGTGCCTGGATACTATGATGGACCGAAACATGGTCCATAGAATAGGCCCGGACTTCCTAACCTATACTCGAGGAAGAAGTGCCACAAAACCAGACATTTGTCTGGCTAATCGTCAGCTGCCGTTCAATTACTACATGGAACCGGTCCAGGTACCATGTAGTGATCATATAGGAATCCTACTTACCATCAACAGGAACCCTATATAAGTCCCAGCTCCAGTCAGAAAAGACTACAGGAGAGCCAACTGGGCACGGTACGCTGATCTCCTCGAGGCCTATCGCCCACCAGATCTGGACGAGGCAATTCTCGAGGAGATAGACGAGGCACTCGACGACCTTAACGAACATCTAATGAATGCAGATAGGGCTTGCATCCCCCAAACCCAGTATAAAACCATCTCCTCATACAGGTGGACTGGGTACATGAAAGACCTATACAGAGAATTGAGAGTCATGTACGAGTTAAATATAAGAAATGCATCATTTGACTCGCTACAACGAAGTAGAGAGATCAAGGAAGAGCTCAACCAGTTGATCTTCGAACAACAACAGAGACAATGGGACGATGCGATCGAGAGTCTCGATCAAGATGCATCTCCCAAGGACTTTTGGAAGAAAGTCAAAAGTCTCAGAGGGTCATCTGGAAAAAAGAAGAAAATGGAAATCCAAAAAGAAGATGGATCCATGGTAACGGAAGAAAATAACATCGAAGTGATACTCCGGCGTTATTGGGTAAAAAACCTTCAGCATATCGGGAGATGAAAACGAAGATTTTGATATAGAGTTCGAAAACAACATCGTAGACGAGCTTAACACGGAAATACACCGAACGCATCCTCATCACCAGGTGGATAGACTGCGTGACGGAGACGCCGAGATCACCGAAGAAGAGATCCTTGGCGCACTCCGCTCATTCCGACAAAAAGCCCCAGGCCAATCGGGGCTTACGAAGCTTAACTTCGAAAAGGCACCAGCCAACGTCATCGAAGGAATGAGACGAATTTTCAACGCATGTCTGAATACAGGGTACTTTCCAGATGCTTACAAGACGGCAAAAATGATCTTCTTGCCCAAGCACGGAAAGGACCCAACGTTGAGAGAGCTACCGCCCAATTTCACTCCTATAATTTGGCGGGAAACTCTTTGAGAAGATCCTCAACGGAAGACTGGTGTCTCACCTGGAAGAAAACTCCCTCTACAACCCATGTCAATTCGGGTTTAGAAAGAAGCGAAGTACGGAAATGGCAATCAATGTCATAACGGACAAGCTTTCCCAAGCCAAACGGGACAGGAGTTATGTGGATATCGTTTGTCGGGATGTATCAAAGGCGTTTGATAAGGTGTGGCAGCGGGGCATGCAGTATAAGATCTTACGGCTGGGTCTAAGTGAAAACTTAGAAAGAACTCTCTGTGACTATGTCATGGAGAGAGCGGCGTATGTCAGTCTAGGGTGCACGGACGGACCAAAGTTTCCGCTGACTGCGGGCGTCCCAGCCCCTGTGTACCCCTCTTCCCTCAATATTCAATACGCCGATGATTTCAGCCAGATAATCGTATCTCCATGGAGGAATGCGCCGTGGCAAGCTCGCATGACAGCGATGGAAATCGAGAACCTAAACAACTACGAGGCTCAGTGGAAAATAAGAACAAACCAAGAGAAATTGAAGGTGGTCCCCATCGGACGCACCTCAAGGGCAGACGTGCGTGTGGGGGATACGCGATACCCCTACACCAACGAATGCAATGTACTCGGTATGAAAATCACCTCTACCGGGTACGCGAAGCACGTCGAAGAAAGAATTTCTCGAGCCACGTCCGCTGTCAGAACTCTATACAGATTCAGAAATCTACGTGAAAGCAACAAGAAGAAGATCTACAATGCCCTTGTAAGATCTACGTTGCTTTACCCCGCCTCCACCCTCTCATGTGTCTCAAAAACACAAAAGAGGCGTCTTCAAGTAGTGCAAAATAAATGCATGTACCTAATCACGGGTACACGCAGGCACGAAAGAAGACGGCAAGAAGACCTGCACAGAGAGGCGGGGATAATTCCCATTAACAAAGTCATAGAAGAACAGACCCGGAAAATGCAGGTTCTGGTTAATCGGGAACTGAGTGATGAAATCACCCAGATGATTAACCAGAACAGAAGAGCTGACTGTCGCCCCAGATTCCCCAGCTCCGCCAACCAAGTGGCTGGCGGAGACGAAGTACCGTTCTATGCATAAAAGAGATGAAAAAACCTGTAAAGAAAAAAGAAACAAGAAAAGGAAAACTCGAATCACCAATGAAGACAAGTTTAACCAAGATTAAGAAGAAACCCCCGATTTTGACAAGAATCTCCAACCAGAAGAGACAAAATACACGAAAAAACACACACACACACAAAAAACAAGACATCAAAGCACGCACTTAAACGTATTTAAAAACATATACAAAGCAAGCAATGCACAACATAAACCCCCAAAACTAAAGTTGCTAAGACAAAGGGCTTGAACGCCATAATAATTATAATAATTTATAATTATTACCAAAAATCCATTATAACAACAAAAAATACACGCAACCAATGAAACAATAAAAGTGATAAGTCTGATCACCAGACCCTAGGCATCTCTTCGCACCCTACCACACTTCTTTCTCTTTTCTCCACTTGTTTATTTTCTCTATCTTTCCACACACCCTATCGCCCTCCCCTCACATGCACCCCCACTTTGACTTAATAATAATAGTCTGACTATTTGACAGCTCAGTTGAATCTGACAACTCACAGCGATGTTACATCAATCCTTTGACTTGAAATAACTTTGCGAAACAGCATTTTCTATATCCGTTTAAGTATATACCAAACAGAAGAAATATATGCGTGAATCGGACTGATTGGAAAGACCTGTTTCTGATTCACGGGGAATCACCCCAAAGCAGAGATCTCCTTTTTATATCTTAAACTCTCGTACTTTATTTCCATCTAAAATAGTATAACTTGACCACCAGCAAGGTCTCAGAAGCAGTCAGTAGTAGGGTGTAGTGAACTCCCGAAGGAGACCCCGTTAGGGGGCCAGAGAAGGAGCCCGGTTATCGGTGACGAGCTCGAATCTGACTGCAGGACCGCTTATAGGGCTAGGCCTAATTAGGTAGGGTGGTCAGGGAGTGTGCGCTCCAGAGCAGGCAGGCGAGATAGTATTAGGAACAGATAGGGGGCTTCTCCCACTAGTGGAGTGGGGTAAATAATCTACTACCTTATTTTTCCAGAGAACCGGGCATGAAAAATTGAACATGGACCCACAGGACTTCACCAAAAGGCTCCCACTTCGGCTAATTCAGAACGGGCTAAAATGCAAACCACAGGATGTAGCACAAAGCATTTTCAAGGATTTACAAATCGCCCTGATTAAATGCATAGAAACAGCTAATTGATTTGTTGTCATCTGTGCGGAAAACAACAATATCAAACTGCTACTTTCATCGGCAGGAACCATTACTTTAAGGAAAATCGACTTAGAAGCTAAAGTACCACCCCGGATTATTGCCAACCGAAGCATTGTATGCCGTAAGGTAGAATCATGGGTGGGGGAACACTCCCCAGATGAAATAAAACATGAAATAATTGAACAACAACCCTGGATGAAGATACATGACATAATCAAATTTATGGAACACTCACATGTGTTCAAAATAGTGTGCGAGTCAACCGAGATTACAACAAAGGCACTATAGAAGGGAATCCTCGCATACAGTATGAAAATCCCGGCTTGTAACATACAAAAGGACCAGTATCAAAAATTTGTTTTAGATGCTACAAAATGGAAGACCACATCACCGCAAAGTGCCCAAGAAAGGAAGGAGAAATAAGTTCAGAATGCAGGGGCCCACATTCTTGGAGGAGCTGCACAAACTCCACGAAAAAGTGTATTAATTGCGGAGGGAGCCACATAATAATGACAATGACATGTCCGAAGCGAAAAGAAATAATAAAGAGAAAAGAAACTGAAACACAACAAAGAAAAAAGGAACCAGAAACACATATGCGGCGGCAGCAGCAACGAAAAAGAATGGAACAACCATTCAAGTGACGTTTGACAGAACTCTGAACGTAAAAATACTAGCATGCATTCTACACTCACACGTCTTAAATATTGCCCAACCAGGAATATATGCAACCACGTTGAACTCCATGCTCAAGGAAAATGGGCTGGAGCCAATGAAATTCCCGCAAAATATTGATTCATCGGCTATATTTAATATACAAATTTCAGAAGATACAAAAAAGAAACTCTTGGAAGAAACACAAAGAAAGGAAAGCGAATCTGAACAAGAGGAAGACACATAAAGCGAGGAATCAGAATCTTAGAGCAGCACCGACGAGAATAATAAGAAAAACGTAAAAAGAAACAGACGCAAAAAAAAAAAAAAAATCGACTAGGGAAACCTCGCCATGTGACCAAAGATCGGAAATACCAACCGCGAAATGTGAAACGGATAAAAGTCAGACCTCAGCAAGGACAGAGATGAAAGGCAGAAATACCAGGAAAAGATACAAATAAACTTACGTATTACCTCCACTCTCGCAAAAAGAAGAACCGCTTAAGAACATACAACCAAGATGGATAATAGAAAATGAAAAATTATACAGATAAATACAAATGGCTGGAAGGATAAAGAAAGCACATACGGAAATATTTTTTAGAGAAATAAATCTCTACATCATTCTAATTTCAAATCACGGGATTAACCTTGAGACTCACAAACTAAAAATATGGAACTACGACGTAATAGCGACTACTCACACAAACGAAGCACGCGACGGAGCAGCAATAGCCATAAAAAGATGAGTAGAGTACAAGACAAAACAAGGACTAACTAAATCTTACCTCGCAATTAAGGTGAAAATAGAACTAATATAATAATTGCTACAGGCTACCAACCAACGCGATGCCCGGGTGTCCTAATAACTACTCGTAACTTTGTGAGAATATTTAATAATAGACTACCAACATTGCTTGTGGGAGATCTAGACGCGAGGTCCTCAGATACCGGGTACAAAAGGAGGAACCAACCAGGAAAGGACTTACAAACCTCAATAGAAGAATATTGAGAAGACTGGGACCACACTTCCCAACATACATCGTAAACACAACAGGAACTACTCCAGATATCTGCATGGCAAACTACAATTTACCTTTTAACTACCATATGGAACCTGTTGATGTTCTCGGCAGCAACCATATAGCAACGCTATTAACCATAAACCAACAACCAATACAAATACCCACTAAACAGTGGAAGGCGTATCATAGAGCTGACTGGAGAAAATACAGACAAGAATTGAATGACTACGAACCGAATAGATTATTTTATTTTATTATTTTTAAATTTAGGAGCCTATCTGGCGACTGCCCACTTGGGCATAAGTCGCCGGAATCACGACAGATTAGAACTAGGCTACTTTAAAAAAAAAGATATGAAAACATAACAATGATAAAAAAAGGAAAAACGTAACAATTAGGAAGCAATCTCCGGCGTCAGGGGAAAGTCCTCCTCACCCCGGCGCAGGAGCATGCGACCTGCAAAGAAAACAAAAAAATAAATAAAAACTAGTTAAATAAAGTGGAGAAGAAAGGCATCCCCTAAAAGTCAACAAGTCAATGTGCACGAACTCGTCCCGAGTACAAGGGACAGGCGGTAGCGACCCCGCCCATTCCGGTACCGGGACAGGTATCGTGGGCGAAGATAACCCTGACTGGGACATTCGACAAGAATGTGCCGAACAGTCTGGGGCACACGAGTGTGCCCGATTCGGAGACGACAGAAAGCGACCTGATGCCGTCTCTGCATTGGGGGATAGGTCCATGGGAACAGTTGCGGCGAAATGGCACGCAACTTTAAGTTCCCTTCGACCGTCTCCCATCTTCTTGGCAAAGCAGCCCGAAAAGCTGCACGTATTCCTGCAATGTAGTCGGTGTGAGGAAGAGCGAAACGCTGGTCCGGTCGCAGAGTCCTCGCCGACTCTTTGGCACCCTCATCGGCGCGCTCATTCCCCGCAATTCCTACATGCCCAGGAGCCCAACAGAAGATAATCTAGACATCTGCCCGGCTCGCAAAAATCGTGGCGTCACGGATATCGCAAACCAGGGGATGCGGAGATTCCAATGCCCCGAGAACACTCAGGGCACTTTGTGAGTCGTTATAGATCACAATCCGGTCTCCGAACAGGGCACGTCGCGTAATCTCCCGTACCGAGTGGTGTATTGCCACCAGCTCGGCCGTAAAGACAGACGCAGCGACTGGCAGAGCCCCGCTGACTTCAAACAGAGGGGATACGGCGTGGAAGCCGACCCTCTCTTGGGACTTGGAACCATCCGTATACACTGGCACGGTTCCAGCGTGACACGAGGTGTGCTCCAAAAAGGTCGAACGCAATACTCCCGGCGCTGTACAAGCTTTGGGAGCAGAGGCATGGCGACAAATAGCCAAATGTGGTATCCTCCAGGGTGGCGTCTTGGGCAGAACCAGGGGCGCCACCGGCTCAAGAGCTATACTTAGCTCTCGAAGGAGTTTCATGGCCCTAAACCCAAAGGGCTTAGGGTATGACTGGGGTCTCTCGGTGGAATAAGCACGGTCAAAATCAGTTGCGGATGCAGTGAGAGATGTTGGCTATTGAGGGAGGCGCCGCGCTCGCGCGTACAGGCGAGTGATGCACTGTACGCGGCGTAGAGCGAGTGGCATATCCCCACAATCGAGCAACAGGCTCTCAATTGGGGAAGTGCGGAAGATACCGGTCGCGAGGCAAAGGCCAGTGTGGTGGATCGAGTCCACCTTCCGCAATAAACGCTCGGCTGCGGGTGCATAAAACTCGCATCCGTAGTCGAGCTTTGAACGAACAAAGGATCGATAAAAAAGTAAGGTAGTAGCCCTTTCAGCACCCTAAGCGCTGAACGTCACGGAACGGAGATATCCATGGCGCGGGTACAAGAGACCCTAAGGCTGCGAATATGAGCCTCCCAGGTGAGGCGTCGGTCGAATACAAGACCAATGAAACGGTGCGATTCAACCACTTCCAGGCCCACCATATTAAGAAACAAGTCTGGGTCTGGGTGGAGCCGTGGATGGCGGCAGTAGTGCACCACCTTAGTCTTGGCCAAGGAAAACCGAAACCTGTGCGCTTCGGCATAGCGAGAGACGTGGTTCAAAGCCTGTTGGAGTCGATGCTCCAGAGTTGGCATCTGGGCCGCGCAAAAAGAGATCGAAAGGTCTTCCACGTAGAGCGTAGCGAGAACATCTTCCGGCAGCACCGAGGTGATGCCGTTGATGCTCAGGGCAGAGAGTGTGACACTGAGAACACTTCTCTGCGGGACACCCTCTTCGTGCAACTTTGTGCCGGAGAGGGCTCCCCCAACCTGTACGCGGAATCGACGATCTCACAAAAATTCAGATATAAACATTGGGAGGCGTCCCCTCGCCCCCATCGTGTGGAGAGTCTCCATGATACCGTGTCACCATGCAGTATCATAGGCCTTCTCCAGATCGAAAAACACCGTCGCGTAGTGCTGTCCATCGAAGGAAGGCCTCGCAGACGGCATTTTCCAGTCGGAGCAGAGCATCCGACGTGGAGTGGAACTTGCGGAAGCCACGCTAATCTAACATTTATCAATTTTTCCATCAACTTGCACACGCAAGAGGTTAGAGAGATTGGGCGGAAATCGGCAGGAGTAGAGTGATCTCTCCCCGGTTGGCGAAAGGCAAACACAGTAGCGATTCGCCAGGAATCCTGGAGGAGACCCTCCACCAATATCCTGTTAAAAAAATCTAAGAGAAAGGCCATGCCTCGCTCACCCAGGTGTAGAAGCATGGCGTACGGGACATCGTCCGGACCATGGGCGGTGTCCGCGCACGAAGCAAGAGCGGAACGCAACTCACTCAAAGTAAACCTGTCGTTGAAGGGTTCACGCCTCTGCAGGTAAAGACCAGCCGGTGGCCTTCCGCGACATCACGACGGAAATTGAATGCTGGCGGAGCAGCTTCCCGGCTAGAGAATGCGGAGAAAGCGGTCGCGAAGGATTCCGCCACGGACGCGGGGTCCGAGATTGCGGTCCCATTATGATGGAGAACAGGAGGGGGGTTCTGCGAGAACTTGCCCCAAATCCTTTTGACTCGCCTCCACACCTCTGCCAGGAAGGGCTTCCCGTTAAGTGAAGACACGTATGCCCACCAAGAAGAGCGGCGGGCGTGCTTCGAAATATACCGGAACCTAGCCCTAGCCCGACGAAATTCACCGACAAGTAAAATCGTTCGGGCGGCGCTTATAGCGCATGTAGGTATAACGCTTCTGTTTGAGGGCCGTCTCACACTCGGCCGACCACCATGGGAGTGGTCGGCGTGCAAAACGGCAAACGTTCTAGGAATAGTAGTCAGGCCCGCGGCGATGAGGTTCCCGGAGAAGAACTCAATGCTCTCATCTACCGACCTAAAGTCCTCGACTGAGATAGAGAATTCAGTCATTTTCTGAAATGCAGGCTACCGCGCCCGCACCAAGCACCACCGATGTGGGCTCTCAGGCGGCAGTTTCCCTGAAAATGATATTTGAATGGGAAAGTGATCACTACCATGGAGGTCATCGACCACCCCCCAATCAAAATCAGGCTGTGCATCCGAAGAGCACAAAGATAGATCAAGGAAAGAAAATGAAGCGGTTCTCTGGCAGTGATGCATAAACTCAGCCACATTTAGGTCACCGATCTCCAGCTCTTCGATCAGACCCCCAAGACTTGTCCCCTGCGATTTATTGAGTAATCTCCCCAAAGAGGATACCTGCCGTTCAGATCTCCAAGTAAGAGAAATGGCCTCGGCAACCGTGCCACGACGCGGCGGAAGTCCCCCGCGTCAAAGTCAGCTGACGGTGGAATGTACGCAGAAATGATAGTATACCTCCTATCTAGGTGCAGCTGCACAGCCACTGCCTGAAAGGAGGTATCTAAAGACAAAGAAAGAACAGAGAGCATGCCGGGTGTAAACCGCGCATCCTCCCAGCCCGGCCATCTCTTGGTGGTGGAGTCGGAAAACCCTTATACCCCGGGAGGGTGGGCAGGAGGCACGCGCATAGCATGGTCTCCTGCAGAAAAATAGCTAACAGGGAACGAGACGAAACGAGCCTCCGAAGCTCCTCCCAGTTGGCCCGGAGTCCACAAAAATTCCATTGAAGGAATATGCCCTCCAGGCCTAGCTCGGTGGAGAGACGGGGGCCCTCTTCGAACAGAAGACCCTCACGAGAATGGCCGTACGCTTCCCGGAGGCAGAACCCCGGGCGCTGTTGGCCGGACAAAGCGCTGAAGGCGCTGTCGCCTTCGAGGACTTATTGAGAGAGGTTGGGCTCACCATGCGAGTCTTTTCTTCCCTCCGCCTCGAAACCTTAGGTGAGCGTTGCAGTTTCGGAGGCGGGGGCCCTCTTTTCGAGGAACCACTGTCTCCGAGCCTCTCAGCCCACCACTAGGTGTGGGCGAAGGAGCCTAAGCTCATTTGTTGCTGTCCTCCTTTCGGGAAACAGCTTTAGGAACCCCGGAAGATGGCCTGGTGACCAACTTCAGGGGTGTTGCCCCCTGAGAGTCTAACGACTCGGTGGAGGCGGGTGGCCGTTTCGCCTTACAAGAAATGGTCACGCTGGGGGAAGAGGGGGTGGAGCCCTGGTTTTAGCCTGGGCTGGGTGTGAACCCTTTATGCCGCCAGCTTTACCAGGGGAGCGCCCGGGTTGAGTAGAACCTGCAGAAGGGCTCCGAATGGGCGCAGAAACAACCGTGCTCGTTGGCCTGGATGGGCCAGGAGCAGAGGGTGCCTTTCTAACTATTGAGGCATATGACGTCCCAGGCAGATCTGGGCGCGCCAAGACCAAGTCCTTAGCCTCGCGGAATGAGAGTCGATCCTGGGCCTGAACGGCCAGGATTTCTTTCTCAAGGAGATATGCACCACATTGCTTCGAAGAAGCGGGGTGTGGCTCTCCGCAATTGACACACTTGGCCACACACGATTTAAACTTATCATGTGCGGCCTTGGAGCAATTTACAGAGACTTCGGGTGACCCTGACTTTGCACGTCTACAAGAACGATTCGTATGGCCGAAGCGGTTATAGTAATAGCACCGCCGCGGCAGTGGCACGAATGCCTTTACACGTTAGCGGTACCAACCGACACGCACCGACTCAGGGAGCTTGTCACAGTCAAACGTGACGAAGAGTGTATGGGTGGGTCTCGAGGCCCCTCCCTGTTTTCTCATCACACGTTCGACTTTGACCGCCCCATGGTCGGCCAGCTCTAGGGTGATGTCCTTTATGGAGTAGTTAACTAGTTCCCTCGCATAAACTACTCCTTTCACAAAGTTCATGGTGGAGTGCGGGGTCACACCCACCGGGGTGCCATCAAGTGTCCGAAGAGCACTTAACTTGACGGCCTCGGCGGGATTCGCCGCATTCGCCAGAAGGCTCCCGTCCGAGAAACGGGGCACCTTCGGGTCTCTACCAATTTCACTAGCTAATCCTCTCCTCTGATGGATCATGTTGCCCTTGGCCAACATGCTGCCATCAGTGGAGCACATGACGAGGAAGTGTTTGAAGCCAGCGGCTCGAAAACGCCAGGTAACCTCTGAATGAGGGGCCCCGATGTTATCGAAGCTCCGCCCTGCGTACTTTTAGTCTTATTCGGGGGCTCCGCACCCGGGGGAGGCAGAGGGCCCGGATGTGCCGATCTTGGCTTGGTCACTTACCAAAGTGGCAGTAGACCCATCCGTCCCCGCAACCCCCGCGGATGGAGAGGAGCCCCGAATCTTTTTAGCTTTTTCTTATTTTTTCTCTTTTTAAGAGAGGAGGGTGGGGAATGGACCCGCTTCTCCCCTCCACCGGCAAGAGCCCCCAGGCCAGATGGACCGGCCTCAGCGAGGTCTTTCTCCGAAATGGAGAAGCTCCTGACAGTCGTAGGGTCACCGGTCGGGGGAGATCCCTCCCCTCCTTGTACTGCCTCGGAAACCCTAGCCGTTTGAGGAGGACCTTGCATAGGGGCTGGGTTGCCTCAAGGACAATATCTACCTCAGTGGGGCCTCCAGTTAGCCATCGCCCCCAAGACATCGCAGGTCCCGTTGGCAGTATTGTCACTAGTAGGTGGTATGGGGAGGCACAGGCTTTGACCCCGGCAAAGTTCAATATTCTTGCCAGCAGGTCTTCTGAGGGAAGCGACCGAAGGGGCCTGGCTTCCCTCTCCCCCCTAAGGGGGTTTGCCCTACCGAGCCGCTTCAATGGGGGGTAGTCGGCAATGGGCTGCCTGTTGGCTTTCTTGGCAGTCCCCTTGGAAAGAAAAGGAGGGACTGCCACTGGAAACAGGAAGGTGCCCGAAAGCACCTCCAGAGAAGTGGGTGAGAGGGAGCCCCTACACCCGTAGTCGTAGGAGAGGAGTAAGCCTCCTCTCAGTTTAGAGAAATATGGAGGGTCCCCTGCGCAAGCACAGTGGGGGAGAAAACCTCAATTTTTTCGGTGGAGCTGCCCGATGGCGGCTCCGTCGATGGTACAGGGGGAATTAAAGGGTTTTTTTTTTTACTCATCATTGGGCATGGTGACCCTCTTTTTATTTAGGGATGCAACAGCTCATCACCCCTCGCAGTAGCACGCACTGCAAGGAGTGTGTACAGGCCTGGCAGAGCCAGGTGCCGCTATTCAGGACCACCCCTCCCGCCTGGTGGCCTGGCAGTCCATCGGCATGGCGGCTCCAACTTAGACACGGCGTAAAAATATAGATTGTGAAGAGGAAAGGAAAAGGGATGTGAGGAAGGTATGGGTGGGGATGAAGCAGGTTGTTAAAAACCAACCACCCCAGACCGGAGTTCAGGGGTTAGGGAACATTGTCCCCAGACTGGAGTTCAGGGGTTCGGGAACATTGTCCCCTCCCCCCCTCATCCCCCATGCGGGTCGGTTGGCTGAGAAGAAGGTCAGTATCTACCCTGTGAAATTAGAGGCTGACCAGAGAAAGTTGTTGGAGATGTTGTATGAAAAGCGACGAAGTAGGGGAGAAATACAGGCTCTCTGAAGGAAGGAAGAGAGGCTAAGCTGGGGCCGGACGGAGCGCTGGATCTCTTCAGCACGGCGGCCAGGATGGCATATCGCCGCGCCCCTTACGGGGAACCGAATAGATTAAATGAAGCCACTTTAGAGGAAATCGACGATGAGTCAGAGAAAATAAAGACGCAGATACAAACAGCCGACGAAATAGCTATACCAAGAAACACCTACAAAACTTTTAAATACTTTATATGGACAGACGAAATGAAGACTAAGAATGCAGAAATTAAAACGATAAACGAGGACTTCATAACAAATGGAATATCAAGAGAAAAATACCGTAATCTGAGAACGAAGAAGAGGGAACTACTTAGCGCAATATTGGACAAACAAAGAGAATATTGGGAAAAAGCCGTTCAAAATGTTGACAACGAGCTATTGCCCTGAGAATTTTGAAAACAGATAAAAAGGATGGGAAATACTAAAGGAGAAGAGAAAACAAAGATTAAGGTCAGAGATGGGAAATTAATTGAAGATGAATGCGAGATTGAAAGACTTTTCAGGAAACACTGGAAAGGAGTGTTCAACATCGGCGAAGAGGAAAACGAAAACTACGATATAGACTTAGAACACTAAATAATTGACGAGCTAAATGAACGGTTTGAAAGGACTTTTCCACATCACTACGTAGAAGAGGAACGGTATACGAACGAAGGATTTAACACCGATATCACAGTCGAGGAATTAAAGAACACTATCTCCAATTTTAAACAAAAGGCCCCTGGAAAATCAGGACACACCAGACAAAAATTATATAGAAGCACCAGTTAATATACTCGAGGGGATAAGGAACGTGTTTAACGCCTGTATAAATACGGGATACTTCCCCGATAAGTTAAAGATAGCCAAAATGATATTCATACCGAAGCCTGGAAAACCACCTTCGGAGGTCGAAAACTTCCGACCTATATCCCTTTTCGACTTCATCGGGAAGGTGTTGGAAAAAATCCTGAACACAAGATTAAATGAATATCTCACAGAAAACAATCCCTGGAACAATCAACAATTCGGCTTCAGAAAGAACAGGAATAAGGAGATGGCCCTCAGCGTGATTACGGAGGAAATAAGCAAAGTGAAAGGAGAGAAATGCAGTATGGACATTTTATGTCGGGACGTACCGAAAGCATTCGATAAAGTATGGCAAAGAGGCATAGACATAAAATTCTAAATCTGGAAATGAACAACCATCTGGAAAGAATTTTATGCGACTACGTCATGGAAAGATATGCATACATAGACACGGGGAATTACCAAGGTGAAAGATTCAAGCTTAATGCGGGCCTCGCTCAGGGAGGGTGTTTAAGTCCTTCACTATACTCAGTGTATACTTTGGACATTCCCCCACCCAGGAGCGAGGGCTGTGTGAACATACAATACGCAGATGATTTCACTCAATTAATTCCCTGTGTTTATCGGAACCCACAGATGCAGGCCAGAGTAACGGTAACAGAAATAGAAAATCTAAACGAATATGAACGCAAATGGAAAATTAAAACGAATAAAGATAAATTCAAAATCATACCTATGTATCGCAAAAAACTATTCGACATTTACGTAGATGGAGAGCGATACAGGTATAACTATTACCAAAAATGGTTACAAGAAACACGTGAACGAAAGAATAAACAAAGCACGAGTCATGCTAACTTTACTCTACAGATTAAGAAATCTAAACACAGAAAATAAGAAAAAGATCTACGAGGCCATGATACAGCCTACTTGGAAATATCCAACAATTGCCATGTATACGGTTTCAAGAAGAAATTTAATAAGAATGCAACGTATACAGAATAAAGCAGTATACATAATTACGAACACGCGACCATTAGAGAGGAAATAACAAAGACTTACACAACGAAGTTTAAAATAAAACCATTAAACAAAATAATTGAAAAAAGAGCCAAAAGTGTCATAGAAAAAAACACAAGAAGAAATAGGAGAGGAACTAAATAATCAAATAGCACGAGGGGTAGGATGGAGACAAAATAGGCTGTTTCCTAGTGTTAAAAATAAAGCGCATCAAAGGGAAGAGGAGGAGATTTACGTGTAAACCAAATAAGGAAACCCGATTGTGGCAAAAATTTCGCGAATAATGACAAATTCACCAGATTGGACTTGATACCCGCAAAGAATGACAAAACTAACCAAAAAGTGCAAATGAACGAAAAAGGAAAAACAACACATAAAGAAGAGAAAAATAAATAACCAAAGAACATGAACTCACACAACAGATACAGATACGAGAATTATGCTACAAAAATCACAGACAATCGAGTTATTAGCATAGCAGGAAAACAAATAACGCTAACAACGGTTTGAACGCTTATCTCATACACACATAACATAATAACAAAACAACCACAGAAATAAACAAACAGACACACTTTCACTCTAACTTATTTCTAACTTAACTCTAAAATTAGTTTATAGTACAGAGATTAGCGTGACCTCCACGCAACTTGCACCTCTCTGCAAACCTCCAACTTATTTCCGCTTCAATCCTCTTCCTCCTTTACCGCTATCTAAAGGTAGGCCAAACAGGGACAGGTACCGCAAATCGTAACATTTAAAAGCTAGGAAAACATAAAAACACCATGGTCTGGGTCCCACATTAAGCAGGTCCACAGGCCAACTTGGTCAACTTTCAAGCCTTTGACTTTATTTCAGTCTCTCCTATCCTTACTTCTTTCTTCTTCCCCTCCCTCTCTCCCCCTCTACGGAGCTCTTTTCCCTCGGTGCCTTGAGGCCTCGAGGGAGGAAGGCGCCGGGAAACCTCGGGGAAACTGGGCTTCGCCCCGCTCCCCGACCGGGGCCCTCCTCCTGGAGGGACTGGTCAGGGGGTAGGGGAGGAGCACGGTGATCTAAAACTTTTTTTCTCACTTTCCCTTTCATTTCATTTCTGACAATTTGTCACTCCGATCTAGTTCTCTTGCAAAGGAAAATGAAAGTTTGAGAACGTGCTTCTTCTAACGGCGGTCAACTCGGGGACGCCGAGATGTCGAGAGTATGGTTTCTGGCATCTCGGCGCCCCCGAGTTGACCGCCATTAAAAGAAGCACGTTCTCCAACTTACATTTTCGTATGCCTCCTTTGCCAGAGAACTAGATCGGAGCGACAAATAGTCAGATTGATTGATTGATATACAAAAAGGAAAAAGGTGTAGAAGATAAATATAGGTAAAAAGATGGTGAGTTTTGCCCTGGCGTAGAGGGCATTTCTAAAGTACTTCTCTTTTCTTATTTTATCTCATTTGCCTCTTCGAAAGCACCGTCAGTGGTTGCTTCTCGTGCTTGTTTGGCCGCATTGCGACCTTTTCTTTTGACTTTGCCTCTCTCATTTTTCTTTGAACTTTATTTATTATTTCTTTCTTTATTTTTCTACACATACATATGTACAAATATATACACACACACACATATATATATATATATATATATATATATATATATATATATATATATATATATATTAAATATAAATAAATAAACTTTATTTCCTCCGTCACGGCATTCGAGCCTTCCAAGTGTTATATTTGCTATCTTTTAATGTATCTTTAATTTTTCTGATAATTTATATTTGTTTGTATTACCGGTATGTGGACATTTGCCTCTTTTGTTCATTTCTTTGTTATTTGTTTTTGGATGTGAGCACTTCGCTTCTTTTTCTTCTTATTTTAATTAGTTGGTTGTAGATGGGCATTTCGCCTCTTATGTTCTTGTCTTTGTAGTGGATTTCTTTTTATTGCTGTTGTAGTTACTTTTGTCTTTTTAGGTTGTCGTATTCGCGAAGAGTCCAATTAGGTTCTCTCGGGAGCAGATTCTTCCACTTGGTAATCGGGCTCGTCTGGTGGCGCGTCCCCTATCCGCTCTCGGAATGTCAAGATCAATTTCCCATATTTGGAATTATTACTTCCTCGATTTTGTCCCAGGTCTTACTCCCTAGCCTCTGGAGTTCTATATTCAATGGCGGTTTATTGGAAGGATTTGAAACTTTCAGGGGTTGGTCTTGATCTTCCACTTTATTTCATATCGATTGGAGCAGGCAGGTCCAATGTGTACACTAGGTACAGCAGTGAACTGAGACAGCTACCTTGTGGAACACCCGCCTCAAGTTCGAATTCGGGTCCATTGTAGCCCTCAATCGAGATTTTGGCTTTCCTTTCCATGACGTAGTCACAGAGGACCCTCTCCAGGATCGGGTTTAGCTGGGGGCCTAAGATCTGGAATTGGAGATCTCTCAGCCAAACCTTGTCGAAGGCCTTTAGGACATCTCGCAACACCACGTCTACGTATTTCCCTTCAGCTTTACAGCGGGCGAGTTTCTCGGTGAAGAGAGCAGGAGCTGTATCAGTCCCCCTTCCCTTACGGAACCCGTGTTGCTGAGGGTTGTGAACTTCTAGCTCTGTTAGCTGGTCTTGTAGCCTATTAGCTAGAAGCTTCTCGTAGACTTTTCTTATGAACTCGAGGAAGGATATTGGCCTGTAATCCACCAGTTGATCGCGGGGCTTCTTCCCTTTAGGTATAAAAATGATTTTTGCCACTTTTAGACCGTCGGGTAAGTAACCCGTATTCAGGGAAGCATTGCAGATATTCGCGATTCTCTGAATGATCCGTCGGGTGGCATGTACCAAGTTGTTTTTGGTGATACCCGTCCATCCTCTTATAATGCGCTCTTCAAGGCAGGAGGCCTTCACAGAGTGCACGTTCGGCTGTGGGTTAAGATCAGGTGGGTGAGTAGGCAATCCTGAACAGATGCGTTTTCAGGAGTCGCTTGAAAGTGGTAAGTGAGTCAGCAGATCTAATTACGGCTGGAAGAGCATTCCAAAGCTTGGGGGCACAGACTGGAAGGAGCGGTCGCCCATTGAGCAGAGGGAGGAGCGAGGAGTGTTCAGGAGAGGAGCGTGAGATGACCGAAGGGCCCGAAGGGCGAGACGTTGGGAAAGGGCAGAGGAAAGGTTGGTTGGGGCCTTTTGGTGAAGGACCTTGAAAGTGAAGAGAAGAATCTTGAAATGAGAACGATATCTGCAGTGCAGTTCCTGAAGCAGGAGCTTAGAAGGGGAGAAGCGAGAGCGACGGAAGAGTAGTCGGGCAGCGTAGTTCTGGACTAGCTGAAGGGGACGTAGAGAGTAAGATGGTAGATTTACAAGAAGAGAGTTACAGTAATCAAAGCGGGAGGTAATGAAGGCGTGGACAGCAGTCTCAAGACTTTGGCGATGCGAAGTGAGGGTGAATGAGGGAGAAGTTACGGAGGAAACAAAGGGAAGATTTACTAATATTGTGGATGTGAGGCTTGAAGGAGAGATGCGTATCAAACACAACGCCCATATTTCTAACAGAGTAAGAGAAAGCGACAGCGTTTCCACCCAGAGGGAGGGAGGGAAAGAGGGATTTAACTTTGTATACTAGAGCGGGGGTACCAACCAGAAGAACTTCAGTTTTGCAGTGGTTAAGTTTGAGGAAGTTAGCCGATAACCAGTCCGAGATGAGATAGAAGAATAGGCAGATAGGAGGTCACAGATTGAGTGGGCAATGGTGGAGGGGGAAGAGGAAATAAAGATTTGAGTGTCATCGGCATAAAGGTGGAAGGATAAACCGAGATTACGTAGGAGGGAGCTAAGAGGGAATAAGTAGATACGAAAGAGGAGAGGGCCGAGGACAGAGCCTTAAGGGACACCAAAGCGAATGGGAGTGTAGTCAGATGAGACATCGTTAATCACTACAGATTAGGTGCGAGACGAAAGGTAAGAGCGGAACCAGTCGAGAGCAACGCCAGAAATGCCAAGGAAAGAGTGGAGGCGATCAAGCAAGACGTAATGGTCAATAGTATCAAAGGCAGAGGAGAGGTCAAGTAGAATGAGGATGGCTGTTAAAAGGTTTTCAGTTTCCATGACCTCTTCTGTTGTAATTGGTCTGCCATCACCGTCCCTTCGTCGACATTGGCCTGTGGGTGCGTTCGATGTATTCTTTGATTAAGATCTTCAATCAGCTGGCCTTCGAATTCCTGGTCGAATTCCGCATCGTCCTCAGGTGTAATTGTGAAGACTTCCTTCCAGAACGTACGGAATCTCTCTCCCAAAACTTCCGGATCCTCCAGGTAGTCATTGCCCTCCTTAATGCAGGTATTTTCTCTACTTGGTAGGCCTTTTAACTTTCTCACTAGTCGCCAGAACTTGTCAGGTCTCACCTCGCTGTCTACATGTTCAATCTGGCTGTCCCAGATCACAGCCTGTTGCTGGTTTATGGCCTGCTTCAGCTCTTCACTCAGGCGACGTAACAGCAAGCTTCTTTCCGGATTTGTACCTTCTATTCTGGTTTATTCGCACACCTTCCTGTGCACCCTAGCGATCTCACTCATTTCCTCGGTCCATCTGGGTTGTGGAGTTTATACCTTTTCATTAGTACACACTTGCGATCCACCTCGATGAGTTGGGCAGTTATTTTCTCCAGTTCTCCCTCGATCTCCTCTAGTATTGCTTCGCTTAGTTCCACTGGCAAGGATTTCCCTGTAGCGTTCCAAGTTGACCGAAGCGTAACTTTTGCGGAGGAGGATCGGAAACTGGATCGGCGCGAGTGAGATGGTCTTCAAGATCGCTATGTGATCGCTGGGTACTGTTAGGCCCGGCACGCTATGGTAATTGAAGGGGAAACCGTCACTTGTCATGATTATGTCGGGCTTTGTTGCTGCCTGAAAGGTGATATAGGTCGGAAAATCCGGTCCTATCCTCTGGATGTTTTTTAGACGCATAATCATTTCCAAGTTATGGCCTCTGTTATTCGTGTTCCCATAGCCAGCCGTTCTGCATTTGGCATTGAGGTCGCCCCCAAGGAATGCCATTCTGCCGTGGCCGAACAAGGTGTAGAGGTTTGTGAGGGGCAGGTACGTTAGTCGAGGTAGTTGGTATGCCGCCGCGATTACGAGACTGCCCACTAGTGTGTGCAACTCTATCGCCACAAAGGACTCGTCCAGTTCTGGAAGGTGTCTGAACGAGATATTCCTTCTGCCGGCAACGGCAGCACCGTCAAACCTCTGCTAAGAATGTTTTTTGTAACTAATCTGTAGCCAGGTATCTTTAGTTGACTGGTAGTAGTATCGATACCGTGCTCCGTGATTAGTATGATGTCGAGGTCAAGCACACGGAATATGTTTCCGTATGCCGCGGCTTTTTCCTCCCATCCTTTCGCGTTGAGCGTCAATATCCTTAACCTGTTGTTCGGGTTTTCCATTCTCTGTCATGGCTTTTTGTGTGTCTTAGTGCTTGCGAGTAGTTGATTTACTTTTCCCGTTCCTCTTCTTTTTGTACTCTGCTGGGAAGAGCTCTACAAATGTTTCCCGGTAGAAGGCGACGTTCTAGTTGTATATGGCCTCCTCAACCGATTCTTCGTCGCATTGAGCATCGAAGTCCCATTTGTGGAATTTCTTTATGATTCTCACGCATATTTTGTTTGCGCCCCAGTCCTTCGGGAAAGGGGAATTGCTCGGTTGCGTAGATATAGAGGTTGAGTTAGGCAGCATCTAGCTTTTTCTTTGTCCCTCTTTTACCTTTTTTGTGCCGTACTTCTTTGTTAGAGTTCTCTGAGTCCGAGGTGTCGGAATTGTCCGTGGTGTCAGAGGATTATGTATCTTCTTTCTTCTCATCCTTTTGATTTAAACAATCTGAGCCTTCCAATTTTATGTTTCTTGTAGCGCTTAGTTTGCCATTAAAAATTTCCCGCGCCATAGTTGGCTAATTTTTGTAATACTTATGTTCACGTAGAAAGACTATATAAAAAGTGTAACATTTTGTGAATCCCTACACCACGGAGTGTAATATACTCGGAATGAAGATTACTTCAACCGGGTACAAGAAGCACGTCCAAGAAAGAATCACTAAGGCCACAGCTGCAGTCAAAACTCTATTCATGTTCAAAAATCTCCGTGAAAGCAATAAGAAAAAGATTTACAATGCACTTGTAAGGTCGAATCTGCTATACCCTGCTTCCACCCTCGCGTGTGTCTCGAAGACACAAAAGAGTAAACTATAAGTTGTCCAGAATAAATGTAAGTACCTAATTACAGGTACATACAGGCGAGAAAGAAGACGCCAGGAAGAGCTGCACCGGGAGGCGGGGTTAAGTCCCATTAACGTTGTCATATAAGAACGGACAAGGAATATCCAGGAACTGGTTAATCCAGAATTGAATGATGATATCGTCCAAATGATTAACTAGAACAGAAGAGGCGTAAATCGCGCCAGATTTCCGAACTCCGCTGGGCTTTTAGCTGACGGAGCAGAAGTGCCGTTCTACGCATGAAAATAAGAATGTTTTTACCCATACTAAGAAAACTGACAAAGGAAAAGAATACCTAATTATGAAACCTCACCAATGAAGACCAACTATACCGAAGAAGACATCCATAAAAAAACAAAAGACACGATTTACTCACTACAAGATATACAAAAAAACAAAGACACTAAGCATAATACTAAAGTGATTAAAGTAATTTATTACTACAACAGCAAATGCGCATAACATATCCAAGAACATTAATTGTTTTGAAGACAAATGACTTGAATGTCATAATAATATAAACTATCACAAAGACAACAAAGGAATCACAAAACAAGAAAATATTTAAAAGCGATAGACCTGATCACCAGGCACTTAGCATCTCTTTGCACCCTACCACACTTCTTTCTCTTTTCACCACTTGTCTATTTTCAGCTATCTGTCCCCACACCCTTTCTTTATCCCCTACCCACTTACATCGTTCATAGTTCATAGAATAGTTCCATTTCTGTTCATTCCCTGAAGATGACCTAACACGGTCGAAAGACGTCTAGGAATAAAGAATGTCATTCGCGGATGTTGTTTCTCGCCTCGAAGATCCCCCTAAAATCTTGTAAGAAATATTAAGAAAATACAAGTTAAAATTAATAACGCTGCCAAAGCTGTGGACTTCAATAGTACAGGCATACAACATGGCCTTTTACCTAATTATATATATATATATATATATATATATATATATATATATATATATATATATATATATATATATATATATATATATATATATATATATATGGTGCAAGAAATAATAGAACACAATACTTGAATCTGATTTATTTACGAACTTAACTACTAGTTTAGTCTTTCGAGATGTCTGGATGATGTAAATAATGAGAATGATATGAATGTCTGTTTAATGTCCGATTGTTTTATATGTGTAGATAAGGTGGGCGTGACCAATGAGGTTTCTGGAGAGGAGCTTTGTGTGAAGTGAATATTTGTTGATGTACGTCCGAGAGAGAGCAGAGATTATCTATCAAACGAATTTTATAGGATTCAGTCTAGCACATTGGCGTTAATAAAGAAATAGAACGAAATGGTTAAATGACAGTTTTGTGGGAACGGATTTTGTTGTTGCCCAAAGGAAGATAACGTGAACAAAGGCAAATAAAATTAATTGTCGGAACGTCGGAACACCGTGTACAATAGTGTGTGCAACTTTTGAATAAGTGGATCGCCATATATATATATATATATATATATATATATATATATATATATATATATATATATATAGTGCGTACGAAAAGTAGCCGATCACCCTCGAAATTTGTATTTTTAATATAAAAACATGTTTAATATTGACTAACCTTATATTAGTATTTTGTCATCTTTCCTTTAGATTTGATGACTTGTCATGGATTTGATCAAGTTTTGACAAACTTCCACTGATATTTCGCTGCGCCATACCTATGGCCTCTTTTAATTTTTCGACGGATTTTTTTTTTTATTTTCAGGGCTCATCTGGCGAGTGCCCGTACTCACCACTTCCAAGTACTAGGTTACTTTAAAATAACATGCAAAAAAACAAACAAACAAAAATAAAAAAGGAAACAAGCAGGAAGCAAGCTCCGGCGTCGGGGGAAGGTCCTCCCTCCCCCGGCGCAGGAACATGCGACCTACAAGGAAAACAAAAAAAATAAAAATATAGTTAAGTGCACGCACTCGTCCCGAGTACAAGGGACAGGCGGTAGCGACCCCGCCCATCCCGGTACAGGGACAGCGAACGTGCGCGAAGATCGCCCAGACTGGGACATTCAACAAGAATGTGCCAAACAGTCTGGGGGACAACGCAGTCTTCACAGTAGGGCGAAGGCGAACGCTCCATCAAATAGCGAGGCGTCACACGAGTGTGTCCGATTCGGAGACGACAGAAAGCGACCTGAAGCCGTCGTGGCATTGGGGGATAGGTCCATGGGAACAGTCGAGGCACAATAGCACGCAACTTTAAGTTCCCCTGGACCGTCTCCCATCTCCTTTGCCAAGCAGCCCGAAGAGTTGCTCGTATTCCTGCCATGTAGTCGGTGTGAGGAAGAGCGAAACGATAGTCCGGTCGCAGAGTCCTCGCCGACTCTTTGGGGCCCTCATCGGCGCGCTCATTCCCCGCAATTCCTTGATGGCCAGTAACCCAGCAGAAGATAATCTCGACATCCGCCCGGCTTGCCAAAACCGTGGCGTCACGGATATCGCGAACCAGGGGATGCAGAGATTCCAATGACTCGAGAGCACGCAGGGCGCTTTGTGAATTGCTATTGATCACAATCCGGTTTCCGAACCGGGCACGTCGCGTAATCTCCCGTGCAGAGTGGTGTATTGCCACCAGCTCGGCCGTGAAGACAGACGTAGCGCCTGGCAGAGCCGCGCTGACTTCAAATAGAGGGGATACGGCGTGGAAGCCGACCCCCTCTTGGGACTTGGAGCCATCCGTATTCACTGGTACGGTTCCAGCGTGACACGAGGGTGCTCCAAAAAGGTCGAACACAATACTCCCGGCGCTGTACAAACTTTGAGAGCCGAGGCGTGGCGACAAATAGCCAAAAGTGGTACCCTCCAGGGTGGCATCCTGGGAAGAACCAGGTGCGCCACCGGCTCGAGAGCTATACCTATCCCTCGAAGGAGTTTTCTGGCCCTAAACCCAAAGGGGTTAGGGTATGACTGGCGTCTCTCGGCAGAATAGGCACCGTCGATATCAGTTGCGGATGCAGTGAGAGCTCTTGGCTATTGAGGGAGGCGCCGCGCTCGCGCGTACAGGGCAATGATGCACTGTACACGGCGTAGAGCGAGTGGCATCTCCCCAGGATTGACTAGTAGGCTCTCAATGGGGAAAGTGTAGAAGGCACCGGTCGCCAGGCGAAGGCCGGTGTAGTGGATCGAGTACACCTTCCGCGATACATGCTCGGTTGCGGATGCATAAAACTCGCATCCGTAGTCGAGCTTTGAACGAACAAAGGATCGATAAAAAAGTAAGGCAGTAGCCCTATCAGCGCTGAACCTCACGGAACGGAGAATATCCATGGCGCGGGTACAAGAGACCCTAAGGCTGCGAATATGAGCCTCCCAGGTGAGGCGTCTGTTAAATACAAGACCAAGGAAACGGTGCGATTCAACCACTTCCTGGCGTACCCCCATTAAGAAACAAGTCTGGGTCGGGGTGAAGCCGTGGATGGCAGGAGAAGTGCACCACCTTAGTCTTGGCCAAAGAAAACCGAAACCTGTGCGCTTCGGCATAGCGAGAGACGCGGTTCAATGCCTGTCTGAGTCGACGCTCCAGAGTTGGCATCTGGGCCGCGCCAAAAGTGATCGAAAGGTCGTCCACGTAGAGCGTAGCGAGAACATCTTCCGGCAGCACGGAGGTGATGCCGTTGATGCTCAAGGCAAAGAGTATGAAATTGAGGACACTTCCCTGCGTGACACCCTCTTCCTGCGCCATTGGGCCGTAGAGGGCTCCCCCCACCCGTACGCTGAATTAACGATCTCGAAAAAACTCAGATACGAGTATAAACATTGAGAGGCGTCCCCTCGCCCCCATCGTGTGGAGAGTCTCCATAATACCGTATCGCCATGCGGTATCATAGGCCTTCTCCAGATCGAAAAACACCGTGGCGTAGTGCTGTCTACGAAGGAAGGCCTCGCAGACGGCATTTTCCAGTCGGAGCAGAGCATCTGACGTGTAATGGAACTTGCGGAAGCCGCACTGTGCAGAAGATAGATGTCCCCCGCTGTCCAGAAAGAAGGCTAATCTAACATTTACCATTTTCTCCGTCAACTTGCACACACAAGAGGTTAGATATTGGGCGGAAACCGGCCGGAGTAGAGTGATCTCTCCCCGGTTTGCGAAAGGTGAGCACAGTAGCGATTCGCCAGGAATCCGGGAGGAGACCCTCCACCCAAATCTTATTGAACAAATCTAACAGAAAGTCCATGCCTCACTCATCCAGGTGTCAAACCATGGCGTATGGGACATCGTCTGGACCATAGGCGTGTCCGCGCACGAAGTAAGAGCGGAACGCAACTCACTCAGAGTAAACCTGTCGTTGAAGGGTTATACGCCTCTGGAGGTAAGTCCAGTCGGCGGCCTTCCGCGACATTACGACGTGCATTGAATGCTGGCGAAGCAGCATCCCGGCTAGAGAATGCGGAGAAAGCGGTTGCGAAGGATTCCGCCACGGGCGCGGGGTCCGAGATTGCGGTCCCATTATGATGGAGAACGGGAGGGGGGTCCTACGAGAACTTGCCCCCAATCCTTTTGACTCGTTTCCAAACCTCTGTTAGAGGGGTCTTCGCGTTAAGTGAAGACACGTATGCCCGCCAAGAAGACCGGCGGGCGTGCTTCGAAATATACCGGAACATAGCCCTAGCACGACGTCGTGCGCGGAGATCACCCAGACTGGGACATTCAACGAGAATGTGCCAAACAGTCTTGGGGACAACGCAGTCTTCCCAGCAGGGCGCTGGCGAGCGATCCATCAAATGGCGGTGCGTCCCGCGACTGTGTCCAATTCGGAGACGACAGAAAGCAATATTTTTTTTGCATTTATGATTTTTTTTATTTTTCATTTGTACAGGTGATTGAAAGTATTATTGGAACATATTTGTAAATTATCAACCCAAAGGAAGGAATATTATGCAAGAATTAGTATAAAATGTTATGTATCCAATAATTTTGCGTGCCACTGTATATCCTAAGACCCATTAAAAACTTGACTAAATTGAAACTTGAATAGCTCAGGCAAATGTAATTTGATATAGTTGAATTTTCGTAACAATTCATTTATTCTTTATTAGCTCTGATAATTTCAACAATATAACATAAATAGTATTGCTAAAATTAAGAAAATAAAATAGTTATTCAAAAATTTGCTTACCGATGGCTCCCGACAAAGGATGTTTAAAGAAATCAAATACAATATATGTACCTTTATTGAAATAAATTAGCAATATGTCCACCTTTTTGGTCACATACAGCCCTTAATCGCTTTTTAAAGGAAGAAATAAATTTCCTGATATCAAATAAAAGGGAAGTTATCCTATGCAGGATTTTTTTCTTTAAGTACAGATTTAATAAATTTATTTTTCTATTGCTGTAAATCTTTTTTATGAGTAACACGGTTAAGGAAGCCATTCATCCTTTGTGATAAATGGGGACAATTTTCTACTAAATATTTATGTGTTGTTTTGCTAGTATGAGAGGGCGCACCATCTTGTTGAAAAATGAAGTTTCCTTTAGGATAAAGCTGATGTCAATCAGGAAGGAGCTCGATAGATAATTAATAGTTCGATGTAATTTTTTGAATTAACTTTGAATTTTTAAGTATCGATAAAATGGATCCTCGTTTGACCATTCCATGATACTCACGCAGAAACCATCGTGTTTTTGTTTTTGATTTTTTTGGCTAAATCTTGAGATTCATGATAAAGGCGGGCTGGATAGATGTCCTTTTTCTTTTTGAGTTATAAGCTCTGTTATTTTGATTATTTGTTTGCACTTACAAAGTGAAATCCTTTTCATCGGTAAACACATTTTTTTTTGTATCATGAGATGAATAGCTATCATTGAACAACTTACAACGTATCTTTCTAAGTTGTCTTACATTGATATCACGACGGGAAATGCGCATTCTTTAATAAGCTTTTAATTTTTGTCATTTTAAAATCCATTTCACAGAACGGGAAATACCTAATTTACTGGAGATGTTCTTTTGTAATAGATTAGTTCGAGATATTTCCTCCTGAGATAAAACAAGTTCTTCTACTTCACTCATTTTATTCTCTGTCGTAGCAGTTTTATTATGCCCGCCACTACCATTTTTTCGAGTTATTGCACCAGTAGTTTTTATATTTTTAAATAATTAAACCACACTTCCTGAAGATATATTTATTCCAGAACAGTTTCGGTGTATCACACACCCTTATCAACCCGAATAAATATGTCTTCAGGAAGTGTGGTTATATTTCTCATCAACCTTGCGATAATGCATCAACTTTAATAATTTTTAATTAAGTTATGAACACTTCTAAGAGTGCGATTTCTATCTGGAAATTCCCGAAAAATTCTAATTCCATTCCAACCTTTTTCTTTAAAACCTGCTTCTATTATAATTTTAACATTTAAACTTAACACTTGTGATAGGGAGGAGAATAACACAACTTATAAGTTTAAATGATGACTAAAAGAGAGAGAGACCCCCCCCACCCACCCAAAAAACAGGTTAATTATACCCAATAGCCTGAGTTGATAGCAATACACCGCTCGGTACGGGAGATAACGCGACGTGCCCGGTTCGGAGACCGGATCGTGATTTATAGCGACTCACAGAGCGCCCTGAGTGCTCTCGGGGCATTGGAATCTCCGCATCCCCTGGTTCGCGATATCCGTGATGCCACGGTTTTAGTGAGCCGGGTGGATGTCGAGATTATTTTCTGCTGGGTTCCTGGACATGTAGGAGTTGCGGGAAATGAGCACGCTGACGAGTCCGCGAGGACCGGACCAGCGTTTCGCTCTTCTACACACAGACTACATGGCAGGAATACGGGCAGCTCTTCGGACTGCTTGGCAAAGAAGATGGGAGACGGTCGAAGGGAACTTAAAGTTGCGTGCCATTGCGCCACGACTGTTCCCATGGACCTATCCCCCAATGCCGCGGCGGCTTCAGGTTGCTTTCTGTCGTCTCAGAATCGGACACACTCGTGTGACGCATCGCTATTTGATGGAGCGCTCGCCTGCGCCCTATTGAGACGACTGCGTCGTCTCCCAGACTGCTCGGCACATTCTTGTCTAATGTCCCAGTCTGGGTGATCTTCGTGCACGTTACCTGTCCCGGTAGGTACCGGGATGGGCGGGGTCACTACCGCCTGTCCCTTGTACTCGGGACGAGTGCGTGCACATTGACTGGTGGACTTATAGACTTTTGGAGGGAGGCCGGCCTTATCCCTTTTATTTAACTAGTTTTTTGTTGTTGTTTTCTTTGTAGGTCGCACGTTGCTGCGCCGGGGGGACCTCCCCACAACGCAGGAGCTTGCTTCCTCCTTGTTACAATTTCCCCTTATTATTGTTGTTGTTATTGTTTTTCATTCTTATTTTAAAGTAGCCTAGTGCTAGGCTGTCGTGAGTGCGGCAACTTGGGCCCAAGTGGGTAGTCGCCAGATAGGCTCTTAAAAAAAAATCCTATTTCCTACGCGCAAATATAGTTTTCTTGATTCGACAAGCAAATTTTTGAAGGACAATTTTATTTATTTTTTTTTAATTATAGCAATACTATTATAGTTATATTTTTTATTTTTTTAGAGATAATAAAGATTACATATAAGTTGGTTTATACGAATGTTCATTTATATCCATCCAATTACACTTGACTGAGTTATTCAAGTTTTAATTTATTGGAGTTTTTGCTGGGTCACCCGATATATATATATATATATATATATATATATATATATATATATATATATATATGGTCTCCCCCCCAAGGGCCCAATGTCAATAGGCTTCATTTCTTAATTCTACACAAAAAAATGAAGCCTATCAAAATTTCGGGATATATATATATATATATATATATATATATATATATATATATATATATATATATATATATATATATACGAGGGGGAGTCAAAAAGTTCTCAGATAAATGGCATAAAATTTTTATTTGTAATAATACTGTAATCATTTTTCTACATAAGCTCCATTAACATCTATACACTTTCTTAATCTATGAATCCAACGGTAAAGACCATCTTTGTAGAATTCACGGGGTTGTCTCTGGCACCAAGTAATGACCTGCTTTTTTGCTTCATCTAATGATTGAAACCGGGTTCCTTTTAGGTGTCCCTTTAAATTTGGTTAGGTTAGGTAACCTAACCTAACCTAACCTAACCTAACCAAATTTAAAGGGACACCTAAAAGGAACCCGGTTTCAATCATTAGATGAAGCAAAAAAGCAGGTCATTACTTGGTGCCAGAGACAACCCCGTGAATTCTACAAAGATGGTCTTTACCGTTGGATTCATAGATTAAGAAAGTGTATAGATGTTAATGGAGCTTATGTAGAAAAATGATTACAGTATTATTACAAATAAAAATTTTATGCCATTTGTCTGAGAACTTTTTGACTCACCTACGTATATATATATATATATATATATATATATATATATATATATATATATATATATATATATATATATATATATATATAATCATTTGCTAATGTCCTATGAGTGTACTATGTGACGAATTTTTTTTAAACGATTCAATTATTTTGCAGACTTTGTTCCCATAGCCTTTCGACGCTAAACCTCGAAAAAGTCCCATTAAAATTGATTAATTACATCGATGGACTCAATTTGCTCCTTTGGCAACTCTTAATAGTCGAAGCGCGCGCATTCTTCGAATTTTTAGCAGCTTCGGCTCAAAAATCAATAGTTCAAACTGCAAAAAATATTTTTAACTCGCGGGCCGTACAAAGACAGGTGGCGGGTCGGATTTGGCCCGCGAGCCGTAGTTGATCACGCCCTGCTTTAACCTATGTGATCATGGAGCTTTTGTGTTGTGTAATGGATATTTGAAAAAAAACAACAACCAACAATCCCATTCTTTAAAGAATTCGAATTTCCTGTGTAGAAGGAAGAATAGGGTGGCAACAAACCCCCCCACCCCTCTACAAATTTATTTCCTTGTAAGCTACGTTTTGAAAGAGCACATTCAATTCGATGTCCAATCATTCTTTAGAAGTATTCTTGTAAATTAATAATTATAACTCAACATAAGCTTCAATAATTATTCACTTTGCTATGGTTGCTCTGCCCATGTTGCTTTCTTTGCATTTACCAACGGTCTTGCGATGGGACTCCTATCAACTTTTCGCAAGGGCGAATTTTTCCCGAAGCATTCTTAATTTTAGCTCATTATTATTTCCTTAAAACTAAGAAGCGAAAACCAACGAGGGCATCCCCTGCAGAATGTTTGCAAGGAGAAACCCGTAAGGGAAGTAATGACGTTAGTGATTGAAAAGGTGTGGTATATAGTCCCAAATCCACTTATAGGGCATTGGTGCCCAGAGGGCACGCAATCCCCCAAAAGTCAGCTGCGCCCCTGTTAGACCTAACACTCGACTTGGAAGAGGGGGGTGGGGGGCATGAAGTTTTATGTTTGCAGTCTTTTTTTTGTTGATGCTTATAGTCAGTCCCGTGGGAAACCTGCCTAGAGTGGATGCCACCCGCACTCAAGCAGTGGGGGCAAGGCTCCGCCCCAACAGGACGAAGTGATCTTCCTTTAGCTCAGTAGGTGAACAAGTGAACTCGTAGGTTATGGGAGTACATAGATACTTTGCTTAGTACTCGACTGTTTGAATAACGATCTCCAAGACTGTGAAAAGGGCTAGCTCGCTTTCTGAAATTCAGCCATTTCCTTATCAAGTAATCTTTGTTTGTGCAGATGCGTTTGAATTATCCGAACTTGCTATGACTTGATGAATTCGGTTCCCACAGGAGCGATCGCTTCAGACTCTTCTGAAAAGTTTACAACTTTATATATTTTTAAAAATCTAAGTTCTTTTAAATCTTGGTGGGCGCAATTTTAATTGTTTCTTGATCTATTGCTGGTGTGCGAAAAAAATAGGTTTTTCATGCACTAAGCAAAACAATAAAATCATTTTTAATACATGTATGAACTAACAATACATGACCTTTACATACTGGTATTATTAATATATTAGCAAAAATCCGCCCTACCTGCGTTTTTTACTAGTCCTGCGGCGCTTGTTCGCTTCGCTCACAAAGTTAAGAAAGTTTTTTTTATTTCAAACACATTAAAAATTGGTGTGCAAGAAAAAAAAATCCCCTTCTCAATTTAGGTTATAGTAAGCGGCAAGAACAGGAAAAGTCTAATCTAATCACTTTTTCCGCCAGAGATCTATAACGAGACACATTTACATCCCTCAGGGATAGGTTGTTGTGTGAGCGTCTTCGATTTACCCCGACGATCAATTCCATTCTCAAAGCTCTTGATCGCTTTCTCTCCCTGTAAACTTTCTCTACACTCGCTAACCAAACCTGCGCTCTGGGATGGCTAACAGCCATTATTCTATTAATATTTCTGCCAATAAATAAGGGAAATTCGTTAGCCTCGTTTGATGCTTCGATACTGATAAATTTATATTCTTTTTACCCCTCCCCCCTAATAATCCCAGGGGGATTTGATTTGTTTCGGAACAGGGTAAGGCCTAGGAACGTTATGCACCCTCCAAGACAATTGACCAATCAACTCGGGTTTACTTGGCCCAACACATTTTCCATTCCATTATCTCACCATTTTTGTATAGAATCTTCTCTTCAAAAGCTTTTTGGGATGACATAGTGTTATGCTTCCATTTTTTTCAATGGACACAATGTGAACAGATTGTTTACAGGGGTGATATCCGAATACACCCGATACACCAGTATCGGTGTTCTATAGAAAGTCTGCGGTAATATGAGCATCCAACATGCATGGGATAAAAACATTACAAATAATTAAAATATTACTGGCTGGACTTCGAGACCTAAATGGAAGATATGGACGTGAAAAAAGGGCTGCATTGGCAACCAGATTCCTGTATACGTACGAATTTCTTCGATTCCAGGGTTTCTGTTTGACTGGGGGTTCTTTCATCCTTAATTAATCCTTTTTCTCTCTTGTTATTCTGTTCAAGAAACAGGGCTCTGATGCATCCCCTTTAAGATGGGCCAATACCCATAGGTGGGCGTTATCGCGATAACGATATCAGTTATCCGATTTTTCCCCCCGCGTTATCGATTCATCGGTATCGCCGATACTTTTGGTTCCAAACTAGCGATAATCGATAATTTCAGTTTTTGGTTCCAGTTTAGCACAGGGGCGAGCCGCGCGTGCCTTAGAGGCAGAAATAGCTAGGTCCGAGCTGGGAGGAGGATCCTCCAAACCTATAAGGAGATGAAGGAGAGCCTCACCTGGTAAGAAACTAAGAAACAGTATTCAAATATTCTTACTATTGTATTATAAAATAACGCTATATATAGTCAATAATCAATATTGTATTATAATTTTGGATTTATCGATTACCACCTTATCAGGCGATAAATTTATCGCCAGTTATCGATTTATCGGTTATCGTGATACATTTTTTCGTTATAGCGCCCACCTATGCCAATACCATACGCATTCTTCCTATTCATAAGCTTGATTCTCAAAGACTAGGCTTTCGCACCCCTCCCTCACACTTCCAAGATAAATGGGTAATTTTAGGAGTGATTAATTATCTTTAAGAGGTTTAAGGTAAAAAGACAACAAACTACTCTACTTACCAAAATAACAAAAAAAAAACCTCACCAAACACATATTTCCAGTTCTGATCTGGTTAATTGTGGGGATACTTACTTATAATTCACCTCTCCCTCTATTGAATAGATTCCTAAGGTATGTCAAGACAGGTGCGGACCCTACCCGATTCAAGGATGTGATCGTGGGATTATTATGCAAAGCCGGGGGATGGTATGATCCTAGCTCAATGTCAGCTTTTTGAGACAGGTGCAGTCGCATTTTATTGCATTTTACGACGTACAACTGACATCACGTTGGTGAGCGATGAACAGTGCAAATGTCTAGCCCAATTTGTTAAAAGATGAGATTAGTCGTTATTTTACGTATATTTAATTCCATTTTGACTTATCTGGTTTACCTTAGTCTCAAATTTCGGTATTGCTTTAGTATGTTTACTAGCGACAATTACATAACATTAAAGGGTGTAGAAAATTAACTCGAATAAGTTTTTTTTTTAAAACAAAGAAAGTTTTATTTATAGAATATAAAAACTAACTTTTATGCATTAGCCAGCTAATGTACCTTAAAAACATAGCTGGGCACGACTTTGCCGCTGGATCTGGTGCGACTGCGACTCTATTTTTGCCCCCCCTCCCCCAGTGCGACTTTTTTTCCCCGGTATACCTACGCAAAATTACAAAGTAACTTTAGCGCGATAACAGAAACATGCTTTTATAAGGCACAAAAACACATTTATTATTTTTTAATTTTTTTTAGTTAAAAGACAGCCTAAACTAATATCTACAGGTCCTCCTCCTCCTCCCCCATTTCCTCCTGGCCCATCTTCTCCACCAGGAGGCCCATGTTCCGTTTGAGAAACACAAGCTCCTCAAAGTTGACCTCATCCGGGAAGGACTTCTTGGCCCTGAGGACACCCCTAGCGGTGTTGAATAGCTACTCCACAGCTGCAGAACTGGGGAGGGGGGTATTGTACTTAATGAGTAAGTCCACCCACACCTCCCTGTGCTGGTAGGGAATTAGGCACCCGGCCAGCTCGCCTTTAGAGGGCACCCACTCCTCCATGGACTTCCTCAGGACCTCCCTCACATCCTGCTGCTGGTTAGCCGGGCCTCTAGCAAACAACTTGTTGAAGAGGCGGGCGTCCAAGTCCTGGGGTTCCTGCCCTTCTGGCTGGCCAGGCTGAGGCTGCTGCTGTTCCTCCTCCCTGGTAATCGTGTGCCTATCTCCTCCACCTTGTCACGGGCAATGCTCTCCAGGGCTTTGGAGGTGAGGTTGGGATGGACGGCTGTGGCCATAAGGAGGTCGCCATCCTCAAAGAGGTGGCCAAACCTCTTTTCATAGCTTCTGGGGAGGGCCTGCACCAGGGACCTGGAATACACAAGGTCGCCATTCTGGCTCTGCTCCTCCAGGCTGGCCTTCATCAATTTAGAGTGACAAACTTTTTTTGGTACGTTTAGGTAGTTTCAAGTAACGCCAGTCTTATATAATGTGAAGAATTTAATTTATCGTAAAAGGAAAGTTAAAAATCAGATCAAAATAAAGTTAACTGTTACTAACTCAAATTTGACATTTTTAGCCAAATTGGGCTTTAAAACTGGCATAAAACAGCCGCGGCAATTTCTTTCAAAAAAGTCGCGGAAAATTGGCGGTGCGACTTTGCTTAGTCTGACTTTTTCAAAAACGTTTGCGACTTTCGACTGAAATTCATAATGCGGCAAAGTCGCAACGCCAAGCTCTGCTTAAAAATGCTTGAAACAAGTGAGTCACCTTGTTTTTCCTTAGTATCCTCCATGGTCAAAAGTGATAATAAGTCCTAACGTACTCGCATCTACTTTCAAATTTGAATTTTCGCGCCTAGCCAGATCTCTCTAACCTAACCGAAACTCCCGAAGCAGTGTTAATCCTGTGATAGTCAAGGATTTCGCGTGAAATTTAGCTATAAAAACATTCATAGATATCTTACTATTTACTTTCTATCCATCCCGCATATACACCCCACCCACAATAACTTACAGAAGAAGCAAACTGAATGATATTTATTGCATAGCGCGCCTACTCGGTAGACATATTAAAACAGCGCTCCCCAAAGATATTTGTACTCAATCCACGTTCTTATTCTGCAATAACTAAATGCATAACCTTAGTGTATTGGGCATAAGAAAAGTTAATTAGCTTTTACGGGGTTTAGCTAGAGAGAAGTAACGTGTAGGTTTTTCGAGCGATATAGTTTTTACCAGTTTAAACAGTAGGGATTTACTTCAAACGACCGCTATCCGAAGATGGTACTCGTTGATGTATCTCAAAAGGAGAGTGGGGTAGACTCTTTCCATCTAAGTAAACGAGGACCGTTGGATGAGAAGACTGGTGGTAACCAGGGTTGCCACAACTGGTACTAAAGTACCAAATTTGGTTCTTTTAGGGGGGGTCTAAAACAGCAAAAGTACCAAATTACTCCAAAAAGAACCAAATCAAGCCAATTTTATCATGTATTAATTTAATTAAATTATCGTTAAGTACCAGACAATGACTTCGCCACTTTCCCTTGCGCTTCGCTACTAATATTAAAATTTAAAATCTAAAAAAAGCAGCCATTGTTAAATTTTTATAAATTTTCTGAACTTCGCCAATTATAATAATTTTAAAAAGGAACTCTAAAACTAAATTTCCCCCCTTTCGAAATATCACGTTCCTAATATATAGTTATAGAAGAAGATATATAAAAATAAATTTTCTGAACTTCACCATTTGTAATTCTTTGGGTTTTAAAAAATTCACAAAATTTCGATACTTATATTTATTTCTGAACTTCACCATTTTACTTTTTGATATTATAAAAGAATTATTAGAAATAACTTTGATGAAAAAACAAAACATAAGTCATAACCAAACTAAGATGAAATTATTATTCAAATACTCAAAAAAATCCCCTTCTTAAATTATAGTTAGTGATGATGATGATGATGATGATGATGATGGATCTCTCGTTATTTAAAACATAGATGGTTCTATTGGACTATCCAAGACAAATTCTTGGGAATTCTTCTTATATTATCCCTCCTAAAATTTAGATTTGGTTCTTTCTGGTACCTTTTAACTCAAAATTTCGGTTCTTTTTAAAATTTGCTTGTGGCAACCCTGGTGGTAACCAGTTCACTAACGAAGCCATAGATGGAAGGGAGTGAATCAATATAAAGTCCGTGGATATCTGTACGACATCGTTGCTGATTTTCTTTACCCATTATTTTTCCTATTTTTGTTTTATTACCAGCCCCATTTCTTCTCCCGTCTGTGAAAATGTACGCAGATGTTCCTGCGGGCATTGGGGCCGGAAGGGCATGCAAGGTTGTAGACTCGTCTTTAAACTGAGTCAAATATTATGGTTACAATCTAATTCTTCTTAAAAGAGGCGAAAAACGACGAGCATCTCCACCAGGAAGTTAAGAGATCCCAAGAAACTCTAAATGCGAGATATAAATTGCAATTTTAATCTTCAAACAAATGTATATTATTAAGTTGTCAAGAAATTAATGCCGTTTAAAAATTACTTTAGTAATACCTAACCCTTTTTAAATTAGCAATACTTGGGCATTTCCAAAGTTAATAATGCCCGAGCCTTTATAACTAGAAACACTTTGGCATTTTTAAGCTAGTAAGGCCTAGAACTTTTTTAAATAGCGATACTTACGCATTTTTAAGTTAGTAATGCTTAGACCTTGGTAAAGTTGAAGATAAGCTCCTCGGCCGCGATTGTGCTTTCGTACTTTGTTCCCAAATCTTTCGTCATACTACTTATTCCTGAGGGCGAGCGAGCGGGGGGGGGGGGCGGAGTCCCACTATATAGTAACTCATAGCGCGGCTCGAAACCTGCTTCCTGTAACCAAACACAAATAATCTATAAATATAAATGAGCAGCCGAGGTGCTTATCTTCAACGTTACCCAGACCTTTATAAAATATCAATACTTAGGCATTTTAAGCTTGTAATGCCTAGGCCCTTTTTAAAAAACAATACTTGGGCATTTTTTAATTAAAGTTAGTAATGTCTAGGTCTTTTTAAACTTGCAATACTTTGGCACTTTTTTAAGCAAGTAATGCCTAGGTATATTTTAAGTTACACAAATAGTATTTGGGTGTCATATGAACTCTCCGAAGAGAAGGAACAGAATTTAATGACCAGAATATTAATATATTACAAAGAATTATTAATATGTACAGAGTGATAAGTTTGAGGTTTTCACCAATGCCTAGGCCTTTATTAAGTTACAAAAATTGTTTGGGTGTCACATGAATTTGCTGAAGGACAACGTTTACAACGTGTGAGTATTGCTTTCTCTAACATAATCTATATCTTCAACAAATGAAACTCTGGAACAAAAGCCTCTTTCACTGACTAGTCAACCGAAATGAAATCCTCCTCCATCGACAATGCACGTCCATGCGAGGCATGTTTGACCCAAGACAAAATTGTTACGCTAGTTTGGGAAGTTTTTCCTCATCCAACATGCGACCGCACACTTGCGTCAAGTGATTATCATTTATTTGTCATTACAACACCTAAATGGCAAAGCTTACTCTGATATGAAAGTGGTGGAAAAGGATATTAAATTATATATTTCATCAAAACAAAAAGAATTCACTGCTTAGTTATACGATGGAACTTATTGTTAACGTGATTTTTTTCTTTGCTAAATGTATTATTTGGAGTATTAAAAATGTTTTTTTTAAATAAATCTTGGCAACCGAATACTTTCGAAAACACATCCTGAAGGGTTAACTTAGGTTAGTCATTTGTACAAATTATTAATTCCGATTATAACTGATGAGTATAGAAATCATCAATTCAACGGGCAATATAAGCAACGCATATACATATTTTTAGATTTTTATTAACAATTCCTATCTTTTACTTTCTTGAACAAAACACTAACTTCGGGTGGCAAAGTTTCAAGGGTAACATATAAACGAATAAACCATGCTGCGAAGCCAGCTCTTACCTACACTTCCTACACCCTACAGTTGCCAGTGAGCGTAAATATATTTTGAATATTGTCGTACAAAGGATAATGACAAAAAGGTGTAGGCTTTGGGAGAGGTTTCTCCAAAGACGGGGTTAAAATAAACGATTAAAACTAACTTGAAGGTATAATTTCATAAAATTATCGGTATTAGCAATATGATATATTAAGTAAGCATATACAAAGCAGATATGTAAATAAAAAAAAGAACCAAAGTGGAAGTTAGTAAACTGGCATCGTTCGTCTGGCATTGTCGTCCCTAGAGACAGAGCAGAGAAGAGAATTTTGGGTGTAGACTAACATAGGCCCGAATTATGCACTGAAATTATTGATTAATAATGAACATAAGAATAGAATTACTGAATTTAATTTATACACAGGGAAGATATCTAGTGTTTTTCACAATGGATGGGTGTAACTTTAACAGAAGCTGTACTTAGCTTCAACTGGGAAAAACTAACCCATTATCATTAAAATTGAATTCATCTTTCTATTGAGAGGATAAAGAGAGAAAATGCTGAAGCAAAGTTAAGGGAAAGTACAGTCAGCATAACTTATAGTGGTACATTTTAACCAAGACACAATCTAGCCTCTCCCAAGACCAGTCATCCAAAGAGTTGCCAATTCGTCCCTAAAATAATATATATATGAATATTAGTAATTGCTTGAATTCCTAACACTATTCACTTTGTATTCAATGTCCTTATAATTATAATCGTATAACGCCATTCATATTATAATTAAAAAACAAAAAGAGTTAACTTTCAAATGATGATAGGCATCTAGTTTTGGTCACGTGACCGAGAGTTTGGATTCTGTTCCTCCCCTTAACCGCCACACAATACTTGTCTACATGATAGTGAGTGCAGCTCTGAACGATGGTGATGAATTAAAGTTATATAAGTACAATATTTTTTTTACTTAGAACACGAATGCTGAGAAATGGTGAGTAATATGACTTACTTGATTTTGCTATCGTCATAATTTTCGATTTCCTTCGAAACCAGCGTGTTTTGTTGATTGTAATATGGCTGCCGTATGTCGCCTTCTGTGTGTCGAGTCTCACAAAGTTGAGTCACTTGACTCGTATTTTGAGTCGTTCAACAAATGACTTCGGGTTTCTTAACGTTTGGTGTATAACCGACATAATCATCCATTTTTATTTGAATTATATGGATGAAACATTTTTTTTAAATGTAGCTAAAACTATTATGGGTAAGGTAAAAAAACAATTATTATTTTCTTAAAAAAATTTAGAAAGGGTTAAGTAAGGGTAAGTGAAATGTGTTGATCTTACGTATCACGAGTCGCCGAAGAGGAAAACTACTCATTGTGTTATTGCCACATGATTGCTGCGGGGAGGGGGTATATAAAGCGTACAATTTCTTAGGATTACTTAATTAGTATTTAGGACTTTTAAATAAAGTGCGATTCAAAGGAGGCATATCCACCGGTGAAGTTGGGAGAAATGAAAATCTGTAAATATATCAAAGCGTATAGAAGAGCTCCGGCTATGATGGCGCTATATGAAACTCCTGGCGCGTTCCGCAAAGAAAGCACACCCTGTATTCAGCCGGAATATCATAAACAGGACGTTACGAGTAACAAGCATGATTTACACAGTTGAGACTAATTGTACATACTTAATTTATACGTTTACTTTATTCCTTAAAAATTGCCGAAAAGTAAAGAAACTCATCAAATATCTGAAGAACAAACTTATTGAGCGCTTACAATAAAAAAATGTCAAGTTCGTGGCTATGGTTAATTTAATGAAAATAAATATATTTAAATAATGATATTTAGATGAAATTAAGGGATTCAATCATTTCCGTGAGGCTTAAACTTTAGTTGCCAATTATCAGCTAATGTGTTCCCCATTGTACATTATTTTACTGTGGAAAATAATTTAGCTGATTTGGTTACTGAAATTATCTTACGGAATTAAATATTCTTGATTATGTGAATTATTTCCTTATCTATTTTAATAGAATAAAAGCTCAATTTCTCACCTATAAGTCGAACTAGTTAGTCACGCGGATAAATGCACGGAAGTAGTGAGTGACAAGAGCGCATTTTGGTGGAAGCCACATGGCTTACTGGCTGATATTTGGCTGTTCTATGGTGAATTTGCCTTGTGTGTGCAGGGGGGGGGGGGACTAGAAGAACCAATGGTTAACGCACGTTTAATTCATATTCACGATATTTTAAGCAGACTTTTGGTAATACCTCTTTGATAGTTTTCGTGAACCGTTTACGTCCTTAACTTTTTAGTGAGACTCCCTCCCATGATTTTGTTTAGTCATAGGCTGATGGGTGGAAACTCCTCCCACACAGTCAACACTTTTCTTCCATCATAAGTTAAGAAAGATCATGTCCACTCATTTTTAGAATTACGTTGTTTTTTTCTATTATATTTTGCTGTCAGTAACTTTATGAATTGTGGGCCTCGGCGCATTATAATAACAGTTTTTTATTATTATTGATAGGAGATAAAGAATTGGAAAGTAAGAAATAAAATAGGCTGATGGCAAGGTCAGAGACGGCGAATCTCCCGAACCAAGTCGTTTTTGTTTTTTTTTCGTCTTTTCTTTGTTAGTGGTTTTAGTAGTGTCCTATTTCACCCTTACTAGGGTCTTCCGGGCGTTGAAAAGAAGGAAGAGAGAAGAAAAAGTAAAAAAAAATAGTTATTTAAAAAAACAAATTTAATCACTCCTATTATGTTAAGCACATTTTTGAGCGTCGATGTTACCATTATTAATATTTTGAATTCGCTTTGGAAAAGTATTTTTGCAAAAAATTGATATAGTCACGTCACATTGTCTATATTTCCGACCGAGCTTTTGCTTTATCACATTTTTTTCCCAATTTGTCTGTTTTTTGTCTTGGGCAGTTTTGCGCTCTGACTTGTAGTGGATGTGAAATGTATTTCGAAGGCCTAGTAAAAGAGGTTCACAGTGACCCTAATCGTCCCTTGGAATTTTTTGTGTGGGGGGGGGGGCTCCTTAAATCTTGACAAATTTCTTTGAAAGCATTTGTGGATTGAATTTTTTTTTTGTTGCGAAGTCTATGGCCATTAATTCGCTAAACAAGACGCAATTAATTGGTGGTCAAAGGCGCATTGTAGAAATAGACGAGGGTTATTATTTGATACAGCTCACAACGAGGAACAACAATACCAGAATATTTATCCGAATGACTTTTGTGATTTCGATTTGCCATATACTACGAGTTGATTAAAATATCGGGTTGGTAGCCCCCCCCCCCCTTTCCCATCGCGCGCTGAAAGCGGGGGGGTGCAAACATATTTAAGGTGTAGAAAGGTTTGTATAGTTTCACAAACTGGTACTTGGAAAATTGAAGAAATAAAGAAAAGGATTAAACCTACAGCTAAGTTGTTATTTTTTTCTTGAACTACTTTATTTTATTTATGCAAATCTGTTATTCATTTTGGCGATCGTAAAGTGAAATATGGAAAAATCGAGGTTTGCTCCGATTTCGACAGAATCGGAATCAAACTGTTTTGCCGCATTTCGCGAGTTGGCAATCCTAGTACATGGATAGATGGTGCTAGGATTTGGAGAAATGCTTTCGTAAGGGGCTTGGTGGTGGCTTCCGTTCGTCATTCGACCCATCCGAGAGCCTTTGTAAATTGTTGCAAGGAGTCATCGCGGTAATAATGAAGTCGGCCGTTGCGGTTAATTGCGTCCCTCAGCCGTGGGCGGTGTCCTCCAATCGGATAATGGATTCATATGGCAGAATGACCAGTTCGTAGGCACTACAGGGGGCCCTCGTGGGAGGGGGGAGAGGGTAGCAGTGGTACCCCCACCCCCTATCTACGTGTATGCCCTTCCTTATTAGCTCGCATGGGGGCACCGCGAGCCCCGATTAATTTTTCTTCAACCCCACTGGGAGTCGAACTCGGTACACGTGTGGTAATCTCACGCCGTATCCACTATCTACTGCCTTGAACAATCTCGTTGCTGTCATCCTCTTCGCTAGTAAATTAGAGGTCTCGAAATTAATCATTTTATTAGGCTCCGCATCCAATTGATTATGTGAGTTATTCTCTAATTATTTTAATGGATACAAAGCCCAATTTGTGACATGCGAATTGAACTAGTTAGTCACGCGGATGAATGCAAAGCAAAGCGACCCCTCTTAGGAAATGAAGAGATTAAGTGTTAGCTATAATGCCCCCTTTCGCCATTCCGGGGTCTATTCAGGCGTTGAAGAGTGTGCAACAGACGACCACAAAGAAAGGAATTTCTCATGGGGCACTCGGGTAGGGAGGGCGCGTTGTTCCTCTAGTTTTCAGTTGTTCAAGCTGTTAAACCATTCACTCACCCCCCCTCTGCGGGTACATTTCAGGGATGGGTGAAATATTCTTAGTTTGTGGGCGTGGCATCGGCGGTAATGACCAGGCAGGAACTAACTAAATGGCTTCAAACGGGATCGGACCAAGAGAAATTAATTAATTTTTATTTACCCAACCCGTCTACAGATTCCAGCCCCTTTCCCTATTTTAACGTAGTGTTGCCACATTTCGTCGTGTTTTGTTCACAAATTGATTTGATTTGTTCGTTTTGACTTATGCCACCACGACGTGAATTGACGTTTGTTTGCAATTACTTGCCTTTTGTAATGATCTCATTAGAGAAAAAAAGAAATGTGTAGGACTTTTACCCTCGAATGCGCTAATTTATTACTTTTATTTGTGGATCCATGTACTTTTATTTATCACAACCACGGGTGTCTACAGAGTATGGGAACCGTGAAGTCCACCAGATTCGGGATTAATCGCACCCGCCCAATGTGGGTCGTGGTTAGACATCCCACATCAAGTGTAGTTTATAATTTTACTCCACCACAAACTTAAGTTTCATTTCAGGCCTACAATGAATAATCGTTTATTTGCTCATTGAGTTGTTCCCTTCTCTTTTCTACGATGCATTTATTCTATTGCACCATCGATATTAGATAAATAATTAAAGCCTTCATTTCCAAAGTATAAAATATTTTTTTACCAAATCTGTTGAGTGTATACAAGAAGGCAGTATTTTTATGTGGATATGCTTAAAATCCATTCTAGGAGTGAAATTCATCCGCCATCTTGCAAGGATAGCAAACTGATGTAATAATTAAAGGATGATTTATATGGAACTTAAGTTGCCCCAAAACACATTCAAGTTTAAGGATATATTTTGTACCCAAACTGAAAACAAAACGGTTATTCGTGTTAAAAAATAGACTAATTGTAAAGTTACCATATATGACGTGGCACTTCTATACTTTGAGTTGCCATTGAGGCAATTATAATTCTGTGCCGAAAGTGCTTACGTTAAATTCAATCTAGTTTTTTTTATTCTTGGCTTAATCTTTTTCAATTTCTTCTAAAGTCCATTTATTAAAATTATTGTTATAAAAAAAATAAAAGAAAATTGGGAGGAAAAAGGTTTAAATGAGTTATAAAATATTAAAGCATTTTGATCTTAGATTTAAACTTATACATGAAGTTTCCAGTCTCAATTTAAACTTAAATTTCAAATTCAGTGTTACAAATTAAAAATTAAAAAAAAACACCTCCATCAAGTCACTCACTCTCCTTCCGGAATTCTTTCGTGTTCTTTGTCACCTGAATAACGGAAAAAAATATTGACCGAAATTTGTGGAGTTCTGGCGCTAATTTCATTTAGTTTCATATTTATCCTATTACAAATATGTACACCCAAAAATAAGTTTGAGAGCACAAACCTTAATCATCTGCACACTTATTATCAGATTAAATCAAGTGAATAATCGAATATTCATATTTTATTGTAACAATATACGACTATGTAAGAAATATTTTATCTTAGGAGCTAATTCCTCCTAAGTACTTAACAAGTCCAAGTTTTTATCCTTTTTGGGGGTTTCTGACCAAAAGCTTCGCTCAAAGTGGCTAAAAAATGTCGGGAGAACAAATAGTCTAATGGAATTATTTTTCATCGCAATGGTCGATGGTGTGTAGCAATGATATGGATAGGGTAAAGAGACAACAGGTGTGGCAGAATCAGAAACAACTTCATCCTTTGATTAATGGGGTCGCTTTTACACCTTACCCCTAAGGCCTGGACGATTGTAAACAGCGTTCCACACTATTAGCGAAGTTAGGCCACATTTGTGTGTGGTGGTGGTGGTGGTAGTGGTATTAGTTATCAGATGGAGTTCCCATTTGGATCGACCACAGCTGCCGAATGTTGTGGCTCTGATACCACGCTAAACCAAAATTTCCCCACTGAGAAAAGACTTGCGAAACCGCTGGTAAAATCTACCCACCCCTTCATTACAAAACACACCCTCCCTTGCTCATTGCCAAACAGTCCATCAACCAGTCTACACCTCTTCATCTCCGTATATTGCCATCAATTTTTCACATACGGCACACACACACACACACACACACACACACACACACACACACACACACACACACACACACACCACATTATTTAGGTTGGGGCCGGTGGGTCAACTAAACTCAATGCAGTGTCAACGCATTCATTGGATTATTTTACAGGAAGGTTCCCCCGCCCTCTTCACCCATTTCACATCCCCTGCTAAAACGATTTGGCTAAAAAGAACATAGGGAAATTCAACGTGTTTGGACCTGAACGTGGGTCTTAGACAATCATTAAATGTGCCAAGTAAACGGGAGTTGTATAATAATCCAATGATGCGCTGAGTGACCTGGTATCTGTTCGGGGAAAGTATTAATCGCCTTGGTGTTGGCCATAAGTCGCCGTAATAAAATCATGAACAAACAAAAACAATGCAAAGGGAAGAAGCAGGAGCCACTCTTTTGCGTCGTGCTTGTGCTTGTGTGTGGGGGGGAGGGGGCTCCTCCCTCCGTCCCCTGAGCATGCGCCCACCACCAAATAGTCACAAAATGTAAAGGGCCAGCCTGCTCCATATGTCCACGGGTCTGTGTGCACGAACCCGTCCCGAACACAAGGAACAAGTGGTAGCGACCCCGACATGGAACTCCAGAGGACCGAAACGTCAATAATGAAGATCTTTCTACCACTTGTGCGTTTTTCTTATTCTCCCTCTTCATTTGTGGTAGGGCAGAAAGTAGTGATCCATCTAATCTCTAACCTATCTTTCCTAATTCTTTTCGATGGTCATAGTGGTGGTGGTGACAAATGGATATGATGATTAATATATAATTCAGTAATATTTTAGTAAAAATGGTAAGAAGGAAAATGGAAGAAATATGTATAATGGGGTATGTGTTCAAAGCTGGAAAAAGGAAATGGTGGGAATAGTAAAAAAGAAATCAAGTCTGAAAAGATCTTTATAGGTAATAACATAGGTGGGCGCGATAACGAAAAAATGTATCACGATAACCTTTTCGGCGATATTCGATAACGCGATAAATTTATCGCCCGATAAGTTGATAACCGATAAATCCAAAATTCTAATACAATATTGATTATTGACTATATATAGCGTTATTTTATAATACAATAGTAAGAATATTTGAATACTGTTTCTCAGTTTCTTATCTGGTGAGGCTCTCCTTCATCTCATAGGTTTTGAGGATCCTCCTCCCAGCTCGGACCTACCTATTTCTGCCTCTAAGGCACGCGCGGCTCGCCCCTGTGCTAAACTGGAACCAAAAACTGAAATTATCGATTATCGCTAGTTTGGAACCAAAAGTATCGGCGATACCGATGAATCGATAACGCGGCGTGGGGAAATAACCGATAACCCGATATCGTTATCGCGATAACGCCCACCTATGGGTAATAAATATTAACTCTAAGAACATGAATGCAAAGACATATTCCTCCTCCTTGTGGTTCGATTACGTTATGAATTGTGACTACCTGCGGATGAATTTCGAAATGGAGTAAAAGTCTGCTATCAAGAATCAAGGAATTTTATCAAGGTTGGCAATTATGATTAAAAACCGCACTTAAAACTAACGTGAATGTTATAAATCATTAACCATTTTCCTACAAAAATGGATTAGTGCGCACGAACGTCACTCAGTGCGCATGCGCTCGCAGGAGCAAAACTTTCGGGTTTAGTTGCCTTTTAGGACAGGGCGCAGGAATTTAGGTGTTCTCTTTATTTCCCTCATACAGGCGAAGTTTCTAAAAATTAACAAATTATAGTTATAATTAAAACACGCATCTAATAAAGTAAATAAAAAATAATAACGGTGTTTTAAAAGGAAAGTAAAATCAGCTTTAATTACAAAAACACTCAGTAATATCCATCATTGTTGGTGAGGTTCTCCCATAGTTTAACTAAGTAGTGGATACCTTAAATAAATGGTCAGTGTAAGATCTGCTGAACATCAAGATCAGGAAGAACTTCCCAACCCTAGGCTACTCCCCCTCCCTCCCTAAGCATTAAGGTCCCCTCGGTCATTAGGATAAGCTTTGGGTTTGGCACCTTCCCTTGAAAATAGGAAGATAAATAATATAATAATAAGTTGTCTGAATCATGATTTTTTTTTTGTCTTATGAATGTTGGTAGCCTCTTTTAAGTATTTGGGGACTTGTCTTTCTTAATTTGCCAGAAATAACGGGCACTGTAGAGAAAGGAAATCCACATACCCTACCTCTGCACAACGCATGGCGATAACGTCAGTGGGTGTCATTCCACCGTTATGCAGATGGCCACAAGTTACAGAGGGTTTGGGCTATTTATCGTATAAGGGGTGGTTTATGCGAAGAAGCTCGTGGACTACTACTTCGAAAACCACCGAAGAGCTGAGTGAGCAAGGAGTGGTCAAGGTCAAACGTGTGATGAGATACCGGGGGCCTCGAGACCAACCCTTATTATTGAGGGCGGCTCCCTGAGTCGGTGCGTGCCGGTGGTTGGTATCACTACCGTGTGAAGGTATTCGTGCCTCTGCTGCTGCTTCCGCCATACAAATCGCTCACGTAGACGTGCAAAATCGGGTTTAACCGAAGTTTGTGTAAATTCCTCCAAGACCTTACACAATAAGTTCTTATCGCGCATGGCCAAGTGTCTCAATTGCGGATATCCGCATCCTGCTTCCTCGAAGCAGTGTAACGCCCATCTCCTGGAAAAGGAAATACTGGCTGTTCATGCTGCGGATTGTCTTTTCACTACGCTAAGGGCTCGGTCCTGGCGCTCCCAGTGCTACCTGGGACGTCTTATGCCCCTTTTTTTTAAGGCACCCTCTGCTCCTGGCCTCTCGAAACCAACTAGCAATGGTCGCTTCCACGGCCAATCGGAACACCTTTGCCCATGCGCTTCCCTGGTCGAGCTTGCAGCACAAAGGGCCCACATCCTTGGCTAAAACCAGGGCCCCTCCCGCGTAACCGTTCCCGCACTTCCACCGAGTCGCTAGACTCAGGAGGCTGCACGGAGCGACTTTGAGACACGGGACCCTCCATTGGACGAAGGCCCCACCATTGCAAAGCCGCATGGCGAGCCCAACCTTTCCGATAAGTGCTTGAAGGCAAAAGCGGCCCGAATTCTGCTTCCTGGAAGCGTACGGCCATTCCCGTGAGGTCTCCTCTTCAAGGAGCCTGCAGCATCTCCTCTAAGCTAGTCCTGGAGGGTATATCCCTTCAGTGGAATTGCAGCTGGGAAAGCTGCTGGCCGCGTGACCCTTCCTCAACTCCAAGGATGTAAAGGTTTTGCAACCCACCAGCACAAGATAGGAGCCGGAAAGTAGGGTAGTGATTTACACCCGGCATGATGTACCCGTCTTCTATTTGCAATAAATATCTTTCAGGCAGTGACACTGTAGCTTCACCTAGATTGGAGGTATAATGTTATTTATGCGTACATCCCACCGTCAGCCGACTTCGACGCCTAGGTTTCTGCCGCGTTGTGGCACGGTTGCCAAGGCCCATTCTCCTGCTCAGGGATTTAAACAGAAGGTACCCACTCTGGGGTGACTACACGATCAATCCCAGGGGCCAGGTCCTAGCTGATCTGATCGACAATCTGGAGATAGGTGTCTTAAAATATATGGATGAGTTTACGCATCACTGCCCGAGAACAGCTTCATTTTCTTGCCGGGATCTGTCCTTGTGCTCTCCGGATGCACTGCCTGATTTTGGTTGGGAGGGGGTCGATGACCTTCACGGTAAGGACCACTTTTCCATTCAATTATCATTTTCTGAGCCGCTGCTGTCTAAAGAAAACGCCTCGCTGGTATTAGCAATGGCCACGGTGCTCGGCATTTCAAGAAATGAGTGATTTCTCTATCCCAGTCAAGGAATTTAGGTCGATGGGTGAGGCCGTTGAGTTGTTCTCCGGTAACGTCAATATTCCTAGAATGTCTGGTCCTTTAGCACGCCATCAATTTTTTGGTGTTCGCCCGAGTGTTAGGCGGCCCTCAAACTGAAGCGATATGCCTACATGTGCTATAAGCGCCGCCCGAACGATTTCGTCGAACTAGGGCTAGATTCCGGTATATTTCGAAGCACACCCGCCGCTCTTCCTGGCAGGCATACTTGTCTTAACTTAACGGGACAATTTCTCGCAGAACCCCGCCCTTCCT